>JAGFNQ010002511.1:34163-128254 GCA_024364735.1 Boesenbergia rotunda
TAGTTAATATTTAAATTTAATAAAATAATTTATATTTTATGTTTTAAATTTTGGATAGAGTATGTCATATGAATGATCTAAATATTTTATTTTTGAAATTTTTTTTCTTAAAGCACGCTGCCTTTTAATGAGTGATAATTATATTCGTATTATAATTAGTAAGGCATTTTGAAATAGCGCAGTTAAACTTCAAAGTGGAAGAACAAGGAGAGATCTCTCAACTAATCCAAATTCCAAGGAGATGTCCAACCCGCTGGCGATAGATTTCGGCAACGAGTAGACGAAGAACAAGGACACACAGCAGAGAGTGATCCTCCGCCTCGGTGATACTCTAGGGCGACAAGCATCCGAGAAACCCTCCTCTGCTTCCGTTTGCCGCCTCCGTTTGTTTCGAGGTCGCATTTCCATTTTAGCCATTGTATCGACAGAACTAATTCGATCATCGTCTCCGCCTTTCACTCTGCTCTATTCATCGCGGAATGAAGAATATCAGCCACCTGCGTTGGGGAAAATTCCACCGCGAGACGAGCGAACGTCAAAGTATCCTTGGCATTCACGGTTTTTCCGTTTTGCTCCTCGTGATTCCCTTGTCTAGGTTGGATATTGGTCCGGCTCTCCCCGGACCCCACGGTTGGCTCCTTCTGTGGTTTGACGAGCTAGAGTTCTGTTCTCGATCGCCTTTTCTTCTGTGTTTGATCTCATAAAGGTAGTATATTTTGTTAGGTCTGTCGAGAGATAGTTGAATTTATTCACCTGGGACGAGCATTCGTCCTCGATGTCAAGACATTCTTGATTGAAGAAAGCGCTTGCACTGCAAAAGTTCGATTTTTGGCGTATTCTTTGAGATTTGGGAGGAGCTGGTGATTTCTCCCTTTGATGTATCCCCCTTTCTTCCAGACAAGAATCTACAGACCAAGTTTTTAGATCGACTTCCATGACACCATACAGTGCATTATTATTGTTTTGCAAATGGAAATAAGATAGAGATCCTCCTATTGTTTCTGCTTATGGGCTGCCCTTGTTCCAAGGGCGAGCTTGAAGATGAAGTTGTGGCTACAATCTTTACTTCAACACTTAGTGGAAGCCATGGAAGTGCCAAATTGTCATCCAAGCAACATGAGAATTCGAACACCAGCCCCTCGGGCTCCTTGAAGAAAGAAGAAAAGAAGGATTCCACAGTCGCCCATAGTACCAGCCATGTTGGAGAGCACAAGAGACGAGCCACTTCTGATATCGCAGATGATTTGGGAATCGGTAGTGTGCCCAATGGGCTTGCAGGAGAGCAAGTTGCGGCAGGATGGCCTTCTTGGCTTGCAGATGTTGCTGGGGAAGCAATAAATGGGTGGTTACCCAGGAGAGGTGAATCATTTGAGAAATTAGATAAGGTTTGAGTTATTTTTCTCCACCTATACTTTTGAATTCCCATGTATTCCTTGGTTGATTTTGTTTCTTCTTTTTTCTTGTTACTTTTTTTTGTTATAATTTCTTTATTTATTTCTTTTTACTGCCAACATATCTATCCAGCATTTCTTTGCTACTTTTTTTGTTATAATTTGTTCACATAACACCTATGCAGTTTGCTTTGCTCTTTCATGATGGTAATTGAAGTTCTTGGATGGCCATTGTTGAATTATTGTATTTCAGATTGGAGAAGGAACTTATAGTCATGTTTTTAGAGCCCGTGATCTTGATACTGATAAAGTTGTTGCTATCAAGAAAGTGAGATTTGCTAATATGGATCCTGAAAGTGTCCGCTTTATGGCGAGGGAAATCCATATTCTTCGCAGACTTGATCACCCTAATGTCATAAAGCTTGAAGGAATAATTACATCACCGAAGTCTTGCAACTTGTATCTCATATTTGAATACATGGAGCATGATCTAGCTGGACTTGCGGCAAGATCTAGTGTCAGATTCACTGAACCGCAGGTAGTTTGATATAGGTAGATTTGCAGTTATATCTATTCTTGGAATACTTCTCCTCTGATCAGGCTGATATCAACTTCAGATAAAGTGTTATGTGAAGCAGCTGCTGGAAGGCCTTGATCACTGTCATAGTCATGGGATCTTGCATCGAGATATAAAAAGCTCAAATTATTAGTCGACAACAATGGAATACTCAGAATAGCAGATTTTGGCCTTGCAACATTATTCACTGGTGACCAAGGGCAGCAGTTAACAAGTCGTGTAGTAACCTTGTGGTATAGGCCTCCTGAGCTTTTGCTCGGTGCTACAGAGTATGGTGCTGCTGTTGATTTGTGGAGCTCTGGTTGCATCCTCGCAGAATTATTTGCTGGGAGGCCTATCATGCTGGGAAGAACTGAGGTATGCTTATTTTCTTCATTCGATTGATTGTTTAACAAAACTGGACAATATAAAATGCAGAAATCTACTTTGAAATATTAAAGGGGCGTTTGATTTGCTCTATTTTTTATTTTTATTTTTCAGAAAATCATATTTTTCTCATTTTCTGAAAAATGACTTTATTTCATTCTCTAGTTTTCCAGAAAATGCTATATCTTTTTCTGGAAAACAAAGCTGGAAAATGCAAACCAAACACATTTTCTAGAAAATCGCATTTTCTATGGAAAATGAAAATGAAAAACAAGCATACCAAATGCAGCCTAAATTTTCTATATAAAATCACTTTTTAGATAAATGTTCTCATTTGAATTGTTGATGGTTGCACCAATTTAGGTAGAACAACTACATAAGATCTTCAAGCTCTGTGGTTCACCTTCGGAAGAGTACTGGGAGAAATCAAAGCTGCCCCATGCGACCATATTCAAGCCTCAGCATCAGTACAGGCGCTGCTTTGCTGATACCTTCAAAGATTTCCCTCCTTCAACTTTGTCTCTCCTTGATTTTCTTCTTGCTATTGAACCAGAGAATAGGGGAACAGCTGCCACAGCCCTCCAAAGTGAAGTGAGTTAGGACTCTTTATCTATAGTGAATTGTAAATGGATATTAAAACGTTCATATGCCTTGAATATTTTCATAACTTTTCAGTTCTTCTCAACAATGCCGTTTGCCTGTGACCCTTCTAGTTTGCCGAAATATCCTCCAAGCAAAGAGTATGATGCAAAACTTCAAGATGAGGCTAGGAGGTATGCATTCTTAGACTACTCGGAATACTTAAATCTCTTCTGTTTGTACCAAGTGAAAATACAAGCATGATTCATTTTTAAATTTTTGCAGGCAAAGAGCAGCTGAACGTGCATCTGAATCTGTCAGGCCACGGAACTCGGTTTCAAGAGTAATGCCAGCCCCAGAAGTGCAGGTAATATCGGATTCACGCATTTGATGATCTAGTTCTTACTCTTCTTCTTTTACATCTTTCAGCATGAGAAGGCTAACTAGACACTAGTTAGGCTCCTGTTCACATTTTTTAGGCCTAAAGCTGACACATCTCCTTTGTTCAAAATATTCTGCGTAGAACCCACTGAGAAATGCAAATCCAAAAAGCATCAGCGAGAAGTACAATAAACAAGATGGCGAAGGCTCTGGGTTCCCAATGGAACTACCTGGAGGGCCATTACACAATGTCTTCTCTCATTCTGGCATGCACCCTAATGCATTTGATTCTACATGGACGAAGAGGAACCAAGAACCACTCAGTCATGCTTCGAACCGGACGCATAGCTCAATGAGGGTGCCAAACAACCCTCAGTTAAGGACACAGATGTCGTGTCGGCCTCACCAAGGGGGTGTTGATTTCTCTGACATCTCAGGTTCATTTGCAGCAAGAGGCAATGTTGGCTCCAGAGGAAATCGGCTTGATGGAGGTGAACCGGCTGAACATAAGAAAGACTACATAGTCATAGCCAAGGAACCAGCACAAGTACTGAGCTTACATTCCAAGCAAACTTGAGTCTTTGTTTCTTGGTTGATGATGGCTTTAGCCCTTTTGATGATGTTGAAATGGACAATGCAGGAATATGGAAATAGAATACTAAGAATTCATTACTCCGGTACATTGATGACGTCAGGTGGAAATGCCGAAGACATGCTTAAGGAACACGAGAGACATATCCAACAGGCTGTGCGCAAATCAAGGAAGAACTTCTGAGGAGGAGCTTCATGAAATGGCCTTGCTCCTCCATTATAGACTAAAACATGGCAGTGTATAGTAGATTTTTAATTTGTAGTTGTTGGTTTCGAAACATGTACATCATCATAGAAAGCTAATCCTTTCACCCCTGTGAATCTCTTTACATATATTTCATTACATGTATCAGCTGAGAAGGAAGTCTTTTATTTTCTTTTATTTTGTTTTGTTTATCCAGGTATTCAAATCTTCGACTCAAAGGTGAACCGACCACCGGGAAAATATGAGAAATGCAAGTGGGTCTTGGCATAGCACCTAGCGTCATCGGTAGTTTGAACTCCGCGGACGTACGTTTAAAAATATCCAACATTATTCAAACCCTCGATGCATATGAATCATCCTTGGTTTTTATCATCGCATATCTTGTCTCGGGCGAGAAGGAAGTCTTTTAATAATCAGCAACTGAGGT
Source organism: Boesenbergia rotunda (assembly GCA_024364735.1). Taxonomy (NCBI): domain Eukaryota; kingdom Viridiplantae; phylum Streptophyta; class Magnoliopsida; order Zingiberales; family Zingiberaceae; genus Boesenbergia; species Boesenbergia rotunda. The sequence continues at coordinate 38,681 of JAGFNQ010002511.1, forward strand.
CTTTTAATTTTACAAAAATTAAAACATTTGAGAACCTCAATCCGAATAAAACCATGTTTCAGAACGACCTTTACAAGAATTCACGCTCACGGAAGAAATTAAATAATTCAAATAAAATTGCCGAGTAAAATTGGAAGATCAGGAATCCTCGCAAAAAATTCATGAATTCTTAGTAAAGTTGTTTGATTTGGTTGGAACGAATTCCATGAAACTAAGGATTTTGTGGAGAATGCAGAAACTAATTCTGTGAGGAAAGAACTTACCTGAGTGAATGAATGGAACTAGAACTTAGCTGAGTCACAAGGATCAATTGCATTGGGCAAGGAGAGCCACTTGGGTGGAGTATAAAAGCTAGAAGGGCCCAATCGACAAAGTGAGTCTGACCCACCAAATGGATGAGTTGAACTAAGGAACCCGGATGGATTAAACATGCCAAGTGAACTAATTGGCTATAAGCTAAATGAATCAAAGGATTCGATTTGTTTAGACTTTGAAGGAGTTATATAAACATAAACAAGCCAAACATTCAGGTTCATCCAATCATGTAAATTAATTCGGGTAATCTAAATGAGCTAGATGAGTTAGGCAAACCATAACAATTGGCCACCGGAATCAAACAAGCAAGGCAAGCAAAATGAACTAGCAAAGTGGATAAACCAAGGTAAAAGTGGATTCCCTTTTTTTTTTAAAGTAATTCAAGTATCAACTTTCAAAACCCGACTACTCCAATGACCCATCAAATCTCACGAAAATTATTCACCAACCACCAAAATAAATTGGAAAAGCGTGGATAAATCTTGACGGATGACCCAACATCACAAATAATTCGAACCCCTCTGATGAAATGTATCCTAAATGAAACTCGAATCATCATTGCCTAAAGAACCCGTCCCACCGCTTAATCCTTCACTCCCTCCAACCAGGCATAGCCAACCTGATTGAATTATTAGAGCAAAAGGTGCATATCACCCGTCCCACAGCAAAATATAAGCAAATAAATCATTGGGGAAAATTATTGATCCTTGAAAAAAAAAACTCAGCTAATGTTAGTATAAACAACCAGCATAGATTCAACCATCAAGTATCGCATCGCATGTCCATCTAACTCCTTACAAAGCAGTGATGAAATGCACTAATTCTAATACCAATCACTTCATTTGAGGAACGTAACTGTCACTTTGTCAATCCAGAAAAACATGACAAAAGGGAAAGAGAGGGAAAAAAAGCAGATCAAACTGTTCCAATAACAAAGTTATCCAGAGCATTCTGGAAATTAACTTATACTCACGAAGAGAAGCTTATTATTCGATAACAGAAAGATAAGTTTTGATACGGCCAGGTTATACAAACTTCTGCATACTTGAAAAAGAATTGATTCAGCATGGATATCATTCTGACTGCCTTTGCCCCAACACTGGAATATCTTCGTATCTCTTCTGCATTAACAAATCGAAGATATAATCAGTAACTTTACAATTAGAATAAGTGTTCATGTTCTGATTCATAATATCAGTGTGATAATTGGAGAACTTTTGTGATCGAGTAGCAAATGTGCTTCAAGGACAGAAAGAGCAATTGAACAGCCATTACTTTTAAAAGGTTGGACTATTTAGTAAGGTACCAAGCTAAGAAAGCAAGACTTTACAGAAGAAAAAGAATGCAGTGTAAATCAACTTGTTTTGCATAGAATAGCAATTATGTCCTCTTGATCATGAACGGCCAAGATTACAACAGTAATTTGCTACTGTGTTAAATTCAAAGATCGGGCACTCATCACTCAGTTGCTGATAGGTACAAAACATGTCTTTAATTCAAAGAATTACGCAGGAATGAATCCCCTCATGTATTTCATTCAACATGAGTTAGTAAAACTATCAGGCTTACAAAAGAAATCAAACTATCTTTATATATCTTTGTAACTAATATAGTTTTACAAATCATAGCTAGGTGGGGAAATCCAGATATCTATTCAGACTATTATTCTGTTAATAAGGAAAGCATTCGACAGAATTTTATTAAAATTATGACTATTTTACCTAGTTACCACCTCAATTTTTGGTGAAAAAGCATTCAAGGTGCCAAACATGCAACACCACAATGACATGCGCAGAATTATATATCTGCATATATGCAACACAATCGAACAAGGACTTAACATGATTATAAGTTCACAAGTTTGAGATTGTATCTGATAGCATATCAGTTTTTCTTTGAACAAGAGCACTACAAGAATCAATTCAGATCCTTATGGACAAGCTCAAATATTCTTCTTTTGATCCATGGCACTAAAAGGCAGTTTCTAGCTTAAATTACATGCAGGTTCATGAATAATTATATGCAGACCACTCTTAAAGCTAGGTTCAGCAATCTATTTGTGATGGGGCAAGCACTAATTTTAGTGCGATCCTCAAAATTTTACTATTCTCATTTCACGCTGGAGAAATTTCTAGCTTAAATTAAATACAATCTGTATCTGTCTTAAGTTGTCGATTTTGTTGACAATTGACTTTTCATTTCCCGGTTCACTCAACCATCAAGATTCGGTCTCAAAGATCATTAATGTATATCCCTTCCATCCCCATTTATTGTAGTAGGATTAATTCCTCACTAATCTAGCGTGTAGTTGTATTAATTCTTTACTTGTCTAGCACTATTGCATCCAAACGTGCATACACAACATTATCAATATATATGTCCGCCATCCTTGCCTCCTGTGAATTGCTCGGTCGACTGGCATTATTTCATCAGTAGTGCATACATTTGTCACATTAGCACCCACATGCATCATAATCTTAGGAGCACCCAAGGTGGAAGACAATTTTGAACGTTCAGATTTATCTGGGAACAAAACACCTTTTTGGTAGAAAATATCATGAGGATGACTACCTTTTAAGCCCTTTAGTCATGAATGTGGTTTATATTCTGATACTATCTACCGTTTCTTCTCTCATTGTGAATACAAACATTATAACATATTTGTTATATTACACAGATACAGAATTTTTCTAATCAAAATTGGAAGGCCAGTTGCTTGCATAGAGGAACAAAATTGGTATACAACGTGCAAGATCCTTTTCTATTTGACTTCACGACTAGTTCATTTTAGCACCACTAGAAATATAAAAATGAATGGGTTCCGTTGTGACCATCGAGTTAGACTCAAAGCTTTATGACATCGGCAAATATGAATGATTAGCAAAGAGTACTCCAACACGTACACACAACTAGCATGCACAAGATAGAATCAAGTTGAGATACATTACCCCAACATTATTGTATTCCCAAAGCCTGTGAACACCATAGTCAACGACCTGCAATTGGTGTCAAGTTTACAAGATAAGTCTAATGAACTCATAAATTTCAAACATCACAGCCAAAATCACCGTGAAAAAACAAGTATTCGAAAGACAACATCTCCGCCAAAAATTCTAAAGGTTTGTTCTTTCTCAATATGAGTTACTCTAATAAAAAAGTTGACATTTATTCTCAGCGAAATGACCACGCATGACGATTAAACGACATAAATGCAAATTTCGATATCCATATAGAAAACAAGATGACAATCATCGCGGGAAGGATAGCAGAGAAGAAGAAGAATGAGACACCGCACCCGTTCTCCGACAAAGGCTCCAGCGACGATGAACGTGACATATACGGAATTGCGACGCATCAGAACGCGATATAGCCCCTCCCACAACCCACCACCACCTCTCCTCGCTGCCGATGTCGTTGCCTCCGCCATTAGTCGAGTAGAGATCTCTCCTCCTTCCAAACATCGGGGGAGCTAGGGCCATCATTGTCAAATGAACACTTATTGGACCTAATGGACCATATGAGCCCAATCTTGTTACGGATTAAGCCCACAATTATTTCGTAGAACAATAACAAATGGAGAAGGAATTATGGATTAAAAATCAAGTTTAATTTTAAATTACATGAAGAAATAATTTCTAACTATTTGAGAATAAAAAAATAAGGGAAGAACAATATATATATATATATATATATAATGATATTTTCCTATCTATATGTCTTATCCATTCTCTGCAATTCTTAATCTATCCTATTTCCTATTAATAAACCAATGACATTATTTTTTTCAGATATGATTTGGTTAAAGATATAAATGTTGGTCCTGAGCATAAAGTTTGGAAGATCAAGACTAGAGTCATTAGACTTTGGAGAGTTACCTCTTTCACAACACCTGGCCAAAAACCTCCTATTGAAATGGTCTTGCTAGATGAACATGTTTAATATTTTCTTTCTAATTCTCTTTCAATATTATATTACTTTGGTCATTTTTATCTAACCATTCATTTTTTTTACTAATATTTAGAATCATCGTGTACAATGTACCATTAAAAGTTGTCATGTGCCTTTCTTTGAAAAATTCATCACCGAAGGAAATGTGTATGTGATGTCAAACTTAGCTGTTGCTCTGAACTCAATGAAGTATAAACCAACTGATCACGAGTTTAGGATCTTCTTCAAAAGAGATACAAGTGTATCCCTTATTGAGGATTCTGAAATCCCAAACAATGGCTTCTCTTTTGTTCCTTATACTCAAATCCTGAACGAGAAAAGAGAAGATAACTATTTAGTAGGTATGGAGTAGTTACTCTATAAATTTTATACAACTTCTATTCATATTTTTTTCTACATTTAGGCTAATATGTTCTAATAAATATCTTTTACAGATGTCATTGGCCTACTAACAGGTAAAGGTGACATGATTGAGTTCTTAAAGGATGGAAAACCATCAAATTATTTAGTCATTGAGCTTGATGATCTCCGGTAATACCCTATCTTGATACTTGAACTATAATTTAATAAATTACTAATAACATCTTCTCTAACATATTATTTTTTTCCTCGCAGAGGTGGGGATAAGTTGCGGTGTACATTGTGGCAAGATTTTGCTCACCAATTGATCAAGTATTTGAATGAGAATTCTTCTCCTCATTACATAGTTGTATTGCAACTTGGAAAACTCAAGATGTTTAAGGGTCAGTAACATTTCACCTTCCCTCATTTTCAATATTCATTATTGTTGTTATATTTCTTCATTTTAACTGTAAATACTATTAAATGCTTTAATAACATAGGTGTAATGGGAGTCTCAAATGCAAATTTTACCTCAAAGCTATTTATCAATGAAGACTTCCCTGAAGTGAAGCACTTTGCTGCAAGGTATTAAGTTTATACAAATACTGCATATGGAATATTAACTTTTATACTTTACAGTATTTTTTATTTATTGTTATTATTATCAGTTTGGAAGCCGGTCATTCTTCTTCCAGTCAACAATTGACACCTTTGGTTGGTGAACAATCCTACTCTTTGGAGGAAGATTTTCTATTTCGATGTGTTTACAAACCAATTAGTGATTTGAAAGATCTTACTGAGGTTTATTTCTTTATTTCATCCCTTTTTACTTTTAATTATATCAATTAAATCAACTAAACTTGCCTTTCCCAAAATTATAATTTTTTTAAAGCCTTTCGCCTTTGTTCTTCTAGACTGCAGTCTTTGTCACCATTGGGACAGTGAAGGATATTGAAAGTGAATTTAGTTGGTGGTATCGTGCCTGTAAAATATGTTATTCTGGGTTGAGGCAGATGGGTCGTAAGTTTTATTGTGCAAAATGTGATAGAGATTCCATCAATTTTACTCCAAGGTTACTCTGTTAATTTTTATACACTATAATTCATCACTTTTAGTTATATGTTGATGCTTTCCATTTTTTAACAACAATGTCGTTTGTAACTATTTCAGGTACAGCATCCATTTGAGAGTTGTAGATGATACTGATTCTGCATCATTTATATTGTTCGATAGAGAAGCCTGTAAGCTCTTGAATAAATCATGTTCTGATCTGAGACTCTCATACATATCAAAGGTATAAACGATACATTTTCTGATGTTTCTGACATCTATTGTATAGATACTTATATACTACTGTTCAATTTAATTTTAGGGCGGAGATAAGAATTCATACCCTGATGAGATAAATCAATTGAAGGATAAGATGTTCCTTTTCAAAGTACAGTTAAGATACATGATTTTAATTCTATCGATCCCTACGTCATTCAGGTGGTAAAGTTGGGTTATGATGAATCATTAATTGCTGCTTTCCAAAAGAAATATACAAATGTTTCTGTAAGTTCTTCCTTTTTTATCAATAGTTTCTTTGACGTCTGGTCCCTTTTGATGTTTAAATTTGTTGATTTTTCTATTCTCGACAGCTCTCTTATATCAATGAATCTTCTGAACTATTGAGCCAAATTACTGAACCAATTGAAATGTTAAAGGTATCCCATTCTATTTCGCTATTTCTATTTATTGTTATACTACTTGATTTATTGCTATATAAGTTACTAAAAAATATGAGATTAATTTATTGTAATCCAGGAAAAACATATCACAGTCGTACGACAATACTTCCGAACTTAGTACTCCAACTTCTGTGAAAACCAACCAAAGTTCATATGTTAGAAGGATGTAGTGGAAATGAAATTCAAAGCCTTCGAGATGATTCCCCTGCATCATCAAGTAAGATGAGGAAGATAATCAAAGAGGAGTAAAGATTTGTTATGCTACTTTTTAAAGATCTATGTTAGATTAAGATGACCATAATTTTGCATGTCACTGTCGATGGATTGATCTATGTTAGGTTGATATGGCCATCATTTTGCATGTCAGTGTCAATGGATAGATCTATGTTAGGTTGATATGACGATAATTTTGCATGTCAGTGTCGATGGATCAATATATGACTATCTGCCTTTTAATTTTAATCTTACTAATGGTCTTCTAAATTTATATCTACACTTGATATAATGAGTTTTTTTGGCCGCTTCGAATATCATTTCCATTATATGAATCATAACTATAATTGCGCTGTACGTATCAGAGTGAAATGATATCATTCGAATATCAGTTGCACTATATGTATCAGAACTATAATTGCTTCAAATATAATTTAATGATATATTGCGTTAAATTAAATCTATTGTTCAGGTAAACATTTAATTTGTCATATTTTAGTATTAAAAACTAATTAATGAATATTATTTAATAATATTACGAAATATTTTCAAAATCATATCATTTAATGTACAAACTAAATAGGACATGATATAATCAAATTTAAACCGCTTTAATAACAGCAATAATGAAAAATAACAAATTACTAAAACACCAACAAGCTTTCTAGCTACTAGCTATTTGGATGAAAACATATTATGATTCTGAAATTTAACCATGTATTCAATATATCTTAATCATTACAAACTGTACAAAAACTACATTCATACTTCAATGTATTTCCATGAATTATTTTCTCCATTAATATTATTTAATATCTCACATGTATTTGTCTTCCTATTTTCTTGGTTATAACTGCTGTCAGGGGCTTATTTTTTAGTTTGTTTTTCCAACAGGTCAAACGGATTACCTATATACATGGTACCAAAAGCATGCTAGATTTAGGAGAAGGTTGATACTAGCTAGAAAAAGAAAAAGGCTTACAGAAACTGAAAATTTCAAATGCTCTTTTCCAAGTACTTACATACCATACTACTTTTATCATAGAATAGTTTTTTTTAATTTCATTTATTATCCATGGACTAATATATTTGACTCCATTACCTATTATTTCAGTTCAAGTTACAACTTTCATGACTTATGAAGCTTCACTAAGAAATGTTGTTGGCCTACACACACAGTCTTCAACACAGAACACTATGATCGAGCAATCATGTTTCAAAAAGGGAGAACGAACTTTCTGACACCCACGACTTTCAACATAACAACTACAGCACACAACAATAATGGTAAGTACTTTACGCAAAATTTCTCAAGTTTAGCATTGTAAGAAAATTATACAAGAGTTATTTTAACTTATTACCATTAAACATACTACAATTATTGCTTCACATAGGCTTTTGTATAAACATGCTGTTTTATGTTCTTTTCCAGGAAATTCAATTCATCATAATTCTTTCAGGGGAGCACCAATATACATGGCCGCAGACACAAACCAACACATACGTCCAATATCATATTACCCCACTTTCAAATTTGACCAGTTGTGAGTTTCAGCTTTATTAATTTTTTTACCATAGGTATATATTGCTATTCTTATTCATATACTATTCAAATCAAATGTTTAATGAGTTTTCAGCTGTCACTCTGATGGCACTTTAGAAGATTTCCTTTATTGTCCTTTAATTTCGTTAAGAAAGCAAAATGCACTATCTTTTATTAAATAATTGGAAACATGTCATAAGTTAACCCACTACCATTCGGTTTTTGGAAAGCCAGTGTTATATATATTTGTTGACTCAACTATGTGCATTATGGTCTTACAATTCCTATCAACATATTATGTTTCTTCATTCATTTTCATGTAGGTATCTGGATGGAAGTGCTCGCTTTTATCGACAAACAATACTCTTGTCTTCTTTTCTTATTCCAGGTTCTGAGAAGTTTTCACTTCTTTTTGTATTATAAATGAATGAATAATTATGCTCATGTGCATTGGTATAATACAACTTATTCCATCATTACTTGATTCTGTAAATGATGATATCCATATCTTTCTCACAAGCTTTTCGTGTCTTAACACAGTTCGTTGTATCTTGAGTGCATTATATGATATTTTATTCTTCCATTTTGGCTTCTGTTTTTTACTTTCAATAGTACTGTCCCTTCATACTCTTTAAACAAACTAGTGATAATTTCAGCAAAAGGATAATGTTGACTAACACTTAGCATGTTTCAAGGTGAAATATATTTGCCATAAAGAGATGGAGGTGATTTATGGACATTGAAATTGGCCATGAGAATGCTCATGCACATTGGAAATGTGTTTTGGGTCATTCAAGTACAACCACTTCGTTAATGTCCTTGTCATTACAACTTACAAGTTCACTAATGAATTGCAACAGCGCATGTATTTTGTCATGTGTACTCAAGCTGGCAAGCAAAGCAGAAATTTTTTAGTTACTATTTTTAGCAAGAAATTGGATGAGATGTTTTATGCAATCTTCATCCTAAAGTTTGTTGCATCCCTTTTTGGGTTACTTTCTTTTTATGTTGCTTGATTTTTCTGCTGATGTTTTTGCATAATTGACTAATATATTACAGTCTTCCTATTTTATTAACCATAAAGTAGATTCTTTATATTTATTGGGCATTTGAGCTAAGTATTCAAGGATTTTTTTCTTTGTCCTTTGTTGATTAATGTGATTAATGAAATTGAATTTTGTCATCTAATCGTTACTGATTTTGATTTTAGATATGAACGCTTTATTTAGTCGACTTTGTCTAAATTATGAGGGGAAGGTAACTGAAATGTTTTTTTTTGGTTGCATTTATGATGCTATTGACACTTACGTGTCATTTTGTAGCCGCATGCATTTTTCTCTCGGCGCTGGTCTTAGTGCTGCAGCAGGGCCTATTGGTAGAGTCTTGGAAGCAGATCTCCGAGCCGGAGATAAAGGGTCAGGCATGTGTTATACTTACAGTTGCACCAAAGGTAACTACGTTGCAAGAAAGATTTGATAGACTTATTCATCTTCTGCTCTTCCTGCTGAATTGTGCCATATGATTGTATTTATTATATATTTGGAATCTTCCTGATATACTTCCCTAATTTGGATTTCTTGTCATGTGCAAATCATACTTGGACAAATATTAATCAGCATTGAAATTAATTCTGTTCGAATAGTAAAACTGGTTCTTACACCTTGAATATGATCATGTATGATAATGTCTTGTGCACAGTTTCATATTCAATGGTTAATGCGTTCCTTTTTGCTGTAAAACAGGTGCTTTTCTTGGAGTTTCACTCGAAGGCAACGTGGTTGCGACCCGTCTTGATGCTAATACACGCTTTTATGGCGACCCTTATCTTAGTACTACTGACATACTTCTGGGGACAGTAGATCCGCCCAAAGCTGCTTTACCTTTGTACATTGCACTGGACGATCTATTTTCTGCAGTCGAATGCTAGCGTTCATGTGTCTAATTGTCTAAATAAAACTCCCTTGTGCTATTAAATATGCACTAAAAAGTATTTGATGATAAAACCTTTCATTTAACCTCAAAGAGAATGATGGATACTGTCATGAATAGGAGCAGGAATGAAGTCTCTGAACAGTTTGTACATTCGTGAAAAAAAAATGTTTATGGCTCGATGAACTTGCAAAGGTTTGTTCACTAACTAATTTGATACCAATAAATTTGGAATTGATTCTCAACTGGTGTGAAATAGTCTCAATTGTTTTTGGAATGCGCTGTGGTGGTTCAGGGAAGTTTTTTTTAAAATTTATCTCATTTTAAAAATCAATTTTTAATAAAAATTGAAAAAATCAAATTGATAAAATATTAACTAATTCTTTTGAAAATTAAATTAATTAATTTTTTAAATAATCATGAAATTATGACAAATTTAATCAAAAAATAAATTTATAAGTTTATTTTTTATTTTAACTAATGTAATACCCGTGCGATGCACGAAAATCTTTCGTGATATTTATATATTGAGAGATTTCTTCTTCAAAAATTTAATTTGAAAGAAATTAAGGGGGCATTTGGTTTGCATTTTTCAGTCTGTTTTCCATTTTCATTTTCTGTAGAAAATACGATTTTCTGGAAAACATGTTTGATTTACATTTTCCAGCTTTGTTTTCCAGAAAATAACATAGCGTTTTCTGGAAAATTGGAGAATGAAAAAAAGTCATTTTCCAGAAAACAAAAAAATGTGGTTTTCTGGAAAATGAAAATGAAAAACGAAACAAACCAAACGCCCCCTAACATTCTGCATATTAGGATTTTGCTCCTATCCATTGCAGAAACTACAAGGAAATATTTTGTTCTCATAAAACATAATTCATTACATAGAAGCTGCTAAATGGAAGAATGAGCACATCATATAAAACAATAGGGTTGATCACTACATTATCATCAGTTATTAAGCAAACGATTCGATTTTGTATCATCATTCTCTGCAAAAGGTCAAAGATGAAAATAAGCTGGTTACAGACTCGAACCATTTCATAATTCAATCATCTGTAAACCAGTGCATCATTTTTCCCAACTGAATGAATATGGCCTAGCATGTACTGGTGAAGATATCGACTTTCCGATATATTAGCTGAGGAAATTATGTCCCATAGCCACCTCGATCTCCCAGAATAAAAAAGTAATCTATATTATTATATTGACATGAATATATACATGATGTAATAAAATTACAATTCATTTTAATTTTTCATTTAACAATAAAAATTGTCATATATATATTATGGCTAAATATTATTTTAATTGTGTAAAATTCCCGTGCATCGCACGGGTATTACACTAGTTAATCACATTAAAAGTTAGATACTGATTTATCACAGGAGGAAATCTTAGCTAACGATAAATTATCCTGTGCCTTTTTCAATTTGTACTTAAAATAATTTATATTTTTATTTATTATAATAATTTTAACTAAAATAATTTTTCTAATTAAAACAATTTTAATTATATTTAAATAATTTTAATTAAGTTAGATAAACATTAAAATAATTTAAATTAAAATTATTCAGCAATTTTGAGCATGTGTGATTTTCTTAGTTTAAACTCGTATATAATAATAACAAAATAAGATATTTTTAAAATATAAAAATAGGTCATTAAACTTATAATTTAATTGGACTTCGAATCGGATAAATAAATATAATTCCATTCGAGATTATTTAAATAGTGACAAAGTATATTAATATATTATTAAACATTTTTATATTTTATTTTATTTTTGATATATATTTTTTTAAAATGGAGTTTGAATCAGAAGGAGGGATGTCTATAAATAGGAAGGCGTGGGCGTGAAACTGCTACCTGTCAGCCCACCAGATCACCAGCGAAGATCGAGCACAACAGCCAAGCAAAGAGGACAAAGAAGAGGGGAGGAGGACGGGAGGAGTACCACCAGCGCCACCGTATCGAGAATCCCTCACCCCTTTCGCCTACCTGATCGCCACGGCTATTTTTGGGCGATTCCGCTGGGTTATGCCACACTATTCGCCAGACGGAGCTGCAAAAGAGGGAGGAGGAGGAGGATCGCGGAGATAGAGCCGAAGGACGGAGGAGAGGGCGATCGGACATTTCCGCACACGATCGGACATTTCCGCTTGTGCGACGGAGACAGGGTGTGATCTGATCGGCTCCTGGAGTCGCACGAGCAACCCTGGAGGCTGTTTTGGGCGGCAAAAGTTGTCCTCTGTTCTGTGAGGAGAAACTTTGATTTCTATTTTTTTTTTGTTCCGGTGCTTTCTCTCCGTTCGAGATGCCGGAAACGGAGTACTATTCTTCCAAGAAGACGGATGATACATGCGAGTATGTCTGTGGAGAGGTGATTATTATTTGGTTTTCCTTCTTCCAGATCTATTCCTTTTTGTCCGACTTTTTTAAGGCTTGGAATCGGTGCTTTTGATCCGACCCCTAGATAATGTTGGCTCCTTTTACGTTTTAGTTTTGAAATCGTTGCCGATTTTGAAAGGGGCGGTGTCAACTTCATGGATTAATTTTCTTGCGCGATTGCCTGAGGTTCTTCCGTTTCTCCATCCGATCCCTAGATAATGTTGTCTTCTTTTATGTTTTTTTTTCAGAATTTTGTGGATTTCGAAAAGAAAGGTGTCAACTTCAGGGATAGAAACGCCCAAGAGTCTTCGCGAATAATTTGCTTTTGATTCTTTTTATTGATATTCTTTCCTGCAGACGCCGAGGGTTGCTCTTACCATGTCGCGACTTCGGTGTGCCCTCCGAGGTTTCGATGTCAAGGCATTGCTTCTTCTCCTTATTGGAGTCCCATTCTTAATCTTCGTCATCTGTTTTCATGGACAAAAGATTAGTTACTTCCTCCGCCCCATCTGGGAGTCCCCTCCCAAACCCTTCCGCACCATCCCCCACTACTATCACTCCAACGTCTCTATGGAGCTCCTCTGCCAACTTCATGGTTGGGGCATCCGCGACTTGCCTCGTCGTGTCTATGATGCCGTCTTGTTTAGCAATGAACTTGATATGCTTGAGATTCGGTGGCAAGAACTCAGTCCCTATGTTTCTGAGTTTGTTCTCCTTGAAGCTAATTCAACCTTCACAGGTCTGAGAAAGCCCTTGTTTTTTGCCAACAACAGGCAGCGATTTAAGTTTGCTGAATCAAGGCTAACCTATGGTACTATTGGGGGAAGGTTCGTGAAGGGGGAGAATCCATTTGTCGAGGAATCATACCAGCGAGTGGCCCTGGATCAACTCCTAAAGATAGCAGGTATTCAGGATGGTGACCTGCTGATCATGTCTGATATAGATGAGATTCCAAGTGGCCATACGATTGACCTCCTAAGATGGTGCGATGAGATTCCTGACAAGCTTCATTTGCAGCTCCGCAATTATCTCTACTCTTTTGAGTTTTACCTTGATGACAAGAGCTGGAGGGCGTCAGTTCATAGGTACCAAGCAGGGAAGACCAGATATGCCCATTTCCGTCAAACTGATAATTTATTTGCTGATTCAGGTTGGCATTGTAGCTTCTGTTTTCGCCATATAAGCCAGTTCATATTTAAGATGAAAGCATATAGTCATGTTGATCGTGTGAGATTTGCCTACTACTTGAATCCTCGAAGAATTCAAGATGTGATATGCCGAGGAGCAGACCTATTTGATATGCTTCCTGAGGAATATTCTTTCCAAGAAATTATTAACAAGTTAGGTCCAATACCTAGTTCATATTCGGCTGTTCGTCTACCTGGTTATCTACTTCAGCATGTTGACCAGTATGGGTACCTGTTACCTGGGAATTGCAAGCGAGAAAGTGAGTGAATATATGAGACTTTTGGGGTACTTTTGGTTGTTTGCTTATGCTGCAGTGACTCTTTTTGAGAAACCGATGGCGTTTGCGTTGATGGAGATCAGTATACGAGACGGTTGGATGATTCTTCTGGGACAAAGGCAAACAATGAAATTTTAAATTGATATGAAACAGTGTTGTCGAAGCTGATTGTATTCTTTCAAGTTTTTCTGATGCCAGCACCATTATTAGTTGAGGGAGATCAGAGAAATTAATTCGTTCCAGAGGTTATTCAGCTCTACTTACTTTATGGATATACGATATGACCCCGGTTGTTGTATAAAGGGAATTGAGCATTGTTTCCTGGATTTTAATTGTTGGAATTATTCTTGGAAACTTAATCATGTTTCTTCTTCTAGCATCACCCTGAAATCCATTGATTATCAATACTATGTGATTTGTTTGAATTCTCCATTTGGTGATCAAGATGATATCATAAGGAGATCTCTTCTAATTTTTGTTTTGAATTTATCTGAACTATGGTCTTACCTCCTTGCATCTTTGTAAATGCAGAGGCAATAGTAAGCAAGTCAAGTTGGATGAAATTTGACACATCTTGGATTTTTCTCAAGTTTTTCTTGCCCATGGTTACACCTGGTTTATGAAAGTGCTCTGCTTTCATGTCATTTTTTTTCCTTCTTGTTAATTATATCATCTCTTTTTTCTTGTTATTAATTATATCTTTTTGAAACTTTATGATTAAATATTTTGGCCCCCCGCATGGATTTTGCTCTACCACTTAGCTGCTTCAGGGGTTGCACTATACCAATCACATGGTTTGTTCCATCATTTATTTATTGCGAAGTCCTATCATGAATTATCCATAGTAGTCCCACTAGCTGTTAGATTTGACTCATTTGGAGGTATGATTATATTTACTTCCACTTCCTACTCTCCATTAATTAATAGATGTTCTGTGGTATGGTGTTGAATTGACAGATGGTGCTTTTCTACTTTTGGTTTTGGCCCATTGCTTTAAAGTTTTGATTTAATTTTCATTTATTCTAAACTTGAGATTACAGGATGCATCATTGTGTAGATTGTTCACTTGTTGCATTAGACAAAACCAGTGCTTACTAAACTTCTGAACTCTTCCTGCTATATGAATCTTTTGGTGTTGGTATGGTTGGAGCAAAATTGTTCTTAATCTCTGTTTTGTTAATTAGCTTTAATGTACACGATGGTGAGTCATTCTTGTTTCTTGTAGTAATTGAGAAATTTCATTTTGGATAGGCTGCTCTGTTTTATTTGTTGCTTACACAGTGGTGAGTCATTTAATATATTTTTTCTTTTAATTACTGAGGAACCACACTTTGATTATGGCACAGGCTGCTCTGTTTTATTAATTGTTAATCTATCTCATGATGAGTCATTAAGTACTTCTCATTTCGTTATTCCTGAAATTGAAAGTATATGATATTTGTGGTCTGAAATTGACCAGCCATTTTATCCATAAAAGATTTAGAAACCTTTATTTAGCGTTCAGGTTTGTTATTTTTAAATTTCATTTTCCAAAACAATTCAAATTAGGTTGCTCTTGATTATTAAAAAAAAAGTTTAAACAGTTGGCCTCTTTAGTTGGTGTTGAACCCAAAATGTAACCTTCTTGGAAAATTATGAATTATTTTAATTTTTTAATAAAAGGTTTAGGGGGTGACCTCTAGCAGGGTATCAATCTTCTTGGTTGTCAATTTGAAATTCTTCCTACAATTCTTAGTTCCGACCTTTTGGATCTGCATTTCTGACTTCTCATCTGTTTTGTGGCCTTGTTCAGTCTCTATCTTCAGTTTTTCATTTATATTCTTATTCATCAATTATGGTTTAGAAGGCAAGTGGATTAAGATTTAGCAAATAAGCAAAGACTGACTGTATGTTGGCTGCAATAACAAACTTTAATTGTTTTGGCAATTGGAACTATAAAATTTGGTTAGTGACTTTGTAAATTTTAGTGTGTTCCAAGGTTTTTTTTTTGCTTGCAGTTTATGACTTTTTTTGATGTCCACATGTATCAGATTCTTGCTTGAACCTCCAGGTTGTTTTTCCAGATGATCTATTTTGAAGTGACACAACAATGCATATCAAACAGCTTGAATTCTTCTTATCCATTTTAAAATTTTAACATACTATTTAAGCTCTTGTTACCAATTCAATATTGGAGCCTAGTTGAGCCTTTACAGCTGATGTATCTTAAGTTTTAGGATTATGTGATATTTTCCTTTACAAAGCTTCATGGGTATACAACTCAACTTCTTGTTTGATCTCTTCAAGTTCATTTTACTGCCATCATTGTGACGTAGATGGAGTTTATGTTGTTATTTTGTTTCATACTTTTACTACATCTTTCCAATATAATTGCTACCGCAGCGCTAAACTCTTTTATGCAATGTGTGCTCCTGTGCTTTTATAGTCTTATGGCCTTATTGTATTTAGTTCATTTTTGCAAAGCACACAAAGTAAATTTTATTTGGAATTTCATTTTATTTCTAAATATTTTAGAATGCATGAACTTGGTTCTTTGCAAAAGGTATATAAACTTTCTGGGAATTAGTTTCAGCTTATCACAAACTCTTGATGCAATCTCATTCCTTTGTGCAACTAATATATTTTCCAACTCAAGCAGGTAAAGCAATCTCCATCTTGCAGAATGATGGTGTATGAGGAAATCCAAGTGTTGGGTTAGTCGATTGGATCATGTCACTCGACCGAAGAGATAATTGAATACAAGTGTTGGGTTAGCAAAATGGTTTTGTTGAACAATAGCTGATTGACTGGAGTTGAAATACAGTCGTAGCAACATAGTTGTTAGCTTCTAATGATTAGATTTAGTTGTCT
Source organism: Boesenbergia rotunda (assembly GCA_024364735.1). Taxonomy (NCBI): domain Eukaryota; kingdom Viridiplantae; phylum Streptophyta; class Magnoliopsida; order Zingiberales; family Zingiberaceae; genus Boesenbergia; species Boesenbergia rotunda. Next base: position 55,407 of record JAGFNQ010002511.1, read on the forward strand.
GGCCCGGCCAACTGAAGGCAATTAGAATATAACCGTTAAAGCTGATATTTTATAAGCTCTTGTAGAGCTTTGGGCATAAGAAGTACCACGAAATGACTCGCAAAACTTTTGTGAACAAGTGCTCAAATGTCTCTAAGAGTTTGGAACAAGGTTGGAGGCTACAACTCAAGCTCTTTGTAATAGTAACATTTCAGTATCCTTGAGAGAGAGTATTCAAGAAAGTAGAGTTTATTATAAACCATCCTTGGTTGGAGATAGAGGTTTGCGCCCATTGTATCTTATCAAGGGGTGGCTATATAGTAGATTTACAAGAAGGGTGGCACACTAAATGCACCATAGGCCGTAGAGTAGAAGCAAGATTTCTGGACTACGCTATACTATCATGTTGGCTTATCTTGTATTTATAGTCTTTTTTTTTTTTGCTATGAATATAACTTGATACGATCAATCAGATACAAGTACACACACTACTACTAACTTTGTATTATTTGCATTATGCGTATTGTTTAATTGATTATTCACTCTCCTGCTCTAGGGGGAATAAACCACCTATTTAATCCTTCCGTAAGGTCTTTATCCAACAGGAGTAGTATGAATACATGATAGACTGTTTAACTTTCTGTGCTTTTAATTGGTTCTGTAAGGCGACTGCATAATTTCAAAGACAACAAAGTTATTCTCTACTATTATCAGGGTTGAATCAGTAAAGTGTTTTTCATGTGCTGTATGCTATTCCTTATGCTAGCAATACTTTTCCAGTCAAATGGGCCGAGCAAATTTCATGTCAGGATCACTGTAAATATGCAATAGAAACTTTATTAGTGTTTTTCTTTCTTTTCAAAACAAAGTTAGGATGTCTAGAAACATTCGAACAAATGCTTTTTAGAAGCATTAGAAACTGAGATGAGATTCTGCTACTTTTTTCCCCGTAGTTTGGATTCATCACCCTTTTATTAGAAAATTATGCAATTGCAACCGACTCCATCATTGCTCAGTTATACTAATGTATTTCAGTTTCAAGACTCTGCCATGATTAAGAATCTTGAGAGAGAGTTGGATTCTTTGGCACATTCTATCAGAAACTAGGGACTAATGGGATTTTACATGTGTCGTCAATGGAGCAAGGACTTCAGGTTAGAGAGAGAGTGGCAAAAAGTGGCAAAAGGTAAAATGTTCGTCTTCAGCGTCTCCGTCAGTCTGTCTCAAGATCAACATAGAGGAGGTAAATCATGGTGACTGAGAAGGTAAAAGGTTGGGAGGAGAGGTTTTTTAGATAGGGTATAGAGATTTATGCTCCATCAATCCCGTGGCTTGAACTTAAGATTTTTAGTGATAATCTATCAACTCTTTATCATCTCAGTTTTACCATCTCAGTTATTTATTATCTCAGTTATGCTCGTGGGAGGCAGATGAGAGAGAGAGAATGATCGCTTGCATTGTTCTCTCCATTTTTTATTGTTCTTCATGTCTTACAAGTTTCAGAAATGGTATGAAAACGTAACAACAAATTCTGGTAATATATTTAAGCTGGTTTTCATTTAAATAGCCAATTGGAAAACTATTTGATCATGCTTAATTATTTACTAGGCTTTTGGGCACACTTGAATGATAGTCTAGTTATGTCCCTAGTTTATATACCATTTCTTTCTCCGTGCAGCTGCTGTCCTACTCGTTTTGGTATCAGTAACAAAACATCGCACATACTCAACATCAAGATTGTGTTTGCTTCAATTACTAGCGATCTTATTCGAGTTTGACAGCTGAATTGTTAGCTATGTTACTAGAGCACAATTGGTCTTTAGAACTTATGATCCTTGACCAAAAAGTTCTTTAAACTATATTTAGGGCAATTTGCTTACTGATCCGGAAGTCAACAGAGAAGATGACAACTGTCGATGATGTGACGGATGCACAGAGCGAGGAGTGTGACCTGAGAAAATAACTCCAAAGAATGTTAGTAGGGCGTCGGAAAATGTTCCGTTGATCCCACTTTGATGCTCAAGTCAGTCTAGTGATCAAAAAAGGGGAAAAGTAGTATATTATGAGAGTGAGAAAATCCAGACCTCTTCTTATATCCTTCGTTACCTTTTTATACTGTGTTCTTCTCTTTTTCAGGTCCTCCTAGCATTCAATTCGACCGTTATCTTTGCATCCCCTAATTACGTAATAAATGATACCATCAAAGCATCTGACCGTTTCTCATCTGTTATTTAATATACAGTCGACACTATTAAAAGTATTAATTGTGGTCTTAATGATTAACTACCACCTAATATCTTGGTTGATAAGATATATACTCCCCTCATGGAAACAGAAGAGTCTTGTGCCAGGTCGGGAGAACTTAGCCTTCCCCTCAGTCCCACCAATTTACCTAGAGCTTTTCCGACTTCTCGACCGGGAAAGAATCTCGGTCGGGATTAACATATCCCGATCGGCTAAACATACCTGATTGGGAGGACCTCCCAATCAGGAAATGATTCCCGACCGAAAAATATGCTACGAAGGAATTTTAGTAATGCCACGTAATGCCCTTCTAATTAACGTGGTGACACGTAGCTAACCACCCTATCACGAGACCCCTCTCAAGTTCAATCGAAAGAAGTTGTTTGATTGATTGAACCCAAACTTTGCCTCACAAAAACAGAACACGTCAAAGAGTCAACAAAAAGGATAGGGCATTAAATGCTTTTTGCCCCCAAATCACACCCAAGATAAGGAATGATTATCATTTTACACAGGGTCCATTCCTGAGAAGGCATGCTCAATCGCCAGAAAGTAGTCGTCAGACAACTAATAATAAAGCATGCGCGCCTTGAAGTCTCTTAATGACCAGTATCCCGACAGTAATGGCGTAGGAGAGAGAGAAGTACCCGGGGTAAACGGGTTGCCGCCACGTTTCATGCAGTATTACTCAAGCGTCCTATCACCTCAACCATCCCCTGTCTTGAATCCATTCCTCGAGAGAACCATGAATCTTTGCGGTGTAGACTACTTTTCACTTCGGATACCCCACCAAAATCCGCGAGAAAATCCCACTCCTAGGGCTCTACGTGTCATTCATCCGTCAATCCGACTTAGGGCAACTCCTATAAATAGTTAGAGCAAACGAAACTCCCCACATTTTTTCTTCTTAAATTTCTCTAGTCTCGCTCGTCATCTTTCCTCCTCGCTTGAATACTCCAATCTCTGTAAGTCCTCTTACACCCTTATGGCTCCTGAACCTGCTCTTTTTTTGCTCAATGGTACGAGACTTTAGAATCTAAAGTACAGAGGGAGGAGGTACCCGGGTTTAAGTTTGAATATGGGATAGTAAAGGATTATAGGATTAAGGGACCTGAGGAAACCAAGCCCCCCTGCTATCCACTTTCTGGCTTTTACACATTTTTTCTAGATCAAGTGGAGTATGGACTTAGGTTTCCAATTCCCTCCTTCTTCCATGAGGTCTCTAGGTACTTTCACATCCCTTTACATCAAATGTCGTCTAATGCCTTCGCCCAAATGAGTGGTGTCTACGTTATTTTCAAACTATATGATATCCCCTTAACTCCCCTTTTTTCCACTATTTTTTTCATCCCAAACAATCTAATTTAGGATCTTTTCATTTCATGGCATGCTCTAACTTAAAGTTTCTCAGCCGACTACCCTCTTCCCACAAAGGATGGAAAGATAGGTTCATTTATATTAGTATCCCTGAGCAGCTCAACTACCCGACCAAATGAATAGTTGAAATGTCAAGTCCCCTTTACCTCGGAAAGTATCAGAAGAGCTTAGGGTTTCTCTGAGCTCAATCTATCCTGGCTGGCATGGATTTCGACGCTCTCAGGATAATTTGAACGGAGGGACTGCTCTACTGAGCGGAACTCAGTCCCAATGTTGCTGAGATGGATCAAGATTTAGGTAAGATTTTTCTCTTTAACACTTATCAATACTAACTGATGACCTGTATGCTTTTGGCAGAAGTGACAATGTTGAACCTATCTATGACCAAGCTTATGAAGTGAGATAAGGCAAACTTCCTTGCCCTGTTAACGCCCGAAGTTTCTGAACAACCAAATGGGGCCGAAGGAGAAGCTAACCTACCACCCGCTCGAGAACCCAATGCTACCGAAGCCAGCTCAGAAGAGCGTAGCCGAACCACGAAAAGCAAGGAGCTTGACTAGTCAACTGACCAGGAACCCCTTGAGAACATGCCGGGCAACGAGTCGCGCTCAGTGGAAGCCGGCAAAGCGCCTTAGCCAATCCTGCAGAAGAGGCTGAAATCATCCACAACTAAGAAGGGCGCGAAGAGGGTAAGGATTCAAGAGCCCTCGATATCCACAGACCCAAAGCCATCACTTTACTAGTTCCGTCTTCCTAACCACCTGGTCCTAGTGGGAGCGCATCCCAAGGTATTTCCTTCTGAGAGCCACACCTGAGCAGGAGCACCACTGGAGGCCAGGAGGCGGAGAGGCGGATAGACCAAGCGTAACGCTAGAGCTCCCTTTTTCTCATCCTGTTATATTGCCTGCCACTGAAAGTCCTCAGTCTTCCATCTCTCAGTCGCCAATAGGGGGTGCTAAAGCTTCTCACCCCGGGGAGTCTTTTAAACAAAATCCGCACAGGGGAGTATGCCAATAAGATAAAGGAGGAAACCAGTTTTAGAGGTTAATGCCAGACTAAATACCTCCATATTAAAGGTAAATTCAAACCCCTCCTTTGTTTATCCAACACCTTATAACTGTCTCATTCTGATAGGTCTGGACTAAGCATATGGAAATGAACTTCCAAGTTCCCGAGCTAGTACGCCGAATTGTTGAGCTAGAAGGGCAACTGAAAACTCATATTTCAGTTCTGGTTGAAGGTGAAATAGCCTGACCTTGGGAAGAAGGTCGAATGCAAGCTGAACTAACTGCCAAGCTGCGAGATAAATTTGAGCACTCCCTGGACACCATATAAGCATTGGAGCACAACCTGGCGAGGAATAAGAAAAGAGAAGACATCCTCTACGCTGAACAAGTTGCCCCTTGCTGAAAGAGAATGAACGTTTGGTCCTTAAGCTCGAGGAACTAGAAAAATGGAAGGTCAATCAGGACGGTGCCCTTCAAGCAGCTATCGATCAATTATCAGAGGAAATGGCTGAGCGAGCAAAGAAGGAAAAAGCCCTAACATCCCTCTAGGAGCAACTATCTAAATCTTCATAAGCCCGGGACGCGGCAATATCCTGCCTGGACCAGGTAAAGACCGACTGGGAGATGGCGATAAATGCACTTGAAGCCCATCAAGCCAACGAGGATGCTCGATGACAAGCATTTAAACAGGAGTTCCTTCAATCAACTAGATATCATGATTTGCTAGGTTCTCATCTGATCAAACGGATGGCCCATGGGTTCGAAGGAGCAATCAAACAGATCATCAAAGTGAAGGTTTTAACACCTGGTGTTGATTTAATCTTCCTTGACCTGAGCAAAGTATGGTATGAGCTTAACGAGTCGGAAAAAGAATAGTTGGGCTACCTTGTAATCTTTAGTCATGTATTCTTTTATCTAATGAAGAAGTCTTCTTCCCGAGTGTAAATACTTTTCCTAAACCTTCTTTTTGAGCCCTCGAACTTAACCGAGGAGAGACCTATGAACCGATAATCCCACTTATGGCCTATCCTTGCAAATGTCCCTTTGACTGTAAGACCCCGAACGAGAAGGTTGAGCATTATAAATATCTTAAGATTTCAAATGAAGCTTGACATAAACTCCCGAGCAGGAGCATATGATAACCCAAATACTGCATTAGACCTCCTTACTCCTTGAGCTCCCGAGCGGGAGGTTGAGCCTCGTCAAGGCTGGGCTAACGCTGCATGAAAGTGTCTTCGTCTTTGAGCTCCCAAGCGGGAGGTTGAGCATTGTAAGGGACGCTGCGTGAGAGCGCCTTCGTCCTTTTGTTCCCGAGCTGGAGTTGAGCCTCGTAAGGGCTAACACTGCGTGAGAGTGCCTTCATCCTTGAGCTCCCGAGCGGGAGGTTGAACCTCGTAAGGGCTAATGATGCGTAGAGCGGCAGGTTGAACCTCGTAAGGGCTAATGATGCGTAAGAGCGCCTTCGTCTTTGAGCCCCCCCCCCCCCCCCCGAGCGGGAGGCTGAACCTCGTAAGGGCTAATGTTGCGTAAGTGCGTGCTCGTATTTAAACTCCCAAGCAGGATGTTGAGCCTTGTAAGGGCTAATGTTGCAAAAGAGTGCCTTCGTCCTTGAGCTCCCGACTAAGAGGTTGAGCCTCGCAAGGGTAAGAGTGTCTTCATTCTTGAGCTCCCGAGCAAGAGGTTGAGCCTCATAAGGGCTAACGTTGCGTAAGAGCACCTTCGTATTTGAGCTCCCTGAGCAGGAGGTTGAGCCTCGTAAGGATTAACGCTGCGTAAGAGCGCCTTTGTATTTGAGCTCTCGAGCGGGAGGTTGATCCTCGTAAGAGCTAACGCTGCGTAAGAGCACCTTCCTCCTTGAGCTCTCGAGCGGGAGGTTGAGCCTCTTAAGGGCTAACGCTGCATAAGAGAGCCTTCCTCTTTGAGCTCCCGGGCGAGAGGTTGAGCCTCGTAAGGGCTAACGCTACGTAAGAGCACCTTCCTCCTTGAACACCCGAGCGAGAGGTTGAGCCTCGTAAGGGTTAACGTTGCGTAAGAACGCCTTCGTATTTGAGCTCCCGAGCGGGAGGTTAAGCCTCGTAAAGGCTAACGTTGCATAAGAGTGCCTTCGTATTTGAGCTCCCGAGCAGCAGGTTAAGCCTCGTAAGGGCTAATGCTGCGTAAGAGCGTCTTTCTCCTTGAGCTCTCGAGCGGAAGGTTGAGCCTCGTAAGACCAAACGCTATGTTATAGTGCCTTCCTCTTTGAGCTCCCGAGCGGGAGGCTAATTTTTGTTTTTTTTTCATTTTATTAGCACTATCAAAAAGTATATAAGCCATCATACAAAAATACAATAATGATAAATGGGGGCATACTCATTGTGTCCGATAAGGCTGCAAGTGATTAGCACTCCAAGGTCACTCTAGTTTTTTCCCATCCAGCTCTTGTAAGTAGTAACTCCCACCAGTAAGCTTGGCAATCACTTTGTAAGGTCCTCCTCACTATGGATCCAGCTTAGAAACATCTCCGATAGGCTTTATCCGTCTTCAAACAAGATCACCCACCTGGAAGGCTCTCCGAATTGTTAGGACGTTGGCGTTTGGCTAGAGAGGGGTGAATAGACGGTCACCCAAGTTTCTTTCCGGTTCTTCCTACAATGTTAGCGTGCGCAAGCGAAAATACTAATAACACAAATAAACAAACGCTAACATAAACCGTTTACGTGGTTCGGAGATAAAGCTCCTACTTTACGGCTGTCCGTAAGGTGGACGATCCCTATCCGTCGGTGAATTAGTCCTCGGAAGACCTCCGGCTAGCTCGTGTCGCTCCTTGTGAGTGGAGAAACCTCACCACAAACTCTCAACAGCACCTGAGTACTTGGAGACTACTAATAAGCTTTACCCAAGCTTATTTCGTCAACCTTTGCCCAGCAAAATCGAGCTCTCTTAAATAGAGCTCACAGCTAAAACAGTCGTTACTAGTCGACTGGTGCCAACACCAGTCGACTGGTTCACCTTGAATTCGAACGTTACAGCCCAACGTTCGAATTCCAGCTGACACTAGTCGACTGCTACATACAGCAGTCAACTGATCTTTCTGTGACCCTTACCAGTCGATTGATCCAAGCATCAGTCGACTGACCAAACCCTAAACCTAGGGTTTCATCCCCGAGTACAATCACTCAGCACTCATCCTCACTCGACCAACCTAGACCTAGCCTTCTAGCCTCCTCCATTAGCCTTGCGTCCCTCGGATGCCTCTCCGTCCTTCACGCCTTTCCTTCTGGAGTTTTTTTCGGCCTCGGTCCTTGTTGTCGGGTCTTCCTTTGTCAAGATGTCACTTGGAATTTTCTCCTTTATTGTACTTGTATCCTGCATACTCACAATGCATATTAAATACAACAATAATCCTAACTTAAACCTTTGCCCAAACATCAAAACCCAGGATACCTAGATTGCTCCAACAGGGATGACTCTCTTATTATATGATTATTTCATCCGTTGATGATACTCAATAAGCTGAGTCCAAATCCAGCAGTCGTTCTTAGTTATTGTTATCTTGTTCGTATAACTGTCTTCTCATTGATTCATCTCCGACCTCCACCGGGATAACAGCTTCTCCCATGTACACCAAGTGAAATGGTGTTTGACATGTTCCCTCCTTCGGGGTTGTTCGGTATGCCCAGAAAATATTAGGTAACTCCTCTACCCAACTTCCACCAACATGGTTAAGCTTAATTTTAAGTCCTCGGATAATTTCTCAATTGACCACCTCTGCCTGCCTATTGTTCTGAGAATAAACAACCGATGTAAATACCTATCTAATTCCGAGTCCTTCACACCACTCTCTTAGCTTCCAGCCTTGAATTGTCTCTCATTGTCGGATATCAACTTGTAAGGGATCCCGTATCTACAGACGATATCCTTTCCAATCTTCATAACAACTTCTGCTATCCGAGCTAAGAGCTCAACTTTTATCCATTTAGAAAAGTAATCGACAATAACCAACAAAAATTTCTTTTGTTGAGGCTCGGTTGGGAAAGGACCCACTATATTCATTCCCCATTGATCAAATGGGCATAATACTGTAGAAGTCTGAAGGCGCTCTGTTAGTCAATGAGTAATATGCTGATGCTTCTGACAAGATTTGCAACCCACCACAAATTTATTAGTATGCTTCTGCAAAGTGGGCCAAAATACCCAGATAATATTATCTTCCAAGCAAGTGACCTTCCTCGATATGGCTATCACATATACTTTTATGGACTTCTCTCAGTACATACACCGTATCCTCTGGCCCAATACATTTCAAAAGAGGCCGAGCAAATGCTCTTTTATATAGAGTGCTCCCCACTAGAGTGAACTTAGCTGCTTGACGCTTGAATAATCGCGTATGACCAGGATTTCTATGAAGTTCCCCCATTTGCAAGTAGTTTATAAAAGAAACTCGCCAATCAGACTGCCCGACCTGAGCATTCCCTCTATCAATTAAGTAACCAATACTTCGTGACTTATGGAGTCTTCCAATGTCCAACAGGCTAAGGAACTAATCAATTTAGCTAGCTCATCAGCCCTAGCATTGTCCGCCTTGGGAATTTTCTGCAAGACGACTTCTACAAAATTTGACTTTAATTATTCGAAAGCTTGTACATACCTTTTTCATTCATTCACTAAGCACTTCAAAATCCTCCCAATTTGTTGAGCTACGAGCTGAGAGTTTGAATGAATAATCACCCGACAAACCCTAATCTACTTCGCTACTTGCAGGCCGATTAGCAAGGCTTCATATTCAGCTTCATTATTAGTTGCTCTGAAATTCAGACGAATAACTATCTGCAAAACATCCTCTTTTGGAGAGACAAATAAAATCCCCACTCCATAGCTTCACTACGTAGAAGATCCGTCCATATATATTCTCCAAATCTCTTGCTTATCAGGTGCAATCAATGACTCAGCCATGAAATCAACTAGGGCCTGAGTTGCCGCTCGGGGCTGATATTGAATATCATACTCACTCAGTTTTGTTGTCCACTTAATCAGTCTACCTGAAGCCTCTGGATTAATCAAAACTCGCCCAAGCGGGGTATTAGTCAAGACAATGATAGGATGAGTTAAGAAATATGGCCTCAATCGACGTGCGGTCAAGACAAAATCCAAAATTCAACTTCTCAAGAGTAGTGTGTACCTACTCTCTGCGTCCTTCAAAACATGGCTAAAGAAATATATGGGAGATTGAATTATACCTTCTTCCCGAATCAATGTTGAGCCCAGCGCCCCCTCAATGCCTGAAAGATATACATACAAAGATTCCCTTGCCACCAGCTTGTGTATAATAGGAAGTCCAGCCAAATATTCCTTCAGATCCTCAAATGCTTGATTACACCTTTCATCCCACTCAAACTTAGCAGTCTTTCTTAACACTTTGAAGAAAGGAAGGGTACGATCAGCCGACCTGGCAATAAACCTTGACAATGCAGTTATCCGCCCAACTAGCCTTTGTACATTTTTTTGGTTAGTCGGCGGAGACATGTCTAAAATGGCTTACACCTTTTCTGAGTTAGTCTTAATCCCCCACTCGGTAACCATGTAGCCCAAGAAGCGTCCACTCTTAATCCCGAATAGGCACTTGGCTGGATTGAGCTTGATTTGATTATGCCTTAATGTGCCGAATGTTTCTTCCAAGTTGGCAATCAGATCACTCCCACGCTCCGTCTTTACAAGATTATCATCTACATATACTTCAATGTTTCTCCTTATCTAGTGTCGAAAAGCCTTGTTCATCATCCTTTGGTAAGTTGCTTCAACATTCTTTAACCTGAACGACATAACGTTATAACAATAAGTACCATCAGAGGTTACAAAACTAACATTTTCATGATCTTCCCGAGCGAGAGGAACTTGATGATACCCCTGATAAGTATCCAACATGCATATATACTCACAGCCTGGCATAGAATCGATCATTTGATCTATTTGAGGTAAGGGGTAGCAATCTATAGGGCAAGCTTTATTCAAATCATGAAAATCAATACACACCCACCATTTACCCCCGGGTTTGGGGACCAATACCACATTCGCTAACCAGGTAGGAAATTGAACTTCTCGGATATGTCCCGCTTGTAGTAGTTCGTCAACTTCTTCCTTAATAATCCTGTCTTGTTCTGGTGTGAAGTGTCGTCTCTTCTGCTTGACAAGGCGACTTTCAAGAAAAGTATTCAGGCAACGCATCATCAATGTTGGATGCACTCCTTTAGTTTCTTCGGTCAACCAAGCGAACACATCATAATGACGGCTAAGGCAATCTTTAAGCTTTTGCTTCAGGTCGAAAGGCAAGTCAGCCGTAATCCTAGTTGTCCCACCCACTCGGTGCGAATGAATTTGAACTTCTTCTTGTTTCTCTAACCGTCTATCCTCTACCCCTCAGCAGTTCTGGGATTATTCAATTTAATTTGAAGTGTCTGATGCTGCCTAGGACTCTTGCAGCTATCTGTTCTGACTTCATCAACATAACACCATCAAGAGGTCAACCGACTTCGTTTGACTTCCCCTACTTGATCACCCACAGGAAACTTAACTTTCTGGTGATAAACTGATACCACAACTTGAAAAAGACTTAACGTCGGTCGACCCAGAATTACATTATAAGATGACGCTACATTCACCAAAAGGAATTGGGTTCTCTGTCTTTAAAATACTCTCATCCCCCAGAGACAACGAGAGATACATTTGACCAAGCAGCGACACTCGGTGTCCCATAAAACTAAATAAAGGTGTGGCGATTGGTCGGAGCTCATCTTTCTCAATCTGCATCTGATCAATAGCCGCCTTGAAGATGATATTAATCGAGCTTCCTGTGTCAACAAATACCCATTTAACAACATAATTTGCTATCATTGCTTTAATTACCAGTGCATCTTCATGTGGGGCTTCTACTCCCTCCAGGTCATCTGGGCCGAAGGATATAACAGGATTGATCGACCTTGCTCAGCTGGTACTTATTGAGTAGTTCTCCAATCGACGAGTATGAGACTTACGAGCTCGATTGGAGTCTCCATCGGTTGTGTTGGGTTCCGTTACGGGATTCCTCCCTATATCCCCGAATTAAAATTCTATTGATTAGAACTAATCCGGATAGGAAAAACTTCCCGTACGACCTTTTCATCTTCATGCTTTTCGATTGAGTGATCGTTTGAATAAACTTGTTGTTCAAGCAATCAATCTCCTTCATCGATTAGCAGCGGAATAGAAGATGAAGATTTGGATAGTCGGTTCTTGTGTTTGATTCAAGGTCTAAGTAAACAACATGAATACAATTAAATACTAGAATGAAAACAAGATATACCTCTTGTTTTACCTCTTAATCTTCTATCGTATTCCTATCCTCTTCTTGGAGGTCGTGTGGGCGATGATCTTCCAAGAAACAAAGCCACCAAGAAGCCTTCCTCATATTCTTCCTTGCCCCGACCCCCCCCCCTTTCTTCTCTTAGTGCCGCACGCCCAAAGGAGAGAAGGAAACCTTCTCCTTTCCATGACCTAGCTGCACACCCAAAGGATGAGAAGAGATGAAGAGAAGAAGAGAAGAAGAAGAAAGATCTCTCCCCTTCTTCCTTAACCCTTGCGCCCCTTCCCTTTGTTGCTTGCAGCGCTGCACCCTAGGAGAGAGAGGGAGAGAGAGAATTAGAGGCTTAAGGCTTCTCATGATGGCTTATGAGAGGGTATTTATATTCTATAATAGGGACCATGAGGAGGAATTGGTTTTGGTTTCCTAACGGATCCTCAACCCGACCCGTTAATAATAATCCGCTCCACTAATGGGTTATTATTGAACTACCGCATCAACCCCATATTAATATATAGGCTCCACCATATTATGTGTATATTATCTCCCCGTGTTTAAGATATCGCATGTCTATTAATTAATTAAATTACTGACAATTTAATTAATTAATATCTAACTCCATGAGTAGTACCACTCAACCTTATCATCATATCGGACCAAGTTCACCTGCAGGATTTACATGATAATCTTTATGAGCTCCTCAAGGGGACATCATCATCCTAAAATAATTAGGACACGGTTTTCTTCTATAATCAACGGCGTACCAAATAAATAATATTATTTCCCAATTGACCGGGCCTATTGATTTAACGAATAAATCTCGCTCATTGGTAAATTAAAGAAATAAATATTAATTACATGTGCCCGTTATTATATCGGGATTAAGAGTATGTACATCCATAATAACTTGAGGTCTTGTTCAATTATATAGTCGGTATAAATCGAATCACCTCAAATCGATCCTGCTCAATACACACAAAGTGCACTAGTGTAATTCTATAGTCAAGATAGACTAATACCAAATTACACTACAATCATTCCAATGGTTTGTCCAAATTTATCTCAGTTGTGAGCCACTACTTATACTTTACAAGGAACTGATAGCATGATCTTTTTGTTGGGACCGGTAGACGAGCTAGAGGAGGGGGTGATTAGCTCTGATTTATTCCGTGATGATTTGTCGCGGCGGAAGACTCGAGCAAACGCTAACACTTCTATTTTACTTGGTATCCACCTCCTTGAGGTGACTAATCCAAAGGTCCACTCTCCTCACTCTCTCATACACTATGAAAGATCTCCTTCTTGAGGTGGAAAAACCTCTTACAAGCTTACAAGAAGATACAACAAGAATCTAAGCAAATACAAAATGAAATCTTACAAGATTTACAAAGATAAGCTCAAGCTTTGCTTTCCTTGCTATCTTCAAGCTTGTGATCGCCTCTAGAACTTTGGAAGTGCAGCAACACTAAGCCCCAAAGCTTCTCTTGAGATGGCGTGGAAGGAGGAAGAAGAGATCCACTTCAAACCTGCGTGAAAACCTTTATACCCGACGCCTAGGGTTTCTAAGTCGATTACCCAATCGATTACCACGTCAGATTCAGCCGTTCAACGGCTAGTTTTCGAACCGTAATCGATTACCCAATCGATTACGAGTGTCCTGAATCGATTGCCCAATCGATTCATGACCTCTCTGTTCTCTCGCGCAACCTTCAGTGATCGATCACCCTGATCGATCAAAGAACCCCTTAATCGATTAATCAATCGATTAAGGGAAGGCTGAATCGATTACCCAATCAATTCAGCCGCCTTCTGTTCTCTCGCGCAAACTGCCCTAATCGATCCGTTGATCGATTCACCCAATCGATTTCCCAATCGATTGAGTCCAACCTAACTTGTTTTCACAAGTCTAGGATCCCCTACCAAGTGTCCGGTCAACCCCTTTGACCAACTTGGATTTTTACTGCCTAGCTCCCACTCGGACTCAACCTGGTTCCCAACCAGATTCGCCTAACCCTCGAGTTAGGTCTAATCTCTCGGTAGACTTCCACCTTGCCAGCATGCGATCTCCCCGATCCATCTGGACTTCACCTAGTCCCACTAGGTGTGCCTAGTCCCACTAGGTCTTTTCCCATGCCAGCGTGCGATCTCCCCGATCCACCTGGACTTCACCTAGTCCACTAGGTGTGCCTAGTCCCACTGGTCTTTTCAGTCAAGCCTCAGTCAACCTTGACCCACTTGACATCATACGATATTCAAACATCATATGACATCCAAACATCATTATCAAACATCGAAACATCCAACCTTAAGCTTACCAAGCTTACCAGACCTAAGCTCACCCGAGCCTAGTCAAACTAGGTCAACCCTGACCTAACCAAGATTGCACCAACACTTTTGTGTGGCACCACACACCATGTTATCTACAATGTTAAGTAACAGACAATTGCATACATATAATGAATATAAAATGCAAACACATGACCACTGTGATTCTTATTCCAAAATAGATGTTCATACAAAAGCTAGGCTTATAGTATACATCCTAACAGCTTGACCCTCCTGAAATCATGCCAACCGTTCCTCTGGGTGTTTCCTGAACTGGAGCAATCCTTATTGCCTGGTCCCACACGGGTGATTGTGACTTTTGTGGGGAAGACTCTCTTCGCTCAGGTGACCTCCTCCTAGAGTGAGACCTTGTTCTCCGCCGAAGATTTCTTTCTTCCATTCGCCCCATCCGAGGGGAATTCTGATGAGCATGGGGAGAGAATCTCCTTCACACTTCCCGCTGACTCCTTTTTTTTATCTCGACAGAGAACATAATATTCCTTCGTAGAGTGAGAATAAGAACGATGATATGAAAAAAATTTCCTTCCTGCCTATACTTCCTGCGCGAGAGTGAATTCCATGTCAACCGTTTGGATTACCTTCTCTCTGCGATCCCATAGGTGATCCTTGCTCGGGCCCCCATCCTTTGCTTGAGCGGGAGGTGGAGGAGCTTTCCTCTCAAGAAGAACAACATTATGAATCTGAGTCCCAGATTCTCTCTTGTGAGCATACTAGACCTCTTCCACATTTACATGCTTGACCGAGCGGCCAAGCAGATCATCAAAATTGGTTGGTGATTTCTTTACCAATGACCGGAAGAATTCTCCTTTGAGCAGGCCCTGCGTAAAGCCGCTTACTAGGATCTCTGAGGTGGTTGTCGGCACATCCTGCGTCACGCGGTTGAAACGCTGAATGTAATCTTTCAACACCTCCTTGCTCTTCTGCTTCAGAGCAAACAAATTGAGGGTTGTCTTGTGGTATCTCCTACTGCTTGCGAAGTGATGCAGAAACACCATTCGGAACTCCTAAAAGGAATTCATAGAGGCATTCGGTAACCTCTTGAACCAATGTTGCGCTCCTCCCGAGAGTGTATTAAGAAATATACGGCACTTGACTCCGTCCATATATTGATGAAGAAGAGCAACATTTTCAAATTTACATAAATGATCCTCGGGATTTGAAGTGTTATTGTAATCGCCAATTAACGGAGGACGAAAATGATGAGGCATAGGATCCTCAACAATCGTCTGAATGAATAGCGTGAACTCATAGTGAAAGGGTGTCGGAGTAGGAATGTTCGCCCTTCTAGTGGTTGGAGGTGGCGAGCTCGAGGCAGATGATCACGCTCTTTGGGAGGCGTTCCTCATGTCCAGACTCTCCTGGCTCACCTCCTAGTGCACCTTTGACGGAGAAGAGGAGGCGACCTGCTAGGCTTGGTGCTGCTCCAAAGTCCCACGCACTGCCGATACTATTAGTTGATCCAACTCCTCGGGTGCAAGAACCATGGTCGTTGGGTTGCCAGTGTCTGCTATCTGATTAGTAGCTTCTGGTAGAATAGTGTTTCTGACAGATGATGTCAAAATGATCCGGAAGTTAACATGGAAGATGGCAACTGTCGGTGATGCGACGGGTGCACAGAGCGAGGAGGAAATAACTGCAAAGAACGTTAGTAGGGCGTCGGAAAGTGTTCCACCAATCCAACTCTGATGCTCAAGTCGGTCTAGTGATCAAAAAAGGGAAAAGTAATATATTATGAGAGTGAGAAAATCCAAACCTCTTCTTATGTCCTTCGTTACCTTTTTATACTGTGTTCTCCTCTTTTTCAGGTCCTCCTTGCATTCAATTCGATTGTTATCTTTGCATCCCCCCTAATTACGTAATAAATGATATCATCAAAGCACCTATTCGTTTCTCATCTGTTATTTAATACACAGTCGACACTATTAAAAGTATTAATTGTGGTCTTAATGATTAGCTACCACCTAATATCTCGGTTGATAAGGTATATACTTCCCTCATGGAAACAGAAGAGCCTCGTACCAGGACGGGAGAACTTAACCTTTTCCTCAGTCCCACCAACTTACTTGGATCCTTTCTGGCTTCCCGATTGAGAAAGAATCCCGGTCGGGAACAACATATCTTGGTCAACTAAGCATACCTGATTGGGAGTACCTCCCGATCAGGAAATGATTCCCGACCGAAAAATATGCTACGAAGGAATTTTAGTAATGTCACGTCATACCCTTCTAATCAACGTGGCAACACGTGGCTAACCACCCTATCACTTACCATGTGGTATCTACTTGTCCTGTACAAGATATATTTATGATGAATTTTATTATCATATCAGATTGAAACTCTGAACAAAGTAGAACTGAATGAAATACAACTTGACCGAAACAAGTTATGTTAGGTAGGATTATTCGAATCATTTCAAAGCCCTTAGAACACTTGTTCAGGCCTGATCTTAGCTACTAGTTATTACTGTTGTATGCATTTGCTGAAGCCCTTTGCGGAACACATGTCTGATAGCTTTAGTAATCTCGATTTCAAGCTACCTTGGGCTAAGTTTAAGCTTCAGTCGACCTCTGGCTGATCTGCAAGCCAACCGAACTTAAAGATCCAGTCTGGTCCAAACTACTACAACAGACTCTCTTGTACTCATCCAGCTTGAACCAAAGAACAGTTAGGTTTCCATAATTGTGCATACAGGTAATGTGAACTTCACAAATGTCAGTGCTTGGCTTAATTTGGTTTGGATCTTATCATATTTATCTAGTTCAAAACTCAAAGTCTGAACGTGTCTTGATGGCTTCATACAAACTAATTCTACTGTTGACCATGTCACCATCATCTAGGCATTAATGTCTCAAGAAACATTAAGTTCTTATAGGATTTAGAAAATCCAAGCACTAGATATGCCTCTTGGCCGCCACTGATTGCTAATCTGATATTTTTTCTAGGTGACAATCACCATCATGCTGCAAGTTCATGGCATCAGCCTCACATACAACAGGAAAGTCCAGATCAAGAACAAGCAAAGCACGTGAAATCGTGTCCGACTGTCTGCTGGGATAGAGTCCATGATTGATACTGAAAGAAGCCAGGAAAGACACCCTTCAGCTCAGTGCTTCACCACTACATGCAGCCATGGATTTCCTACTGGTGGCTGGAGACCAAGAGGGAGAGAGGGAGAGAAATCTAATGGGACCAGGTATGGACTTTACTTGCGCTCTAGATCTTGTCCAATAAATTTCTTGATACAAATTTATGTGATGGGGTTGACAATGAGCAAAGTTGGCTATGGGTGAGAACAACTAGCTGTGCTTGCTGGACTTGAGAGGGACAAGATAATTAACTGCCTTAATGAGGCATCAGGAAGGCCAACTTTAACATGCAATCCTAGAGATCTCTAACTCCACCGTACCACATTTACAATGATTGCTCACCCTCTGCCTTTCCCCACTGTGCTCCTCCTCACAACGTCCACTCCGTGTCCCTCATGCTGCTTCTTGAACCAAACATGTATGCACTCCTGGCATTCGCTGAAATGTCAAATCCACAATTCGAGTAGTCAGTACAACAGTGGGAAAGATGGCAAGGCAGCAGCTGATTTTGTTTCCACTGGTCTTGCCCTCATCTCATTTCCATTTCCTTTCCATTGTGGACGGGCTTTGCTTGCAACTGCTTTAAGGTGAATCCATCTGTGACACAAAAGCCTCCTTAGTAGTTTTGTTTCAACTGCGACTGGAGCCCCATTGGGGACGGGAGAAATTTTATATCTAACCACTTACCAAATATAAAACTAAATGGAGAGAGGGCTAGAAGAAGCATGGTTGCTTGTTTGGTGGATCTGTACTATGGATATTGTGCTTGTGTGAATAAATGCACCAGTTGGGTCCATTTTGTGTGCCTTAGATTGAGAGTGCCGCACTGATATGTCTTGTCATTCATGCAGTGTCCAGCTGTGCCAAGAACAACAAAAAGAAGAAATTAATATATTTAGCAGTATTTGATTAGAGAAGCCTAGAGTTTCACTTAGCTGCATTAGATTCTAAGGCAGGCCACTATCATGGCCTAATACCTGATACACTCATGAAATTGAAATATTCAGCCGTGAACCAGTAAATGATCATTGGTGCCATTGAAGGAGAGAAAAAGGTAAGATTTGGTGAAGGTTTTAACATGTTGGTTTAGATGATTTGCAGAGCTATTTATTTTTGATCAGCAAAGTGGGGTTTCAGGTAGGAAAATGATGTGCGGATTGAGGTGTCAAATCCTTTTGGTTATTGCTCCTGCTCTTTAATGTTTCTCCACTGGAGAGGAGGATGACTTTTGGGGATGTGGGGGAACTCTGTTCCCCTTGGTGGGAATTACTGAAAGCCAAAATATTACAGCTCCTGCACTATTTGTCCCCACAGATCTAGCCAATAAATTGTCTGGATTCTTGTCAGATTTGTGAGCATGACCTCTGGTTTCAGCTTTGAATCTTATTTAACTAAATTTGTTTCAACCATCAAGGGCGCATTTAAGTTTGTGAAAATTTTGAAAGATGCATCTAATTTTTAGATTCTCAAAAATGCATTTGTTTTCTATTTATCCTCTCCCTTTGTCAATTGCTGAATCTATTTTGCAGCTGTTTGGACATGCTGTAGCATGATGATGAGTGTAATCCATGAAGCAAGCTAAGTTGAGCAGCAGGTACTTTTCTGGGCCCGTCCCATGATGTGCCTGGAGCACCTTACCTTGTTTGCCATCCATCAGCTTGAGAAGGTAAACACTGGATTCTGATGTGGGACACTTTTGACTTTAGGATGAACAAGTTCTTCATCCTTAAAACATTTAAGGATACAAATCGCACGCCTTTTAACAAGGAATAAAAACAAAAGGTAGTGGAAGCAAGTAGCAATTATGATGAGAATAATCTCTATTCATGTGATTCACATCTAATGATGGCTATTCTTGGCTTCTAATCTATTCAATTATGCCATAATTAGCTATAGATCTCAGATAAACAAGATTTGTGATGTATAGTTTATTGATCAATGCCTCTGACTTGCACTTCTGTTCATGGCTAAGAATTTCTTGATGATTCCTTTAGGCTTCTTTGGAAGTGAGCACAGAGCTCGGAGCCGCGAAGAAGCACTCCTCAAGAGCGCAACCTCATTGTCGTTGTCGTTGTCGTCCTCCTCCTCGGCGAGCTTCATCTTGAGAGTTTCCAATTTGGCGGTCGGACATTTCAACCGCGAGATTCTCCAATGTTCTTCCAATGGAGTATCAGTGCCAATGTGGTGAAGCTTTACTGCCTCGTCGTCTTCCTCCTCCGCGGTCTTAGCCAGCAGCGCCTTGATGTTGCCGGGCAACTCGGCGACCTGGCAACCCGACACGGCCGCCCGAGATTGCTCGAAGAACAAGACCTGCACCACCACCCTCAGAGGAAGCAGCTCATTCTGTGCTGCCTCCATGCAGGCCTCGACTGAGAGCTTCTTGCAATCCAACATTCTGCACAGTTGCTTCCTTGCATTCTTGTCGAGCTCAGGGTGCGACTACAAGAATGCGATCGAACAAGATCAAACCAGTTTTGAAGTTGTAGAAATTATGAAACAAGATCGGTGAATTACCCGGAGGAAGATGTCGATGACTCTGTAGAGATCATCGTGATCGACCCTGGCGAAATCCGGAACAGCTTCGGCTACGGCAATTAGCTTCTCCATGGGCAAGTTCTTGTCTTTGGCGATTTCTTGGAGGTAGCCGTCGATGAGCTTGGCTACTCGCAGCTTGGAGCTGTGGGAGGCCGAGGAGGTGGATCGCCGGCCTTCGAAGTCGGCCTTCTCGGCCGACCACGACCGCCGCCGTCTCTCGCACTTGAGCTTCTCTCTCGGCGGAGTGGTTGCGGGGCTCTGGGCCTGAAGCAAGAACTCGTCCAGTATGGACATTAATAAATCCACATCGTATAATGTGTCGCCGGAGTTTGATGGGATCAAGAGATCATCGACGGTCGCTTCTTCCAGTTGCAGTCCGGCTCTTCGGGCCAATTCCAGCTTCAATGGATTGGGAGCTTGGAGAAAGTTTGCGGCTTTGAGAAGCTCGAGCAAGAAACTGCAGGAAACAGAGCCGTTTTCCGGCGGAAGCAAGCTTGCTATCTTCTCCATCACCTGCCTCTGCTTCGCGGTGGCCTCTCGGCCACCATCGTCGTCGATCGGGAGCCACCGGTGAGCGTAGAGACGCAGCGCCTCGCCGACGAGCTTGGCGGGGACGATCCCGGCGGACTTGACGGAGACCATGACCCGCCAGTAGTGGTCGACGCAGAGTTCGCTGAGGTCGTTGGCCCACCAGCTTCCGGACGCGGCGCCGGTGAGCAGGGGATTGGCGATGACGGCGGTGGCGACGGCGTCGACGCAGCGGCCGGTGACGCCGAGCTCCTCGCAGAGGGCAGGCGCGTGCTGCCGCGTGCTCCGCAGCGCCACCAGCGTGTCCTTCCACCGGCGGAGGATGCAGGAGCGGAAGAAGACGTCGAGCTTTCCGAGGAGGTTGCCGCGGTCGGCGTCCTCGCTCATCCCCAGGTAGTGGGCGGCGCACCACACGGGGACGATGTTGAAGGCGCTGAGGGTGACGCTGATGCCGTAGCAGAACTTGGCGCAGACCTCGAACGCCTCGACCCCGCCGGGGAAGTCCGTCAGGCGTACGACGGCGACCTCGCCGGCGCCGAGCTCCGAGCAAAGCTGCTGCAGCCTGAGACACTTCGACAAAAGAGGAAACTGCAAAAAAAAGCAAACAAAGACTTCATTTTTACCAACAAAAACCTTCAACAAACTCCATCTCTGATCGGATGGAAATTTACCCTGTGCAGGTGATACAAGCTCTTCTGCACCTGGATTTGGAGGTCAGTGGAGACCTCAGATGAAACAGACCTGAAATCAATCAGAAAACAAAAAAAAAAAAAAAAGCATCAGAAATGCTGCTTCCGAAATTCTGAAACAAAACAAGGATGATCCACCTGATTGCTTCACTGGTGAAGAAGGTATCAGGTCTGCTCCCAAGCTTCATAAACTTCATTTTTTTTTTTGGACAAATTTCAGTTTATAACCTGTCACAGCAAATTCTGATGGTAGAAGAATGGAAGAAGGGTGGGTGTTAGAAGAACCTAAGAGACAGAGAAATAGAGGAATGGAATGCTGAGGTAAAGAAAGCTAGGTGATGTGTGGAGGTTTTCATGGTGTGAATTTATTAGTTCAATTAGCTTTTGGATGTTCTTTCAAACATCACACACTCACTAAATAATGTTCATGTACCATGAAACCCGTTTGCTCTACGTGGATATTGAGCCTTGGGGCTCACATAAGAAGTCATCGTGCTTTCTGAATTTATTTGATGGACGAAATATGAAATCAAATTATTTAATACAGAATTAATCAAGTTGTAAAATTGAATACTTAATATATAAAAAAATCCTCTACGATTTTGAACAAGTTTAATCTCAGTCTGGTCAATCGCCAACGACCGAGATTAAATTGGAGATCGGGTGTAGCTAGCCACAAGTTGGTAGTTGCTTGGACTTTTGAAGGCATGCAATTAAAGAGGGGAAGTGGTCCTATTGCCTTTAGTTTAAAACCTTGAAGACACTCCCATAGCTTTGCTATGCCCTATTTGTATTTGTCGACTATTCCTCTCTAATTCAAAGTCGTTGGTCGACGCACAAGTTAGTTTTTCCTCTTACTAAACTTGAAGCGATCACATGTTGCATATTCGTTCGTAAGGAAGCTTGCTTGCTCTCCATTGAGAGTAGCTACTTCGGCCAACAAGCTTGAGATGAGCCTCTTTCTCTTAGTTAAGAGTTTGCCTTTCGGTCGGAGCTAGAGGAGGGCAATTGTAGAAGGAACTAGAGCAACAAGGAACGATGGATGAAGAGACAAATGCTATTCCCTTGTAACCTACATCACGATGATCCACGAGTATCGCTCCTCCGAGATGTTTAACCTCAAGTTAATCATGATTCCCTTTATCTAAACTTATAAAGCCTTTTTTTTATCAACCTACAACTCAAGCTTTAGCTAAGAATCATGCAAAATAATAGTGGCATGTGAGGTCTATTGGTGGTTGTACTATTATACAAAAAAAATTATAACTAAAACTTGATAGTTTATTATTAAAGGCTTTAGTGATAATACTTTTATTATTAGATTAGAGAGCCTAAGTCATATAATTAAAACTATTAATGATAATATTAATTAGATTTGTCCCTAAAAATTATAGCTACTAATTAACAATTTATTTTATATCACTAAATGATATAATTGTTTATCATTCAAAGTTCTAAGTTTTGAATTCTTTCGGAGTAAGTTGCTTTAAATTCTCTAACATAAAATTCAACTTTTTCTCATTCCCTACGTTATAAAAAATGTATTCTCGCTTTCTACATACAAAGTTTCTTTTGTTTCAATTCTCTTTAACTCTCTAATGCACAATGATTTATCTAATTGTCCTATTTTTTATAAGTACAAAGAATAATATAATTCTTCTTAAATTTAGCATATTTAAATTAGAATATAATATATTTACTATAAAATTAAATACGATTCTTTTCCAGTTTATAATGAGAAAACAAAATCCCTCATTATGTTTCAAGGCAAAAAAAAATTCAAAAGAAGGTATAATTCCTTCTAAATTTTATATCATTTAATTATAATCGAGTATATTTTCTATCCAATTGAGCACGATTCTTTTTTCCTGACCAATTGATTCAGAATTCATATCAATTAATTAACTTAAGCCAAATCGATTAGATGAATTTAAAATAAATGATACTTCATTTTAGATTTGACACAAAAATCAAAAAAGAAATTGAATTTGAATGTTAAGGTAATTTACTGATTTTTGTTTTATATTTTAAAAATAATTATAAAAATAAGTGCATATTTTGAGCATAGTAAATTACTCTAATTGCAAGCTCTTAATTAAAATATATTAAAAATAACAAATTTAAGATTTAATTCATTTTGAAACGTATACTAATATCTTAAAATTATTTTACATAATTAAATATTGGCATAAATTATGATGGTGATGATTATGATACAATTAATGGAGATTAGATGGCTCAATAGGACCGTACAAACCTAATAATTAAAATGGTAACAAAAGACTTGCGGAATTTATTAAGCCGAGCAGCATGGCCGGCTTTCAAGATCCCTCACATGATTAAGATGTGAAAGTTCAGCTGGTTTGTCTAGGGTTTAGGGTTTATGCCATTACAATCCACCTAATGAACACTGTGAGATGATGGAAGCTGAAACCATTTTGTTGTTCCTGCAATGAGAAATCATTAATATTTTATTTAATCTAATGAAAAAATAATTATTATTATCAATATGGGAGAATTTAAATTATTTTAGTAAATTTAAATATTTATTTTTCACTATATAATACATCAATTTTCTTATAATTTACCAATCTTTTATTTTTTTACTTATTTTTTACTCTCCCGTGTAATATTCACTTTTCATTCCTAATCTATTCTCTTTATTTTTTTCTCTCCCAAATTAAATAATATTTTAATATTTAATTAATGAATTTTATTTTTCAAATTTAAAGAATATTATTGATAAAATATAAATTTAGGAAACGAATAAAATAGCTGATGAAAAAAAAATTTATCAACTTTTTTTTAAATTTAGGATAACTTCTGTATTTAGAAAAGCTTATATGAATGCTATAAAAAAGGCTAAAACATTAGGCCTAACAAATTGATCGAATGGAAGACTATGCAAGGTGAACAAACCTTGTGGAATGGACAAACTAATACAGTAAACTAAATGGGAGAATTAGATGAGTTAGACAAGCCAAACATCTACCGAATCATTCTATTGATACAGTCAAATGCAGGAATGGAATGATTTATTCCATTGTATTCTAGAGTTGATTCCATTGTAGCATTAGCCGAATTAGAGCAGACCTCAGTGTTCTACTGTCATTCTTGATAGTAACCAAGAACTAAACAAAACTAGTTGCTAGATTACAAAGTTCTAAAAATCAATCAAACCTAGATTGCCCTGACTTTGTTGCAGTCCAATCAAAGACTTGATTTTTGGTGGAATCAACCAAGAATACCAAGCGTATTGCACTACCAAACTTTCGATTGGATTAAACTGCATGCTAGAGCACAAGAACTGGGGGGAGAAATAATCATACTGCGCGGAAGGCATGTTGATAAATCCTTAGGTTCAAGATGTTCCCTTTCTTGTGGCCTTTTGAAACATGTCTCTGATGTTCTTTGAATTAGCTTCTGTTTTCATTTTCTTTGGTTGTCTTTTGGTACTCACCGTGCTCCTCCCATTCACCACCTTACTCTGGGAACAAGCATCCAAATAATGCATCGATCAATCAGAACGAAGATAAAAGCAGATTGATTGTAGAAATAAACAATACCTGAAAAGCATGAGAGGATGCTAAATTGCCTTCTAGTAAATTTTGGCTCGTCTCAGCTTGGGTTTCTTCCTTGTGTGTTTCTCCTATCTCCAACCTGAAACAAACACCAAAACAGGAGCAATCACACAGATGACGAGCATATTAGGTGACACAATTAGGTTGTTTGACTTGTTTCTAAAGCAGCACGTCTTACTGCAAATGATTGCAAAGAAGGGTCAACCAAGGCTTATCTGTCACATATTCCCCCAAGATTGAGACGACATCCTTCACTGTGAGACGAGAGCGTCAAGCATATGTAAAACCAGGCTACGTTTGCATAAGTTTATTGAAATAGGAAGTTTACAACAATACATCACTATAGGCATTCAGCATTAGGAAGAGGCATTCGGAATAAAACGGCTGTCTGAAAAACATGTATGACATTTGTAGTTGTAGTTGATTCTGATTGAAAGAGTTCATATCAGGAGTAAATCCAGCATAGACCAATGTATATGGAATATAAATCCTAGATATATATATTGAGCCCCATATATGTAAGCACCAAGATCTGTGTTCTTTTAATGAACTAGATCTTGTATTGTCCTCTAGTGATGAATATTAGTTGTCCTCACTCGTGATCTATAATCCTGTATGTCTTTAATACAGAAGGTAAAAAATTTCTAGAGTTATGACCTTATTTTCCCTTCGTACGGGTTCATAGGGTATTCCATATTATAGAAACTCTGCATAATTCTCTAATAACGGTCAAATTTATGTCATTGATTAAAATATAAGAGAGTTCCGTACATGTTTCCCTTTCTTCTTGAGCAGCATAATTTTTATTCAATTTCAAAAATGTGGATTTTAAATTTTGTACCTGCAAGAAAAGGACAAAAAAAATATGAGGTTTTCACTGATATTTCTTGATCTTCCAAAGCCTTGGAAGAAGCATCTGTGCCTATGCAATTTGACGACCTGGAATCAAGGAGGTAATAGAACTGGAAGTAGATGAAAGCGCACCTTGCAGCACAACCAGGTTAGAACCTTAGAATTATCGAGTCTTAAGTACTGCAAAGATCCAATTTCTACAGCAAATAATGAAATGTCAATAACAATGTAGAATCTTCTGTTTCATTACAAAAATAATATGATAGAAGAATGCAGGTGGGTTTTCTATTATGAATGTTGTCTAGCATCTCAGTGGCGCAATCCTTTGGCAAGCGTAAGGGATGCGCTGATACAAAATGTTGTGCCATTGGAATGAGTATTTAAGCATGGAAAGAGGACTCACTTGTAGCATGATGATAACAAAATACAAGCCGTAAGTATTCAAAGTGAGCCATAATCAAAGGATAGATAACAATATAAAAGGAATAACAACTTCCTCTAGAGAAGCAAGTAGAAACTTGTTCATTCAGCTTTCATATAGGATAGAAGTTTCATCTGGAATAGATGGAATTCTGTAGCAAGCAGTCAACTATAGATAAACCAAAAATGCATGTGTTGAACTCCATTCCACCTGCTTAAGCTTTTGAAATATGTAATTACCCAACCATACTTAAACATAGTACCAAAGCACAAATCATGAGTTTGGATCTTGGTTTCCCTCTATTGTTCCTCTGTAGTCATTGTCTAAAGGACCTTCATTCACATGTTTATATGAAGACCATTTTCCTTTGCCTTGTGTTGTCTTGCAATTCAGTCAACTATTCAAGCTTACTTCTCTTAAACATGAAGAGATTCACAACCATAAAAGTGAGCAATTTTCAATACGATAAGTTTTGAGGTAAGAGCAGATTAGTATATTTAATAATAAGTGTTTGAGCTATACCTTCACTGATACAGTTTCACCATTTTTTAACAAGTGTTTTAGCAATAAGTGTCATGTCACCATTTTGTCATGTAATAATAACATTCCATGACTCAAAAAAATTTCAAGACATGGTTTCAGATGTACTTCAGAAGAGAAACTGTGAATTACCAAAGCTAATCAATTTTCGTATAAAATAATGCATAGAATTTATTTTAACACAGACTTCTTTCAATATAGTCGGTTATGAAGTTAAGAAAAAGTACTTAATGAAAACCAAGCAGTTGAACAAACTCAATGAATTGAATATAGCAAATTAGTGCATACTTAAATCTGAACATCTACTACAAATCCTTTCATAGTGCAAGCTATAAGCAAAAAGGTATATATACTACCTTTTACTTCACAAACTATCTTCATGGTATCTTTTGCCATGGATAACAGTGCTGATAGCCTGGATAACCTTCCACGTATAATATTTCGTCTAATTGCCTGTACATCCCTTGATCATTTTCTTTCTGCATATAAAAAACTATGATCAGCCATGTAATATTAATTCACACACACACACATGCTAGGTCATCTATAAATAAATTGGTGCATTACAGGGGTTCAACCAATGTTCCTGCTTTGCTATTCAAAATAATCTTGGGTAGGTACAAGAGCATTCCAAACTGATGTGTGCATTACAAGGAACAAATTTGATGTATGAAAAATGAAACAACCAAATCCAATAAATGCTCTATAAGAAAGAACATATAGCAACAAATATGTGTTTGACAAAAGAAAAATAAGAGATGAACTGGATAAGGATGAAATATATCTATATTTCCACCCAAAAAATTGCTCATCAATAGGTGTGACATACAAATTTACATGGATACGCTTCCTGCACAATTGCAGCTACAAGTTGGTGGCACATGATGACAAAAATAAGCTCAATAATGAAACGTAATCCCGATAGAGCACCAGACAAGGCAATAAATTATCCAGTTCTGCACCATAAAACTATAGCAGGGGGGCAGTATAAGGTGAAGGGATGCAGCAAATTACAGCGCAAGGAATGCATAACAACCTTCTGCTACATAAAATGCATAGCATGACACCAATGCCAATTGTATGGAATCAAAATCAAGGAAAAATTCTTATACTCTTTTGTCAAAACAAACTTAGGATAAATGACTATAAAATGATAGAGATTCTAGAGATTAAACCTCTTCTCGCTCTTTTGTATACACTTACTCAAACACAATTATATCATTCTTCGTCGCCAAAGATCAAATAAAGGTTCGTCTATTTGCTATTTGGACAATCTTGAAAATAACCAATAAATTAAAAATAGTTATATTGCCTAAAGATTCTCTAGGTTGGATTTGCATAAGCATCTTTAAATTTACTAGATTTGAGGAATGAATTGGTTACAATAAGAAATATTATTGGAAAAGTATACAAGTTTATATGATTACATAAACACGAAAAATGCAAGAATAATTTTAATTTTAAAAAAAACCCAAACATAGTTACCTTCATACGAGCCTCCTCAAAGATTGGCAAAAGTACAAATACAGGGTCAACTGGGGTGCTGACATACAAGCTGCCATCTGTTACAATATAAAGGGAATGTCAAATTGCAAGTAATCATATTAAGTATTTTTTGTTTTCTTAGTCACAGTGCAATTCACAGCCAGTCAGATTTCCAAATGCAAAGGTTAACTAACAGTTGCATTCAACAAGAACAAGGTATAGAATCTTCACTTCGATGGCCAACAAATACTTAGAAATTTATGGATATAATCTATGTTAACTTACCTTCACAAACATAATCTCCGAGAAACCATGAGCCATAAGACTGCTTGAACCAGTGCAATTCATGAAGAGAACCTTCATTGAGGATATAATTTGTTGGTTTACCTGTTACACTATCTAGAAGTTAGAAGTAGACATGCTTCTACAGTTCCACAGGAAAATATTATTGGTCCAACCCAAAGAATTATGAGTGTATGACCTGTTCGTAGCTAGCAGTCAACTTAGCCACATGGAATTTGAAATTTGAGTTTGTAGATTGATCTAAGAATTGATTTATAGATAAAATAATAAATAGATTATCAAAAAAAAAAATTTCAATAAGAATAAAAATAATAAATTAGATGTATCTCTCAATGGACAAATAAGAAGATATTCCAATTATTTCCAGTAGTATTACCATGGAAGAAGTTATATTAATATTTAGATATTAAAAAAATATTATATTAGGTTAATGATTGTATGCGCATATATTATTGTTACAAAGATTTGTGAACGTATACTCAAAATCAAGATTTGGTAACGGTACGGACTGAAAAAAAAATATTTCTCTTTAATACAATCCAAATTAAATAAACATGAAACTCAAAATAAATTGATAAAGATTGAAAACTTTCAGTTTTCAGGTTGCAAATTTAAAATATTAGGGACCAGTTCTATCCAAGCCAACCAGTTAGTTGAGTAGAGAAATCATATGCAAAGAATAGAGTGATTATACTGTGTCCCAAGGAACTATAGGAGAAGTGGACAATGATCAAGGGGTGTTGATGTACTTTAAGTTAAAACACGTTTTTAGAAGGAAGCTATTGATTTCGATTTTATAGATGTGTGCATCGATTAAAAAAAAATTATGGCAAACTCATAAAGAACAATATAAAATGGGTATCATAATGATATGACTAAGAAAGAAAACCCCAGATTTACCTGATTGTGGATGACGAAGAGCTAATATATTTCCTTCTAGATTTGCATTTCCCCTTTGATTTGAAATAGAAGACGCTGCATATAATAAAAATCAAGATTTAACTGCTCGCAATAGGCAGCAATATCACGCATCCCGTGCAATGTGGAAATAAAAACATGGTATGTGGGACGTTTGGTGCACTCGAAACTGACTACCTCCAACTCCAAGCCCGAAATCCCACGTAGGTTTGCAGGAACGTAAACTATAATATAAAACTTGAAAGGGCAAAGCGTTTCAATCACATTTAGAAAAATTATAATAAGACTAACAGCGTAGGGAGACTTCAACACTGCATCCCACCCTCACCCAGCAAATCGTACAAATTTCATTGGATTCAGCTCCACGGTTCACTAATACCATTTGGATTTAGGAATTACCACACAAACGCCGATACTGGGAAAGAAATAAGAAGGAATAGAAGGGAAAAGGTGGGACCTTTGGTGAATGCACCGAAAAGGATGAGAAATTCAGGGCACGCAAGGGCAAGAAAAAAGGTAGAGGCGGAACAGCGTGCTTACAGGGGGAGATGAGGACACGGGGAGCCACCAATCCTTCACACCAAGCCATGCGCCTTCCTTGGTTGCTGCTGATTCGGAAAACCCTACGAGACGAGAGACGGAGACGATGACGCCAGATTCCCCAGTGGCGGGATATCGATCAAAATTGGGCTGGCTATGCATTGGGCCGAGCCCAAATTTAATTAATTAATTATAAAAATTAAATTGGTGGCGTCAGAGTCCCCGCCTGGTTGCCCTTCAAAAATTGTCATACAAGATTCTTGGAATATACCTTCTTGCTATGTTCAAAACTTCTAGCGACGCTTGATATATATTCGATAATAAAAATGATAATAAATTTTTATTTAGGGGTTAATGACAATAGGAATAATTGCTGAATTGATGGTGTTTGATATAGATACTGGAATGAGTATAATTATCATTGATGCTACTTGGTATGAATAAGAAAGTAATGAGAATCAGAGGAAATTTATAATTTTACTCTTACTAATTAAATACATGAAAAAAATCTATTGAATAATTTTTTTATGGATATTTTGAATATTACCACTTGAGAACATGAATGAAATCCGAGGAAACAATCATTTGAAAAATAAAATTTCTCTCATCGATTGTTCATCATTCAAGGTTCCCGATGTCTATGGTGTTTTCCAATTCAAGGTGGAGTATCAGAAACTTGGATATACGAGCTTATCAAACAATCATTTGAAAAATAAAATTTCTCTCATCGATTGTTCATCATTCAAGGTTCCCGATGTCTATGGTGTTTTCCAATTCAAGGTGGAGTATCAAAAACTTGGATATACGAGCTTATCACTTTCAACATAGGTATGTCATATCTCTATAAATGGTAGCACTTTTCCTTTCTTTTTTGGGTTGTAATTCAAATTATAATGGTTTGAGGTGATTGTAGTTCCACATAGGAATTGTTCATAAATTGCCAATCAGTGTGATTGTATATTACACTCTTCATTTAAGGCTAAAGTAAGCATTCATTTTTTTTCTAATTATATAATGTTATAGAATACAGAATTTGAGAAAACTCCTATGAAAGTTTTCTTGAGTTTCATAGCTGTTAGCAATTGTCGATTCTTTATTTTGCCCATTTTTTAGGTTTTTGTTACTAAAACTTTGTGGCCAAGGCAAAGTAATTTAGTTTTGATGTTGTCTAGGTGCTTATGGTTTAATGTGGACCTACTTTAAATAAGGCAATGTTTTTATGTTCTGAAAAATATCAACTTGGAGTCTATCCAGGAAATCTAGTTGAACTAGTGATCCCCCGATATCCCGTTGAAATCTGTTATTATATTTTTTTTATTAGTTAAACATTTCCCTAATTCAACACCAGATAGATACTGGTAACATCTCAATGGCCAAGTGAATATGTAGCGGACTCCAACGCTGGGACACAAAATTTGATGACAATGATAAACACTGGCAACTCAAAAGAATCCGACAAATAATTTCTAAAGCATCATAATTACTAATGTTTACTTTGATCAGTTGCAGTTCATGATCTAATGTTGTGTGATTTAAAGTTGGAAATGGAATCAAAGATGACTATTGGAATGATAGATGACTATTGGTTATTAAATCTGAACATATTATTTATATATATGTTTTCTTTTAGAACCTATCTGAAAGTACCAAGACCTTGTCTTGGTTACTGGAGTAATTCCTAATTCTTAAATGAAAGTAGACTATATAAGATAGATCGTCGTAAACTTATTTAAGAACAATATTAGGTAATTATTATTGTTAATAGAGTTGGCTTGTACTGGTTTTGGTGAATTCTAATATATTAGGAAAAGGGTTGTGCAACTAGAAAAGAAGACATCAATGATATATCATTGGTGATTATTCATTGATGCCCCCCATGACATTGTTGGCATCCCACCAACAGGTATTAGGGAGTGTTTGGGAGAGCTTCTGCTAGCTGCTTTTTAGATTCTAGCTACATAAAAGCACTTTTGAGTGTTTGTGAATACCAGATTCTGCTTTAACTTCTATAACTTTTAGCCAAAAGCTGGAAGCAAGAATTTGATGTTTTTTTCTGCTTATGCTTTTTTGCTTATGGTCTAGAATTAAAAGTAGACATTTATACCCTTAATAATTTATCATTTTACATAATTGTCACCATAGTTTTAAATAAAATTTTATATTTTCATATAATTTATATATTCATAATTTTTTTATAAATTTATATAAATTTTGTCATTTTTTTATATTTATATTTTTATTAATTATATATTTTTTAAACATATATATTATTTAAAAAATTAATTTTGATATAATATTCAAAATATAATAATAAATATATAAAATATTATTGATGGTGTATCAAAATTATATTTAGATAATTAAAAATAATAATTTATATAGTTTAAGGATATTATTGTCATTTAACTAAAAATTAAGCTTGGAAGCAATTATTCACCAAACACTCAAACTTTATCTTTTATCAGCTTTTAGCTTCTATTTCCAAACACTCCATGCTTTAGCTTCTCACTGACTTCAAGATAATCTCTACAAGAATCACTTTTTAAGAAGCAAAAGTTCTCCCAAACACTCCCTTAGTATTGGATTAGGAGACAATCGGCACCACAGTATGTCTTAAGCATAAAATCATGTCCTGACTCAGGAAATCGTGTTATGTTCATTAAGAGTCCATAAGAAAAGTTTTAGAAACTATCATTTTCTTGATGAAGACAAAGTGCAGAATGGTGGGCATCAACAATTCTAATTGTAATGTACAATCACACTAAATTGCATAAGCAAAGTAGTACAACAATGTATTCCTCACTCTAAAAACCACACGCCGGCGATAATTTAAGATATACAAGGATAAGCTCAATAAACCAAAAAATGAAAATGGAGAGAGCAGAGAAAAGAACGACGCCGAGAAAGGAACCCGAAAGGAAAAGTGGATCGGGGAAAAAGAGGATGGATCTGTAACTTTCGAAGCAGAGACCCACAAGAGGTCGCCTCGGTCCGAGGTAGCGGCGACAAGAGACCATTGCTCAAGGAGGAGAAGCCTGGAGAGGGGAGAAGTGGGCGGCGCCTGGAGAAGGAGGTGACACCGATAGAAGGAGGTGACGCCTGGAGAAGGAGGCGACGCGAGGTGAGGAGGGGGGAGAAGCGGGCACCGCCTGGCGAAGGAGGCGACGCTGGGAGAAGGAGGCGACACGAGGTGGGGAGGGGGAGAAGCGCGGCAGCTCCTGGAGAAGGAGGGGAGACAACGCGATGGGGAGGTGTGACGACGCGATGGGGAGGGGGAGACGACGCGACTCGTGGTGGGGGCTTTATTGTCTGCAACGAAAAAAAATGAAGGGGAGGAATGAGTTTAGTGATAACCGAGGGGTGAGTAGGTTATCAAATTAAGGGTATCAAAATCATACATTAATTCCGATTCCTATCTACCAAGCATCAGGTATGGAAATGAAACAGATTTCATTCCCATTCCAGTATCTTAAACCCGCCTATCAAGCGCCCCTACCCTCAGGGTGCGTTTGGTTGGGGGTTATCCTTGATAACCTTGGTTATCAATCCAAGATTATCAACGAAAATCTTGTTTGGTTTACATAATCAACGATTCCCAAGTAATGATCGATGCCCGACACATCAGCAAAAAGGGCATGCAACCCGAAATAAAAAACCCTTAGGAAAGTAAGGTTTTTCTTGATTTCAAGATTATGAAACTTATCATTCCAAAATTATCCTCCAACATTTACATTTAAGACGAAAATAACAATTACAATTTATTAAATTCCGGAAGCATTATTCGCGGCCGGCGATCGACGACCGCCGGCGGCCGGCAGCCGCTAGTGTTGGACACCGACTGCCTACGCGGACACCGACGGTCGACATCGATGCCGACGTCGGTGTTGTCGACGAATATTTTTTAATTTAATATTTTAATAAATTAATAAAAAAATTTAATAAATTTAATTTAAAATTTAATAAAATTATCTAAACAAATTCTAAAGATAATACCGTAAAATATTATATTATGTTATAGACTATTATCTCTAAGCAAACAAGATTTTATTTGATTAACTAAATTGAATTAAACAACTTCAGGTTATGTTTCATTCCCCATTACCTTGGTTATGTGATTACTTGTAATCACATAACTAAGATCATATATGATAACTTTAACCAAATGCACCCTCAGAGTAATGTACCGTGTCATAATACTGTTTTAAATTTTTTAAATAGGGTGTCCAATTTTGATGAATTAATAAATAATTTTTTTAATAAACAATTCATCCTAGATGCTAGATTGATAGGTCATCTATTACGAACATTTTTCGATTTGGAAAATTTCTATGGGATCATACCGATTACTCCGAATTTCAATTTCGGAGAATTAATGGATGAATTTCTATTAATGGATAAGTTGACCTAATAACATTGAGTCGATAAGCCGTTTGTTAATTATGAGCCTTTTCTGATTTATCTCGGTGGCTAATAAAAAATTTCGTAGGTCGGATCGATTATCTCAAGATTAATTGACGTAAATTAGACCTAATATCAAATATATAAAATAAAATAAAAGTCAGTCTAATTTCAAGAAAGAGCTGGCAACACTAACCAATTAGGAGCATACATAAGGAGTGTTTGGGAGAGCTTTTACTTCTTGAAAAGTGATTCTTGTAGTGATTATCTTGAAGTTAGTAAGAAGCTAAAATAACAGTGTTTGAAAATAGAAGTCAAAAGCTGATACAAGATAAAGTTTGAATGTTTGGGAGAATAATTACTTCCAAGCTTAATTTTTAATTGAATGACAATAATATCCTTAAACTATATAAATTAATCATTTTTAATTATTAAATATAATTTCGATACTATCAATAATTTGTTCACGTAATTATTATTATATTTTAAATAGTGATATAATTATTTTTATATTTTAAATATAGTATTAAAATTAATTTTTTTATAATTTGAATATTTGAAAAAATATATAAAACTAATAAAAAATAAAAAATAATATAATTTATATAAATATAATATATATATAGCGGCAAGTGGCAATCAGGTAAAATGTTATATTATTTAAGGATATAAATATTATTTTTTAATGTTATATCATAAATAAAAAAGCAGAAGCAGGTAGAAGCATCAAATTCTTGCTTCTAACTTCTGAGCAAAAGTAACAGAAGCTAAAGCAGAATCTAACTTTCCCAAACACTCAAATAATAACTTCAAAGTGTTATTTATGTTAAGTAGTTAATATGATCATATCGCATCGAATTCGGATTAGATGTCATATTCTCCGTCTGCATACTTATCAGAAATCGGATATCCATCCTCATATCATATTCATTAAAGAATTAAATATTTTTTATATAATAATTTATCTTCTTTCTATCCAAATATCATCATTTAACAAAAAATATTAAAATTAATATCATATTAAAAAATAATTAGTGAGTTATGCATATATATATATATATAAGAGTATTTTGGTAAGATATCAAATATTAATAGTCCCTCTATATCAACTTTCATCCGATATCAAATTTTCCATTTTAGAGGAAATTATCATCCTTAACATGAGTCCTTCCTCCCTATTAAATATGATGCAGCTAATTGTTGGAGGATATTCGGTGATTTTACAGTAAATTAAAATTACAGAAATTAATTTCAACTTATCTCTCTGTTGAGTGGCCCCGACTGCTTTTTCTCCAAGCTGCAGTCTTTCGAGTAAAGTTTTCGAGCTCCCGAGCTGCCGAGTGAGCTCCCGAGCAGATTTCCCGAGTGGCCGAGTGAGCTCCGAGTGGCCGAGTGGAGTTCCCGAGTAGCCGAGTGGAACTCCCGAGTAGCCGAGTGAGATCCCGAGCGAAATGGCCGAGTGAGCTCCCGAGTGGAATCTCCCGACCCGAGCAACGTCTTCCGAACTCCGAGTGGAATTCCCGAGTGGAGTCCCGAGTGAAGCTCCCGAGTGAAGCTTCCGACCGGAGTAATGTCTCCCGAGCAGAGTGGAATTCCCGAGTGGAGTCCCGAGCGGAATAGCCAAGTGAGCTCCCGAGCCGGGGAGTGGAATTCTTGAACTGGAATTCCCGAGTGGAGTTTCCCGACTGGGAACTCCTGAGTAGTGGTCGGACGTCTCCCGACCAGGAAGTTGCTGAGGCCTGCGGAGGAGAATTGAGGATGTACTCGTTGCTTGTGGCGAACTGAGGATGTACCCGACTGCTATCAGCGGAGCGGAGGTCGACAACGAGGTGGAGTTGGAGCGGAGGAGAATTTCTGTCTCTGTCTCTTTTGCTCTCGGTCACAGCCCCTTTATATAGGCTCAGACCCCCTGCAGTCGTAAATGACGAATTAATCGTCATTTACTGCCATTTACCCGACCAGTTCAAAACGTCTGGGGTTACTGACCTCGCATTAATCAAATTTAATGCATCAGTTACATTTGAGCAAAAATCAATTTGGCAAAACATTGGTTCATTTGCTTGGACAAATTTTGCCCCGACCGGTCGGACATTCGACGTGCACGGGTCGTGCACGCACATGAGTTCACTTGATTCAGTACAAATCCGGGCCCTGGATTTGCACCACCCCCCCTCCCTGCGCACCCACGCGTGAGAGAGAGCCTCTCCCCTAGCATTTGTTTACAACTATCATGCTTGTGATACAATATAAACCAAACATTTTGCCTTAAAACTCCCAATGTGGGACTAAAGCCCCACTCACAAGGGAGTCCCTTTATTCTCCTCCTCACTTTCCATTCAATGGGAAGTTCCAATGTGGGACTAAAGTCCCACCACCTCCCTTTCCATTCACAATAGATATCCAAGATATCCAACAATCTCTCACATGAATGGAAACATGGTGATAGCATTCAGCAGTTGAGTCGTGTATAGGATAGGTAGGTTTCACCCTTTGAATCTTCCCTTGTGAAGATCTGTTTGCTTCCTGGCTGATAGTAGACACGATGTCCTTGAACTGTGATGTCGTTTATGTAAGCATTGACACATCTCACCCAGGACTCTCCCTGATATACCTCAGTTCTCATGAGTGTGTTCTTTCTTGGCCATGAACACGCCTGATTCTGCGAGAAGTTCTAAGACTTGTGCCTCCAATTCTCTTCGAAGCGGCCCCACTTCTTTCTCACATAGGTGATCTCTTAAGAGTTTTCCATATAACTCTATTGAATCATTAAAAGTCGTATGCTTAACCTTCATCCTTCACTGTTTCAAAGAGTCGTTCCCTCACAGTGAATACTTTTGTCAGTGCAGTTAGGTTGTCCCTTTGAACCTAGTTCTTGGGATCTCCAGTCTGCATATGTTGGGTTTCCTTTGCACCAACTTTCCCTATCGGCATCAAACCCATCCTCCTTGATGAGCTTGCAACTAACTCTCGATTTAACCCTTTGGTTAGCGGATCCGCTAAGTTATCCTTTGACTTCACATAGTCAACAGTGATAACACCAGTTGAGAGTAGTTGTCTAATGGTATTGTGCCTTCGACGTATATGTCTAGACTTACCATTATACAGATGGCTTTGTGCCCGGTCAATTGTAGATTGACTATCACAATGTATGCAGATTGCCGGCACGGGTTTAGGCCATCTCGGTACATCTTCTAAGAATTGTCGTAGCCATTCAGCATCTTTACCACATTTGTCAAGAGCTACAAACTCAGATTCTATCGTGGATCTGGTTATTACGGTTTGCTTAGAAGATTTCCATGAAATGGCTGCACTACCCAGAGTGAACACATAACCACTCGTAGACTTCGAGTCTTTTATATCAGATATCCAACTCGCATCGCTGTATCCTTCGATAACAGCAGGATATCTCATATAGTGCAGTCCATTTCCACGAGTATATCTCAAGTACCTCAGTACTCTTGTTATCCCTTTCCAGTGCTCAACATCGGGATTACTCGTGTATCTACTCAGTTTGCTTACTGCGTAGGCTAAGTCTAGTCGTGTACAATTCATCAAGTACATCAGACTTCCAATCACCCTAGACTTACCTGTATAATTGACTATCACAATGTATGCAGCATCGAGCTCAGACCCCCTGCAGTCGTAAATGACGAATTAATCGTTACTGACCTCGCATTAATCAAATTTAATGCATCAGTTACATTTGAGCAAAAATCAATTTGGAAAACATTGGTTTATCTGCTTGGACAAATTTTTGCCCCGACCGGTCGGGCATTCGTTGTGCGCGGGTCGTGCACGCACATGAGTTCACTTGGTTCAGTACAAATCCGGGCCCTGGATTTGCACCACCCCCTCCCCTGCGCACCCACGCGTGAGAGAGAGTCTCTCCCCTAGCATTTGTTCACAACTATTATGCTTGTGATACAATATAAACCAAACATTTTACCTTAAAACTCCCAATGTGGGACTAAAGCCCCACTCGCAAGGGAGTCCCTTTATTCTCCTCCTCACTTTCCATTCAATGGAAAGTTCCAATGTGGGACTAAAGTCCCACCACCTCCCTTTCTATTCACAATAGATATCCAACACTAATTTAGTAATTTATTATCTTAATATTATTGTTTGCTTTGGAATTTATTTAATTGAATGATTTTTTTTATTAAAATTCTTGATTACCGGCGTTGTCTTCCTTACTTAGTAGCTCCCATTCTACCACTATGCATGTCATTTTGCAACTAACAATGAATTGTGGAGAAAAAACCATGATAAACACAATATGAGGTGATTGGCTCAGGTTCCTCAGAAGTTTTTTTATCGACCATCAGGGTAAATTAAAAAAACACTTACAACGAGTTGTCTAGAAGCTCAGCGTCCAAAGTTCGCGTCTCATTTGAAGAAAAAATTCCTATAAAATATATTGTAGTTGAGATCAACCATGAATATCTAAGATAATAATTAATCATCCTACCATTGTACTATAGCCCCGGAACATAACTAACAAATCCAACTCAAACTATAAAGAAATTAAACTAAACTTGAATAATTATTTTAATAATTTACTTCATTTTAGATTTAATAAATTATTTTATTAAATAAGTTTGAATAATCTAAAATTTAACTTGATTTCTTATTTACAACGTGATGGAATTGCATTGGAGTCTCCTCGGCTCGAAGCTAGCACCACACCCTTCAGGCTGAGGGCGGGAAAAATCATTTAAAAATTGCGGGCAAAGTGTTATTTTTTTTAACTATAGGGGTCCAAATGAAAATATAAGTCAAAAGTGAGTCGCCTCGCGTTATTTTGATTTCCTCGTCGCTTCCCGTTTTAACCTTCTTTCTCTTTTTGCCTTTCCTTCTTCTGGTGGTCTTTCGATCGAACGCTTCTGTTTGAACCCTAACCCTTCCGGTTCTCTGTCCCAAGATCTCCGCATCTGCTAGTAGGATCTCTCCCTCTCTCGATCTGATTTCACCTGCTTGATTCTTCCGCCAAGGTATGCTTTTTTTCTTCTCCCGTTTGGATTTGATTTTGAGCCTTCGTTTATGGTTGATGAATACTGGGTGGTAGATCGGAGAGACCGAATGCAGGAGGAAGATCTTGTCGAGCTCAAGTTCCGGTTGTATGATGGATCGGACATCGGTCCTATCCGATACTCTTCTTCTTCGACCATTGCTGCGGTCAAAGAAAGGATAATATCAGAGTGGCCTCGGGGTAAGAGTCTCCCTTTTTGTTTGTACTAAATTTTAATCAAATGCTATTGTTTATTTTTCTGACTGCAGATGAAGAAAACATCTCGTTTTTCAATTTATTTATTTTTTGATTCTCAGATATTTCCGCAAGTTCAAATTCATTTGTTTGAATTGTTGTTTTGGTCATATTCCATAAATCCAGCTTTGACAATCTCTTTGTCGTTTCGGATTGTTGTTCTCTGTACGACGATGTTGTGATACTGGATTTGTAGTATTTGGTGAAAAGTACTAATAATTTTGCTGTTTGTTATATTGAAGTCTAAATCTTTGATCGTTACCAAATTGGTGCTAGCAATCAACCACAGAACTGTTGGTGGGCTAGCACAGGATTCAAATGATATTCGAATTCCCAAGTCATAGAAAGTTTATTAAACATTTTCTTTAAAATCTTAAGGAGAATGGCTAAAAGTTTTTTTTAGAAAGATATGTAGGGAAACCCTTGAGCCTCCATACCCCAAATATTTGAGGATGACAAGTCTCAAACCCAAAGATGGCAAGCACATGCTGAGGCCTTCACCAGCTGCTCTAGATGCACATTTTCCTTGTTGATTTTTTTTTTATGATTATCTTTTGCATGATTTGGTACAATCATGTTTGAAGTCTTTAGCAATCTAGCTTGGAGCTTTGCTCTTATTTGATCGTCTTCTAAAAGTGAATTTAACCTGGAATTAATTTTAATGTGGTTTGAATGTTTTTCCTCTTTATTACCCTCTTGGCGCTTAGTTCTTCCTCTATATATTTTTTTTATTCCTTTTGGAACATATTTGATGTAATTGGCTTCTATTTTCTTTCTGACTTGGTCCGGCCCAAAATGAGGGAAATAAGTTCCCCTTCTTCTCCAGTTCTCCCTCAACATCCTTTAGCTTGAGCTGTTAGGCAATTGACCAATATATATATATATATAGTGAAGAATTGCAATTATCCATGTGGAGAAATGGATGTGGAGTTTCTTTATTTTAACACGCCCATCACGTCGATCATAACTCACAAATATAAGTGCTTTTTTGATATAGGTAGGATTCAAACCCCAAAGCTCCTTCTCTGACCACTTATCCCAAAATCAGGTTGAGCAATAATGAGAAAGATCCATTTATATGTATATTTATAATGGACAATCACACTTGTCCAAGTGGGACCAATGGGTGTGGTGCCTCTTAGCATTAGCACCCTATATTTTTTTCTCTTTCATTTCTCTCATAGAATAGATATCCTTCATCTGGTAGCAGGTAGAATGTGGTATTGTCTGTTTTACTTTGTTTTCAACTTCAGTCATCTCATTTGAGATCATCCAACATTTGGTGTCGAAGAAGAAAGCAGATTACATGACATGTTTAAACTCTTGAAAGTATAATCACAATAAAAGACACACCGACTGCAATCTGTACGAGTTGTTTAAGGATTTATAGTAGAAAATTCATTTGCGATGATAATTATGAGTCTTTCGTAAATGTAGCATTTATGAGCCTTTATCTTAATATTCTTAATTACCCCATTTATGCCTACCATGTTATTATGGCTTCACATCTGCAAGAATCTTTGTGATTTTAATGTTTTTTATTTATTAGTCTTCGTCCATGCCAAACTTGTGGTTTAATATATTCTTCTGTTGTATCCTCTAGATAAGACGATTGTACCAAAAGTGGCTAATGATGTCAAACTCGTAAGTGCTGGCAAAGTACTGGAGAACAGCACAACAATTGCCCAATGCAAATCACCTTTCAGTGAGCTACCTGTAGGGTTTATCACCATGCATGTTGTTATACAACCGACATTGACTAAAACCAAAACACGTAAGCTGGAATCGTTTGTTGGGTTTTACTTTTGATATTTTATTAGTTTCTCTGAGGTTGGATTAGATTTTGTTACCCATAAAATTCTATTTCTTTCGTGCATTAAGTAGCTTTCAAATTGGTGACAGCAGATTGATTCTAACTTTAATAATAACTTAGATTATTTGTATTTCAAGAACTTCTATATAATCTACGTAGAACATTTTAATTCCCTTGTTTGGCCGTGAAAAGCTTAAATCTAAATCTTATAATTGATTTGTTTACTTGTCTATGTTTATTGCCATAGGCGTTTTGGCATTGTGATCTTAGACTCTTTGAACCCTTGCATTAGTTGATAGCAAGTATGTGCCTAATACGATTTTAAAAAATGATCAGAAATGTTGGATGATTTCAACGCATAGAATCCAAGACATGGAGCATACGTCGTGAAAAATTGTTACAACAATAGTGGGGAATAGATTTTGGAAGTGAGATTCTTCCTTGCAATGTCTTTTGGATGTAGCCAAGTTTGGTTGAAGATGCTTCTTTGTAAACTAATTCCATAGAACATTGCTTGTTGATTAGGATTGCCAAGAGAAAAACGTGAATTCTAACAAACTGAATGCATTGCTTTCTAGAGGCCTTCTGGGCGAGCTAATTTTAGCCAACAGTCAGTTGATGGATGTTAGATACCATCAATATCAATTGCTGCTCATTATGTGGTCGGTTGGTGTAGTACTTTTTTACGGCATTTAGCGTGGAACTATTAATTCTCATGCAAACAATCTAATCACCTTTTTAATCTGATCTAGAATAGTACTAAACTCCTCGAACTGTGACTGTTTTAACTTTTGTTCAGATTGCTAGAGTTTCCTGTTAGATATCCCTTGAGCTGATAAACCATAACCACTTCTAAACTGGATTTTCCCTCTTAATTCTTGCTGTTTAGATTCTTTTTTCTTATTTTTGAATTGATTCCTACTTACTCATCATTTATAACGACTCCAGAAAAGAAGGTTGACGAGTTGCCAAAGAAGACAACCTGCTCTTGCTGTATAATGTAGGGCAAGGA
Organism: Boesenbergia rotunda; assembly: GCA_024364735.1. Lineage (NCBI taxonomy): Eukaryota > Viridiplantae > Streptophyta > Magnoliopsida > Zingiberales > Zingiberaceae > Boesenbergia > Boesenbergia rotunda. The sequence goes on from JAGFNQ010002511.1 coordinate 97,636, forward strand.
GCTAGTCAAATTTTCCCTCCATCAGTGATATCATGATCTGTTATGCGGTTCTGTGTCGGAAAACAAAAACCACCCTATGCAATGTGTTGTTTTGTTAGAGGAACCTGTTGTCCTGTTCTCCAATGTCGTCGCCCAAAGTTAGATTGTTGCACGACTGTGTGAATTGTGATTAGTCTCAAAGATGCAAGTAGATATGGGCATGGGAAAAGAGGGCCTAATAGAAGAGTGTTGTTTATGGACTAGGCTGTTCTTGTGGATTGCATTTACAATCATCTATAGTTTTTGTTAAACATGTTATATATGTTTCGATTGTATCAAATGCAATGTCAATAGACAATATTGATGTTTTCTCAGCTATATCGATATTTGCTTGGTTTCTTGTGCAAACAAGGATCTTTTTGAAACACTTGACCAGATAAGCTTCGAGTAAGGATGATATAGTAAATGAAATGGCAAGTAACATAGGGATGACTCCATGAAGCCAGAATTTCAATGATTTTACAAAGTTGACTGGGTAGGGTGAAAGTTACATAACTGATTTTGATACTCTCGGTTGGGTTTGTTTTTGTTTTGCTTCACGTTGCTAAGCTTCGTTAGTTCATCCAACATAGTTTTATTTAACTCGTTTTACTTCATCTCTTCGTGTTGCTAAGCTTCATTGCTTCATCCTTCACCATAACTTTTCAATCTCGTTCACTCTCAATCATGTGATGCTAAATTTGTACTTGTAAGACGTGTGAATGTTTATTCATTGTAGTAAAAAATAAAATAAAATTGTCACCTTAGCAGATCCTCTACAACGGTCCTACACACTTTGGAAGGAGGCATGTGAATGCCCATTCATGCTTGAAATCAAAGCCGAATTTCGAAGAGAATTGTAAATGAACATAACATTTGCAAATAAGATATATATTTGATAAAAATTCTCAAAGCTTACAAAATTGCCGACTCATTCTTAGGGTTTGATCATCTACTGAGTCGCCTTCACCAACGCTAGTTTAAAAAGACAATGGTTGACTTTGTCATGACTTATGTGGTTTGGTGGGGCCAAGAGGGGTTGACTTAGGACCCATTAGAACAGTCAACGATGGTGATCTTTCCTCAATCATGTTGCTTGGAGCGGAAGTTCCCCTACACTTGAAAATTGACATCAAGTGGGCTGCAAGAGTTTGTCCTTTCGAATCTCGCAAAGATCAGATCTTATACTGCAGTAGATCGTCATCACTAATTGTCCATCATTATCAAACCGTGTTTGTCTTGACTGTCTCTGGTCGATACACATCTATACAAAGTGTTTGTGTGTGTCTAGAAACATTTCGTTCGGACCTTTAGCTATAGATTTACTAATCGTCTTTTCGTTCGTGCAATCTCAACTTGTTTTCGTGCCCAAGTTCATAAGGAAACAATATCCAATCGACCAAATTCTTTCACTTAATAAAATCTATATATACAGATCATGTAAAGTATGTACATGCTCTCTAAATCTCCAAGACTTGTATATTTACATCCACACGCAATTGCGCGATCTAGGAAGAACAATACTTCCTTCTGTTTTATCGCGGAGTATTCAAGTATGTATGTGTGTGTGTAGTGGTGTTGAGGGGTCTTAATTTTCTGAAACCGACTTAACTTTTGTACATAATGAACAAATCAATGTTCACGAGTATGAACCTATCAACCGAAAGCTCTGAAACGATACCCTGAAGAGATTGGCAAAGAAAAGACCAACAGTGCTAACGACTTCGGGCGGATTCGCAGGCCGCAAGGGGTGGTTTTGCTTCACCGTTAAGCTCGGTAGCCCAAGTTGTTCGCGTATTGCATCGATTTTATCAGGACCCACAGGGGTGCCTGAGGTTTCAGAACATAGAAGTTGTCCACTACTTCAGCTCCTTCTCGCGAAATCTCTGCTCTTCTAATTGTCAATCCATTCTCGCGGAATACCCGTGTGATTTGCGATAGGGAGAAGTTCCTTTCTCCTTTCCTCAGTTCCAAAGCCACACCCTGAGAACAAGAAGAAACAAACATGAATACAAATCTGAATACATTGTTGAGGACTTTCGCTGTACCTCTGAGGCTCTTCGCTCTATTGCTGCCTCAAGACACTGAATCAGGCGCCGTTGCTCATCGTCTTCGCTTATGGGGAGGCCATCGGCATTCCTGATAAAGTATTCCTGATAAGCTTCACCCTCATCTGAACTAACAGTGCCATGATGCACGACGTATTGCATATCTGTGAGCGTGCAAACTGTGTCGAAGAGGAGCTTCGGCCGGTCCTTAGACCTCAAAATGACCACGGTGTATTCCTTCTTTGAACAATTCATCAGAGTCACTTTAGGCCTCGACTTGTCCTGCACAATTTCTCTAGTATCCACCTTCTCGTAATCCCGATCATCGAACATCATCTGATGCAACCTCCTTTCGGGGTGCGTAAGTCCCATCGAGACACTCATCGTAGCAATTCTCGAATCGTTATTGCCACCAAGCACATTGCACACGCGCTCCTTGATCGTAGAAAGCCTCAGGGGGTCTTCAATTGCTCCCTTAGTCGACTCATCAATAACATGAAGCACAGCCGCCACTCGACTGTTGTGTGTCCACAGCTCGGCCTTTGCCACATGACACGATTGGTTCGCAAGCACGGCACACACCTCAGATAGCAAGCCAGGCCTGTCAGAGCCGCTTAACTCAATCAATGTGTACTCACTCGAGGCTGTTGCCCCGACCGAATTCCGCACTTCAGGGAAGAAGAAAGCATCCGATTCCAGACACTGCACAAAAATGCAACACCAAACAAAACAAATCATACTGATGATGGCTCGAAACATCGAAAGGCTATACAGAGGACAAACAACAAACACCTTCTTGATGTAGGAGATGACCTCTTTGTCCATCACTTTGTTTCCATCTCTATCAGTCACATTAAACACTGAGAGAATCAAACACCAAGAACAGGGTAAACAATTAAGCACACACAGAGATGAAAAGTCGATCGATTCGATCATTTCGATCTGATATTTACCATCCATGAACCAGCTTCCATCTGAGGTTATGTAGGCCTTTCTGATGAACAGGTTGAGGTCAGTGAGGACTTGAACTACTTGAAGTAAAATACCATGCTTGTTGACACAATCCACCTGAAACAATCAAGCTGAGAATTAGTAAGAACTTAAACATTTAAGCTTTAATGATCATTAAGTTTGTTGCTTACCCTAATTACTGTTGCATCAGAGCAGTAATCGTTGTCTATCACAACCCTGCAGCCAAGAACCAGATGTTTCAGGAGCCTGAAGAACCCTAGAACAGCCAAAGCAAAACCCTAACTTTTAAAGCTCAGAAAAAGAAGAAAAAAAACTGACCTTGGGGAGTTCATCCATCTGATGAGTTTAGAGAATTCGTCCTCGTCCATCTCCACTTCCACTTCCTGTTCTGGAGGATTCCCCATGGATTTGGTTAGGGTTTCTTCTTGAAGGAGCAAAGGAGGCACAGAAAGTAGGAATGGAGAAAGAGAAAGCTCTTGTTCTGGCTAAATATAGTGCATTAAAGAGGCACAGAAAGTTTTTCCCCAGTAGTTTCTTTAGAATTATTCTATGAATTTTGATATTTTTAATATTTCAATTGTTGTTTTTTTTATGATGCAGATTGAATCCCCTCGCGCCGCCAACTGGATCAGAATTAAAGCTTGAATTTTTCAGCCGAAATAACCGGTATGTTTTTTAGGTTTTCCATGACGTGTCGGGAACTCATTGGCTGGCCGGCCAGCAGCCGCGTCATGCATCACACGCAGAGGGAACGGCGTGGTAAAAGGCGGCGCGCGCGTGCGATCGCGCCTGCGATGGGCGTGCTTTGGATTTGGACGGCGATCTACGCCGTTACAAATGTGGTCAACTATGCGGACGATTTAATTAATTTGTAAAAATGATTTATTGGAAAAAAAATTATTTATATTTCAATCGAATTTTCGTACCGCCTAAAGGGCGGCCTTGGACCACTCGAGCAATAGCATCCTTATCAGATCCCTTTAGAAGATACTCCTCATCCAATCGAATCTTATAGACATCGATTGGCCACATGTTTGACATCGGAATAAAAATTTAATTATAATTGATAAATATTCAAAAATTGATTTTTAAAATATTTATTTCTATTGAAATTCGAGTCTTAATCATTTTAATTATTTTTTATATGAAGTGTTTTACCTTTTATGCGAAGGAAGACTCTTCTTCAATTTCATCAATTGATGGGCCCAATTAGATCGGCTCAATAAAGGCCGACTTAAGGCCCAATTGGCCGTGTGACCTAACTCCGATCGAGTCTGTCTCGTATCTGCAATCGCAGGCTCGAGCAGCTCGAAACGACCGTCGTCGTCGTCGTTTCCGCCGCCGCGGCGTCTTCCTCCGTCAATGGCGGCTTTGTTGACCTCCATCGTGAGTGAACCCCTCTCTTTCTCAGTATTTGCTTCAATCTCTCCTCTTTTTCTTCTCACTTCCCAGTTCGTTATCTCGCAGGCGAATGCGGCCCCAATTGTCGCCGGCGCCGCAAGAATCGCTACCCGGCGCACTCTTCTGAGACCTTCGACCGCCTTATTCGGGCTGGAGTCCCGGATCTGGCCGGAAATTTCGTCTTCCACCGCGCTCCCTTGGGCGCCTGCTTCCCAAAGAAGAGCCCGCTGCACCGTATCGCCTCGCGCGGAGGTGAAGGTTAGGCGATTTCGATCGATTAAATTGTTGTTGATTCTTAAATCTTTTTGACTTTCTCTTTTCGAGATCTGGTAGATATTTGGTCTTTGTTCTCTGGAAGTGAAAAATGTATCTGCGATGTGTTTTTGTGCTGGGGTTTTAGGAAGCTGCGCTGCAGTCTAAGGTGACCACCAAAGTCTACTTCGACATCAGCATCGGCAACCCGGTGGGGAAGGATGTGGGCAGGATTGTGATAGGGTTGTACGGGGATGATGTCCCTCAAACCGCAGAAAACTTTCGCGCTCTTTGTACAGGTCCCTTCATTTTCTCTTTTGTTTCTTTTGATTTTGTTCTGATTCTTTTGTCAGCCCAACAGATTTCTGTTTCTGGTTGGTGAAAGTATTTGCATTATGCGACTCTATTTTTGTTTCATCAGGTGAGAAAGGCTTCGGTTACAAAGGATCTGCATTTCATCGTGTGATCAAGGATTTCATGATCCAAGGAGGAGACTTTGACAAGGGAAATGTAGGTGCTCTTGTTCCTTGATTGATTAGTTTACATATCATGTATTGTATGTTTGAAAGTACAAGTGTTAGCTCCGGGGCTATGGTGCAACGACAGGACGCACATGCAGTCTCCCAAACACCCACGGTTTGATTCCCAACCGTGGCACATTATAGGACATTTTCCTATGACAAATCTGGGATGTTAGGCTATTGGGCAGCCTGCCACGAGCACAATCAGATTTACCTTGATTGTTAGTGGGAACTTATGTGAGATCGAGCGGTCATCCTCAGGATTAGTCGGCCCAAAGGACTGGATATTGGTGCTAGTTTAAAAAAGTACAAGTGTTAGCTCATCGGGCATGGTGCAATGGTAAGAGGTAACGAGGGTTCAATTCCCGCATAGGTCACTTCATACACCCGTGGTGCTCGAACCACTCGTGATGCTAGGCCATCTGCTAGAACTCATCTGCGCTACCCGGATTAACCCTCATGGCTGGTGGGAAACTTCCATGGGATTGGATCGGTCACCTCAGGATTAATTAGTTCGAAGAGTTGGATGCCTGGATTAAAAAAAAAGGTGTTTGCATGCATTTAAAGAAGGTTATAAATCATGAAATAGACACAAATAGATTGCAATGGACTACCTTAAAACAAAAAAATTGCATCATTGAATAATCTTTCTCAATACCATATTATTGAAAGAACTTCAACTTTCCATTCCACACATTCGAAAATATTTGAATATGTTTACAAAATTTACAGGTGTTGGTAAAAAGGTTCCCATGGTAGCTCACTAGTGAAAAACAGAGGATGACTATTTTACAGCCTTGTAGAGTCTTCACTTGTGCTAATTTAAGGGCATTGGTTTGCTTGCTTTCTTTCTTGTTTCACTTCAAATAGATTTAAGTATGCCAGCTATTTCTATAAGCATCGAGTTAAGCTCAATAACACATTATCTTGGAGGCGTACTATATGCGGAAATCATAATTCTTTGATGTGCTTATGACTTTCTTAAGGGCAGCTAACAAGCTCGCAAATTATGAATTTTAGCAGTTTGTTGTATTTAGTTGGGTTCTTATACTTGAAGAGAGATTTCTGTTCAAAGGGATTATCAATTTTAAGTTCAATCCAGTTCGTAGATAGTATCATTCAGTTCACTGCAAATTTCTTACGCAGTTAAAAATTTGTCTCTCACATTATTACACTGCAGTAAAATATGTTTCGGTAGGCTAGTATAAAAGGTTTAAGTTTGGGACTATATGCAACCATTTTCTGTTGTGTTAGGACAATGATCTAGAGGGATCCCAGGAACTATTAGGTCAGTAGGGTTGTTTTTCGATAAACATGTCTGTCATCATCGTGCAGGTTTGATGTTACGACTATGCTACCACACTAGTTGGAGTTGTTTAAAGTTTCATCTTTTTCAGATTTTGCCTCATCATGGTTTACAAATTGTCAGAAAGAAGCAACACGGTTGTTTTTAACATCTACACATGAACCAACATGACTTTTAATACAAAATTATTATTTCAATCGCCTGTAAGATAGCTTTTTCAGTCTTCCTCCAATATGAGCTGTTTATTTGAACTTGTGCTTTTACTATCTTCTGTTAAAATATTCTGAAAGAGACATGAATGGTTTGCTGAGCTGTGCTACCACACTAGTTGGAGTTGTTTAAAGTTTCATCTTTCAGATTTTGCCTCATCATGGTTTACAAATTGTCAGAAAGAAGCAACACTGTTGTTTTTAACATTTACACATGAACCAACATGACTTTTAATACAAAATTATTATTTCAATCGCCTGTAAGATAGCTTTTTCAGTCTTCCTCTGATATGAGCTGTTTATTCCAACTTGTGCTTTTACTATCTTCTGTTAAAATAGTCGGAAAGAGACATGAATGGTTTGCCGAGCTACGGTTCTATTGGTTCTGGTATCTGCTTGACTAGTATCTTAAATCATGTTTCAAACTAGTTGCCTTTTCAAGTGGGATCAGTAGAATATATCTGAAATGCTGAACCAGGATGATCAATTGTCACTCGGAGTTACTATCATATTTTACGCCATTATGATGCTAGGATACTGTTTTTCCTGAGAAGTTTAGATTTGCATGATGAATGGTTGTTATCGTTCTTCATGGTCGGATGCATGAAGGACACAGATGTATTAATTTGGAAAATTACCATTTCCTTAAATCCTCTTAACATGTTTATCGCTTTTTGCTTGTACAGTATGTTCTTGTTCAAAGACAATAGTTTATTTCCGTAATAGTTTCAAATTTGCAGAAGTTCATGAAAAAGTGACTTCCAGATAGCGATCATGTTTAGGAAATATTTTGCGATATGAATGTACATAGAACTGTTGAATTTCAGGGAACTGGTGGTAAAAGCATATATGGCCGCACATTTAAGGACGAAAACTTCAAGTGTAAGTTGAACATTGCAAACCATTTATCCGAACTGTTATTAGAATTAAAAGGATGTTTATTTTCTCTGAAATTTGTTAGTGGTTCATCTCGGCCCCGGAGTGGTTAGTATGGCTAATGCCGGACCGAACACCAACGGAAGTCAGTTCTTCATTTGCACTGTCAAGGTAAATCTAAGTTGAAATTGATTCCTGAATTTCGTTATAGTTTTTTTTTTTTTACAAATTCTGAATTCATCTTTCTATTCCTTGAATTCAATCGAAAATTTCTGAATGCATTTTATCTTTTATCAGTTGAGAATATAAATCATAGCTTTTGCAAAGTTTTTGCATGTGGCACCAACCGGCAAACTTTTGTCTATGATATTTCAAAACTCAATCATATTCTAGCAATCTCTTTATGCATCGGCGTGATGGTTATGAGCATAGGGCAGCTAATGAAGAATAAAATCTCGTTCACACAGACACCATGGTTGGACCAGAGGCATGTTGTCTTTGGCCAAGTTCTTGAGGGCATGGATGTGGTGCGGTTGATCGAGTCACAAGAGACGGACCGTGGAGATGGGCCTAAGAAGAGGGTTGTGATCAGCGACTGTGGTGAGCTTCCAGTAGTCTAAACAAGAACATTTTTGTGTTAAGAGAATCATCTCGCACTTGTCTTACCAACTGTCTAGTTTCACTCTCGCCTTATGGGTTGTCATAGGTTTTCATTGTTGTAGCGATGTATCTGAAGTAGTGACACGGTTTCCTGGCCTCAAATCATATCTGTATCGACTGGTTGATAATCCGATGGTGTTTGACGAATCAGAATATTCTAACTGTGTTATGAGCGATTGGACAAATCTAACCGACCACAAGAATCAAATAAATCCAAACAATAAAAAAATTAATTAATTCATTTGATTATCAAATTGATTTATTATTATTTTTAATTAATATCATATATTTGAAATTGAATTAGAACTATGGATATAATCCAGAGCTAATTTATTTTTTTACCCAACTATGGGATTTTAAAAAAAATTAACATCCACTGTTATATGATAAATAATAAATTGACGTTCGTTATAATTAATTTAATCAATTTTTGAATTTAATAATCAAAATCAAACCAAATTAAAATAATTAAAACAAATTCAAATAAACTAAACCAAGCTTTCAAATTCAGTCTCTTAATTCAGTCTAACAAATCTTATGCTCATCCTAAATGTGCCTAAAATATATAAATTAAATAGAATAGAATAACGATAAATTGTCATAAACTCCTCAATAACCCTTTGATATTTGCATGCACTCCCCACACAAGTTTGTCTTTGTTTTTACTCCCTGATGGAATTGAGTATAAAAGGGTGAAAATTGAGTATACATCAGTGAAAATTGAGTATAATAGAGTGAAACTTGAGTATAAAAGAGTGAAAATTGAGTACATGGGTTATTGATGTGGTGGATGCAACCTGCCATATTCAATTTTCTAACTTTTATACTCAATTTTCTTCAAACAATACTCACCAAATATCCCATCAGGGACTGCATGCAAAGAAAAGTTTGTGTAGGGATTGCATGCAAAGTTGACTTGGTAAGTAGGGAGTTTTGGAAAATTTACCCGATTAATCAATTAGAATATAATAAATGTTCCTCAAAAGACACTTGAAGCATGCAATACACTTGTATGAAATGGAAGCAGAAAACAAAAGGCAAAATTATCAAATTATGACATAGCAATAGAACACAAAAGTTTCAAATTAATTATTCAAAGATTTTAAGTAAGATCTATGAAGGTACATATCATGAACAAGAGATTTTCATCAGATTAAAAGCCAAATGAACACAGAAATATTATAGAATCAACAGTGAAGAATTTGCCCTGGAAATATTATAGGAACACAGAAACAAGTGTTAAAAAGTATCAAAATGAGTTCAAGCCTGTTTTCATGTGAATGTTCAGAAAGGTCAGTGAAGGAGTCATCGTCCGTCACATCGAAAGCTACATAACATTCTTTCAAAAGCACAAAGATAAGAAATTCTGATCAGTGACATATTCCTCTTAGTCATACACCAGCTAGAACAAAATATCAACTTGCGTGCAGAAAGATCCATTCAATAAAAGCTTAAAAGGTTGCACTGAGAAGATTTTGGAATGATCCACAGTTTTATCCCCGACTACAGAATCACTGGAACAAAAACTAAAAGGTGGACAGTCTTTGTAGGAATATTCAACTAGAAGAAGACATCAATCTTATCTGTCTCAAATATCTGAGACTTCGGATAAGCCACTTACCACTAGCGAAGCAGGAGCTGCTCCTCCAAAAATATCCAAACATGATATCGAATCAGAACTTCAATATACAGCTAATAAAGAACACAAAAGTGAGACAAGTTGCACTAGCTTTCTCAAAGTAAAAAAAAAAAAAAGTCAGATATTCTCCATTAACTCCAGAGATTGCCCTTCTATTCTTATCCTTCAACAGTACAGACGTGGTACTATAAATAGCAGTAGAACAGAACATTCACACACCATTCACAAAAAACAAGAGCTTTGAGAGGTAATGGAGACTAACCGCAAGCGTAGAGGATCGAAAGGTAAGATGGCGCCCTCCTATCGCGCACCAAAGCCGTTGGTGCAATACACAAATAAGATTATGCCAACTCCAACTCCAACTCCAACTCCTCCAGCTGCTTCAGCTGCTAACTTAGAGACCATCAGTGAGGTAGACAGGCGAGCTGCAAACTTTATTGCCTATGTGCAAGAGCGGTTCAGGCTTGAAAGAATGGAGGATGATTGGAGCAACAGGAATGAAATGGTTTCCTTTCAAATAGATGTAGGCTTCATTTAGCTACTAAACTCTTTGCTACAGATAATCCTACTTGTGGTATTGTATAACAGTGTAGTAAATAGTTTTTGCAGGAATAAAGGGCTCCTTATTATTTCTTCTGCCTGAAGTATCACTTGCTTTTGGAATTTCTCATAATCCCATTGATCCTCCAGAGCTAAGATGGATTAAGACAAAAATAAGAATAATTATCATTTCCTAACTTGTGCTTTTAGGGCTTATCCATAATACCTTTAATAAGCCCTCAAAAGCACCTTGCCTCTCTAAATTCTCCAATATTGCTTAAATACAAAGAATCTTTAACTATTCACATGACCTAACTCAAAATATGTCATGCGTTAATTTAAAAACCATACTCATAAGCCTTAATACTGGATCGAGAATCATTAACTAAGCTACAAGACTTGACCTAAGAAAAATCTCCTGATGACAATCTTTTAAAGAGCAATTAATATGTTAACCGATTATGACTTAAGCTCACGAATAATAGTTTGTCCATGTTATCTAGATAAACCAGAATACAGAGATTTGGTAAATTAATGAATCAATCAGATCTTTCATTGGCATGTGTTCAACTATAGTTACTAACGACTCCAACACTCGTTAATCTCAAGAGTTTGGCACAAGACACATGTAGATACTAGAAAAGAAAGTATCTAAGAGGAGTCAATTATCCTCTTGCATTCATGAATTCAAATGGTCTCATATCAACTTTAGAATCCTTATTTTTTAGTCATATTATGAGGAAAATTGATGCTAATGTATTTTTATGTAGCTTACCCACTTATTCAGTTATCAGTACTAATCCGGAAAGAATCAACGCGGATGACGAGTCACCAGAGTCCAGCCCACGAGGATGATGACGAAGGGAAGTAGATCGTGTCCTACGAGATCAACACGAGCGTTAAGGGGAATACCGGAGGTTTTCCGGCGGAGCCTACTCCGACGCTCAAGTCAGACTTCGATTGCTTGCAAGAGGCCAACGAGGAAGAAAAATAGTTGTGAGTTCAAAGAGTATACCCCCCTTTACCTGCGTGTCCAAGTATTTTATATACTCAAGGGATTGATTACATGTATCTTCCACGTTCTCTCCACATTCCTTATTCGTCGGTTACACAATAACTTTTAGGTAACGGCCGCAGCGATTATTAAGGCCTTAGTTGTCGTCTGTGGTGGACAATAACTATCCAACGACTTTCTTGATCCGGAAAGAGGAACAACTACTTAAAGTTGAGCTATCGGGTGCATTGACCCTTGGGCTCTGCTCTCCCGAGAGGGTCTCAGGATATCCTCTCCCGGGAGGGCCTCGGGAGTCTGTTTTCTCAAGGTAGTCTCGGGAGTCTATAGCCCGGCCTAGCCTCGAGAGTCTGTCTTCCCGGAGAGGTCTCGGGCGTATATCATCCCGAGTTGGTCTCGGAGATATGCCCTCCCGAGGTGGTCTCGGGAGTCTACGGTCCGACCTGGCTTCGGGAGTTTGTCTTCCCGGGGAGGTCTCAGGTGGGGATCTATCCTCCCGAGGTGGTCTCGGAAGTCTACGGCCCAGCCTGGCTTCGGGAGTCTGTCTTCCCGGGGAGGTCTCAGGCATATATCATCCCGAATTGATCTCGGAGATCTGCCTTCCCGAGCTGGTCCTGGGATTCTACGGCCCGGCCTGGCCTCGGGAGCCTATCTCCCCGAAATGGTCTTAGGAGTCCGAGCTAGACATTCGGACTTGGTGGACTCCGACACGTAACTTCCTCGTTCCACGTGTCAACCCTAGGATGCTCAACCCCATCAAGTACAATTTTCGAATTTAAGAATATGATAACTCACATAGGCACATTCAATTAGGTTGTGCTTCTACGGGTTAGTTCATCGTCTCCATTATCATTTCCACGCCTCATAACTAGTGTTGATATGAACAACATCTTCGTCCAATGATAAGTTGAGGCATTTTCTTTTTCATTAGAAATGACAATAAAAAAAGGAAATAAATAAATTTCTTACTCATCGGATGGACGGGACGAGCAAGAAAGATAAAGAAAAAATGTTAAATAAGTTGGCGATGCAATTGTTTTATTTTATTTTATTTTTCAAGAAAGTGAGATGTACAAAGATTAAGGTTCAAAACTATGACGTAGACAATAAGAACACAAGTTATCCCAGATAAGATCATTAAATCACCACATAAAGCTGAAATCCACAAGAATTAGAGAGACAATTAATATTTCTTGACTATTGCATTTACATTGAAAGCATTCACGCGTGACTAAAGTTGAACAATAACAACAATCTAAAAACAAGTTGGAAAATTTGTGATCTTGTGCATGATCCAACAATCTTGTTAAGCATCCAGAGGAATTTGAGTTCGCTATAAGAATTTGTGCAAAGAAACTAATAGAATCAAAAGACAATTGCATGGACAATCTTTTTCATATCCAATTGATGCATCAAGTTCATGACCCACATTCATTGAACCATTAACCATCTTTGCTTTTATAAATAAGTAACAAAACACAACAATCATAATCATGACTCACTAAACAGATGGGGGTTTCATAAAGGAGAATGGTGATCTAGATAACCAAGTGATTCTTAGTGATTACCATACTTAGATACTTCGACAATTACCAGCTATACATACACAATAGGATGATTATTTTACAACAGACACAACTTTCTAACTGACCGTGAAACACTTCAAAGTGTTAAAACGGATACCTTATCCTTGAATAATAAGACTAATGCGAATATGCTTGGCCCTCCATGTTTGGATTAAATACTTGGAATTGTTTTGGGTCCTTCATTTATAGAAATCGAAATCTGTCTCTGGCTTTTTAACATTAGTCCGGTAGCCTTTCTCAAAATCCTTTGGAAGAATGACATAACGGTTCTTGCGGACAGCATGCATGCCGGCTTCTTGGCAGATAGCAGCGATCTGCAACAAAGACATTTAAAATTTTCTTCTCAAATAAACATTACATGAATGTTGATGCAGCAGTCATGAAAGATGTGGAATATGTTAGTCAAAAGCAGAAGTACATGAATAGAGCAATTAATTATGGTATATGCAGCAGGAACAAAAGATTTGGAATATTTCTAGTGGAGTAAGCAAATAAACAGAGCAATTGATTATGGTATTGGTGCATTAGTTAAAAACGTTGTAGGTTTAGTTTTAGGTTGGGTGTTTTAGTTTTAGGGTTGAGTGCTATATCATGTAATAGTAATATCTCGATGAGAAAACAATATTTCATCCCTCTCAAATCTATAACATGGCAAGCTTAGTGGGAGGTCACAAATTAATGAACGATGCAGCCTCCCTTTCCCTCCCTCAATCATCCTCAAATCCCTAAACAAATATTCTCAGCTCCAACACCTTCCAGCTGCCACACTTATTGAATTGCGTCACCAACATACTCTTCTCCTCCAAGCACTCAAAAAGAACTAGTCACCATCTCTTATAATGGCCAATGGCTAAACTCAGATGTACTAACTATTGGAACAACTAAATCCAAACTTTACTGCCACAACTAAAAACTACGGCAGCAACTACAACTGATTGCCACCATTATTACGAAAACCTACCCTGGTGATGCTTCCCTTACTCATAAGATCAGTGCCTGTGCAAATCCATGAATGACCTACTGTGCAATCAGAATGAAGACAAAAACTGCCCCCGAGGGAATGGTGCACCAGACAGGCACGACAACGGTTAGCCAGACATCTATGGTTCAAATCCTAGCTATATAGATAACTGCGAGTCCTTCCCGATTTATCCTAATGACCAATGGAAAACTTCTATAGGGCCAGGCAGGTCACCTCCACGACTAGTTGATTCGAAGAACTAAACACCTAGATTATCACAAAAAAAAAGAATGAATGAATGAAGACAAAACTGCCTCCTCAAAGACCCATCACGGGACGTGCCAATTTCTCCCCAATCTGCTGTCAAATTGCTTGACAATCCTTCCATGGAAGAAACTCCTATTCCTTAAACGATCTATGGTAGGTTGCACCTCCAACTCGGGAAGCAACAAAGATTCTATTGGGGCAATCGACCCAAGTATGATCTAGAGGATCATGAGTTTTGATGTGTGTGTCAATATGATTAAGGTAGGGTTTCATTGTGATCTAATATGTGTATGTGAGTGTGCAGGTTTACAGGATACACATAGGCTTGGCTGAATATCTTCAGGTACAGTGAAGGGTGGCATGGAGGCAAGCCGTGGGCTTGTGTGCGCATCCGAGGGACCATGGACAAAGCAGGGACGATGAGCCGAGGGAAGCGGACTTCGAGGCGTACGTGAAGGATGACATGGAGGCAAGCCGAGGGCTTGTTTGCGCATCTGAGGGACGGGAGCCGAAGACGAAGAGGGCGCGAAGGCAACAGATCAAGACTGCTGGATGAAGAGTCAACTGAGTCGTGAGGGTACGACTGCTGAGTGAAATGTACTCGGGAAATCCTAGGGTTCGAGTGCTGAGAGAAATGTACTCGGGGAAGGGAAACCTTAGGTTTGGAAGTGGACCAGTCGACTGGTGTTTGGGCAGTCGACTAGTAATGGACCAGTCGACTGATGACACTTGGAAAATCGAACGTTAGGCTGTAACGGTCGAGTTTAAGTGGGACCAGTCGACTGGTAATGGACCAGTCGACTGGTAGTGGTCTTCTCAGCCTTGAGCTTTATTTAAGGGAGCTCGTTTAAGGCTGTTTCTTCTTGGCGAAACTTGCTTGGTTAAAGCTGGTTAGTAGCCTATATTGCTCAGGGATTGTCTAAAGTTTGTGGCGAGGTTTCTCCACCCAGAAGGAGCTATAAGAGCTAGTCGGAGGTGCTCCGGGGAATCATCCACCGAAGGATCGGGATCGTCCACCTTACGGACTACCGTGGAGTAGGAGTTTCATCTCCGAACCACGTAAATCGGTGTGTTCTATTAGTTGTTAGTTTTATTTTCATTTTCATTGTGTTTCCGCTTGCGTACTAACAACTTGTAGGAAGAAAAATCAAACTAGCACACGGTAAGATCCTAACAAGTGGTATCAAAGCCAAGTTTCGCTCATCTACGGACTAGCCGCTGAGAGAGCAAAAAGCTAGAGGAGATGGCGATTGAAGAAAAGTTGGGTGATGACATCAACGCTCCACCTCCTTATGATCACGAGGATTTCGACTATTGGAGGATCCGGACGAAGACTTGATTCAGCATGGATTGGAACTACATGATTGCGCTTGAAGAATCGTTTGAAGTTCCAAAGGATAAGCACGGGAAAAAGCTCCGGCCAAGATATTGGAATAAGGAGCAACAAGCACAAGCAAAGGCAAACGAAACGGTAATTTCAATTTTAGTTAATATTTTGCCTAATAATATAATTAATGGTGTAGGTGAATAACAAAGTGCACATGAGTTATGGAACAAGGTGATAGCATTCCATGAAAACCCTACACAAGCTAAATTAGTGGAAGAACCCAAGAAAATGAGCTCAATGGTCCAAGAAGAGGAGAAGGACCAATCGGATGAAGAAAAGAGTTCAACATCTGAAGAAGAGGAGAAAGAAAAAAAATTGTCCATCTCATCAAATGAAGTGGCTCAAGAGAGTGAAAGATCATCCACTTCGTCAAGGGAAAAAGAAGAGGTCTCCACTTCAAAAATTGAGGGGGAGGAGAGACCTTCTTCAATACCGGAGCAAGAAGAAGCCTCAACCTCCACCAAAGCAAGGACAAAAGACCACATCATTTGCTTTGGGTGCAACAAGAGAGGATACTACAAGGACAAGTGCCCATTAGATAAAAAGGAGGTAAACCCTAAATCCGGGTCAATTCATTTAAAAGCTAACATGGGTTGTAGGGAAAAGGAAAGGAAAAAACATATTAGATGCTTCACATGTGAAGAGCTAGGGCATTATCACACCAAGTGTCCAAGAAAAGGAAAGCTCAAGAAATTGGAGCATTTGAGAAGATGAGAGAAAGAGGAAAAGAAGAGAAGCTTACATCAAGGGGGAGTTACAAGGGTAAGGGAGGTAATCCCTAACTTTAAGAATGTTTCAAATTTCCCTATGTATGCTAGAAATGATAAAAATTGCTTGCCTATGCGTAATTTTGGTTTCAAGTATCATGATAAAAATAGAGTTACTATTGCGTGCCAAAATTCTAAGAAACCCATGGATCATGATCAATCTAGAAATTTTAGACCTAAGAACCAAGGCATTAACCCTAAGAAAGGGAGATACGTGCCTAGACAAAGTGGTAAATCTAAGAATGTCCAAAAGTGGACATGGGGATACTAAGGAGAAGAACTTAGAAAGGAAAAATCAAGCATTGAGGGCAAAACTTGATAAATTGGAGAAAACCCTAGATAGGCTCACTAGTGGATCTAGGGGCTTAGGCATGGTGTCAAGAAGGCAAAACCATGACAATGATAGACCGAGTCTAGGATATAGACCTATTAGATCAAATGCTAAGGAAAAGTCATATGCAAGGATGCCGTATGATTATAGCAAAGGGAAGGTCAAAAATGGCAAGGCAAAGCCATTTAAAGGGGAGAAAAGAATTTGACCAAGAACAAGGTATACAAAATTAAGAGAATTAGAGTTGAAAGTCAAGAAGCACCGGAGGTACACCGGTGTGGTCTTGCCATTGTGGATAAGTCACCTAGGGAGGTGACTAAGGCTAAGAGCTCAAGGGAGAGCTCTAGAAGTCAAGATGGGATCCATGGTCAATGGATCTCAGGAGGATTTCTCCGAGGGGATTAGATGGACTGTGGAATGTGCCAAAGGGTTTGGAAGACTAGTGTGTCTTAATCCTAGGAAGTTGGCACATTAAAAGGGAGTTTTATGGATAAAAAGATGAAAATGAGACTATATTGCTTGGAAATTGATTTTCAATGTCTAGTTGCTATATAAATCAATGTTAGGGATGCATTGAGGTTGAGGATAAGAAGATGCATCAAGAAGAGATCAAAACTAGGACTTTAGGCCAAGGATTACTTGAACAAATTAGATAGTTTTGAGTTTTGTGTCAATCTTGGGATTGGTGATACATTTACTTATAAACATATTTTTCCCAAGTAGACATGAGTGCCACAAATCTCTCCATGAAATTTCAGATTTTTTAGAATTTTGTGGAATTAATTATACATTTCTGAATTTAGGAGAGAAAGAATTAAGGTACCAGTTGACTGGTTCAGAATCAGTCGACTGGTCTAGTGCAAATCAAAAACTAAGGTATTCGGCAGTCGACTGATCTTTCTGTTCGGTTTGCTAGTCGACTGCCCCTAATCCGCGAGGGTTTTAAAAAGAAAAACCGCGCGGGGGGTGACCGAACCTAGGGTTTCAGTGCGACCCCCTGCGAGCTCTTGTCCTCCTCGACCTCCCCTCTTGCTCTAAGCTTTCTTAAAGCCCTAAGATCACCTTCCTAGTCTCCCTCTACCTCAGATCTAAGTCAAGGGTTGAAAGAAACTCTCTTCTTGAGTTAATCTTCATCAAGCCTTATCATGCAACGTGCGAGAAAACGGTAGCGACTTGTATGGTTTATTGTTCACATTTAGTTCATGATTTATAACTGACTATCCCCTTTTGCATGGTTTCCTTGTTATTTACTTTTTATTTGGGTTATTTTTGGTACATGCATGGGTAAATCGCATTTTAGAGCTGTCCAAAAGAGAAGGTTGGGTGAAGGTTCATCTCAACAGGGTCATGTAGATCTTGAGGCACCTCGGTTCCGTTCCGAGGAATGCCGGCGGAGATTTGCAGATAATGAGTTTGTATTAATGAATTGTAGATATCTTAATAGGTCATACTTTCAAGAGAAAACCCCCCACATTGCTGAGATGATCACATATTTTGGTCTAGAGTAACTGGTTTATTGTCAGCACGATGTTAATATTGACATGTGTAAAGAGTTTTATGCCAACCTCACATGCATCAGTCCCGATGATGGGACTTATGAGTCTATGGTGGCAGGAGTGACCATCCCCTTTTCACCTGTAGTTTTAGGAACATTTTTGGGGTGTAGGGCTTCCAACAATGCATTTACATATTTTCCAAAAGTTATCGAGCCCTTCACCTTTCCTAATGTAACCCTGGACCAGATCCATCTGCAGTATTTTGAAAGACATCGATGTTCTACACAGCGTATATTTGAGGCTAAGCGCATGAGTCCGGGTAGCAATGTATTATATAAGATTGTCTTAGATTGCATTTTACCTATTGTTACTAAGGGATGGTCGAAGATTCGACTGCCTCACTTGGTAATAATGTACGCCTTAGAAAGGAGATTAGATATTGACATCGCCCTGTATGTCTTTGCATCCATTGTCTACTTTTCACATAGTGTCAATGCCAAGATCTACATGCCTTTCTGTCATGTCTTGATCGAGTTCATTAGGTCTAGAGGCATTCGCACTACTAGGGGTCAGGTACATTGCCTGTCCAAGGACTACGACCAGATTGGTTCACGACAGCTGCCCTTGGCGGGGATTGAGTGCCGACAGGGGGTGATGGCTTGGAGACAACGTTCTGATTCCTCCAGTTCTGATGAGGAGGTTGCGCCTGCAGCTGCTGCTGGGGTTACACAGGAGGAGCTCTCCCTACTACGGCCAGACGTTCATGGACTGAGAGAGGACTTCCACACATTTCAGCAACACCAGGTTGGTATTGATGGGGCGATTCACTACCTCACAGAGCAGTTCCAGGGGTTCCAGCAGCGGCAGGATGAGATGTATGCGATGATACAGGGCTGGAACCTGATGTATCAGGCCCCTCCACCTCCTCCTCCAGGCGATGACATGTAGACCTCAGTTTGAGTTGATGGTGATTGTGTTGAGAGTATATCTAGCGTAGACATTTCATTTATCTCTCAAAGACTTTATTTTGGATTGTAATATTTGAAAACTTCGGGGCTATGACCCTTGTGACCTTTTTGTACTTTGGTTTGAGTTTTGTATGAAACCTTAAATTTATGTTTTCATAGTGCTTATATGAATTTTCTATTGCTTCTATTGTTTGTAATTCATAACTTATCTTGCTAAGTATGGATATAAGTAAATTTTGATATATATATGTCTTTAGTTAAAAGATGAGAAGGGGGAGGTTTTATCATATACCTTATCTTGAGAACATATATAAAGAAAAACAGAGATTTGAAAACAATTCTATGTTTGAAATGATATAAGATAGACTTGGCAAACGCATAGAATCAAATGTAGGCTTGAGAGTTGATACAAAATGATACATTTTCAAAGAATTGGAGTTTGTGTCAAAAATCAAGCATATTTGGTATTTTTCACGCAACTATATTTTTCTAGGGTAGAATATATCCTAACAAATATGCTTGCAAAATTTCGGAATTTTTCGAAATTTATGGAATTTTCTAGGGGTTTCTGAATTTGGGCTGAAAAATTCAGAATTGCAGTGTATCAGTCGACTGCCCTTGGGGCAGTCGATTAATCTTTCTGTGGGTTTGCAAATTGAAGACACCAGTCGACTGATGCTGGATCAGTCGACTGATCCTTCTGGTTGTTGATTTCTGAGGGTTTTTCAGAGATAGATTGGGTTCCTTGTTGACACTAGGGTTAGGATTGCTTGGGACAATCTTTTTGATGGTGTCAAAGGGGGAGAACTTGTGGTGTTAAGTTAGGTTTAACTTCATTTGGTGTTGTGGAAATTGAAAATTATGTGGAGGGCATAGGTTAAGGGTGAGGTTGCCTCTTGTTTTTTTGCTATGTCTATAATTTTCAATTGTTGTTATTTTACCTAACTTAAACATATTGCCACACATCAAAAAGGGGGAGATTGTTGGGGCAATCGACCCAAGTATGATCTGGAGGATCATGGGTTTTGATGTGTGTCAATATGGTTAAGGTAGGGTTTCATTGTGATCTAATATGTGTATGTGAGTGTGCATGTTTGCAAGATACACATAGGCTTGGTTGGATGTCTTCAGGTACGGTGAAGGGTGGCATGGAGGCAAGCCGTGGGCTTGTGTGCGCATTCGAGGGACCATGGACAAGGCAGGGACGATGAGCCGAGGGAAGCGGACTTCGAGACATACGTGAAGAATGACATAGAGGCAAGCCGAGGGCTTGTGTGCACATCTGAGGGACGAGGGTCAAAGTCGAAGAGGGTTTGAAGGCAACAGATCGAGGCTGCTGGAGCAGGAACGATGAGCCGAGGGACGCGGACTTCGAGGCATGCATGAAGGATGACATGGAAGTAAGCAGAGGGCTTGTGTGCGCATCTGAGGGACGGGAGCCGAAGACGAAGAGGGCATGAAGGCAACAGATCGAGACTGCTGGATGAAGAGTCAGCTGAGTCGTGAGGGTACGAGTGCTGAGTGAAATGTACTCGAGAAATCCTAGGGTTTATGTGCTGAGAGAAATGTACTCGGGGAAGGAAAACCTTAAGTTTGGGAGTGGACCAGTCGACTGGTGTTTGGGCAGTCGGACCAGTCGACTGATACTGGACCAGTCGACTGATGACACTTGGAAATCGAACGTTAGGCTGTAACGGTCGAGTCTAAGTGGGACCAGTTGACTGGTAATGGACCAGTCGACTGGTAGTGGTCTTCTCAGCCTCGAGCTTTATTTAAGAAAGCTCGTTTAAGGCTGTTTCTTCTTGGCAAAACTTGCTTGGTTAAAGCTGGTTAGTAGCCTATATTGCTCAGGGATTGTCCAAGGTTTGTGGCGAGGTTTTTCCACCCACAAGGAGCGACAAGAGCTAGCTGGAGGTACTCCGGGGAATCATCCACCGAAGGATCGGAATCGTTCACCTTACGGACTGCCGTAGAGTAGTTGTTTCATCTCCGAACCACGTAAATCGGTGTGTTCTATTAGTTGTTAGTTTTATTTTTATTTTCATTGTGTTTCCGCTTGCGCACTAACAACTTATAGGAAGAAAAATCGATAGCACACGGTAAGATCCTAACAGATTCATCCTGCCTTCCCTCATTGATCATGCATTCCAGCACAACATCAATATTGTCCCCATTGACACATTCTTTAAAGGTCAAATCTCCCACATTGGGCACTAATGTTCAACCTTGTTGAGGTGGCCTTGGTTTTCGCCGTAGGCCAAAGCACCCATAAAGTGAAATTCAATTTTGTAAAAGAAAGAATTAGGAGGAAAAAAGGGAAGATTGAATTCATCTTTTTATAAAAAAACAATGGAAAAAACTGCAACAAATGTAAAAAGAGGTGATGAGATGGCGATGGTTAAAAGTAGTAAGACAGAGAGTGTTGAAAAATAAGGGAGCAGCTGAGTATTTATTCGCCACCAAAAACTCCTTGTTGAGGTCACCATTTATTCGCTATTGTTAGTTACTATTTCACTTTCTTCTTTGTTTTGTGACTGTGATTTATGATGAGATTACTTATTATCAGTCTTTTCCAATTTCCACTCCATCTCTTGGAGTAAAATGACAATCACCTCTCCGAATAGATGATCAAAGCCTTAATCTCACTCATATTTGCAACATTATCTCCATTGATTGCAACTTCAATGACATTAATTATTGTTTGAACTTTATCACATCTCTCTCAGAGTAAAATGCTAGCATTTCAGTCGCATTCTGACATTCTCCAAAGTTGGCGCCCTAATCTCACCATTGTGTACAATGCATTTTGTCTTAGTTGATTGTAATTTTGAAAGGAAAAAATACAGATTAGTCTTCATATCTCTTTTAGTATCCTCTCTCCCAAATAGATATCAAATTTGCACAATTCCCTCTCTTGCATTCTTGTCTTTCAGAGTAACGTTGACAACCAAGCATGATAACACCACATTGTTTGGCAGCATGAAAATACTTAGCTGCCAATTGATAGATTTCCAAGGTACTCATTAATATAGGGACAGTTTTTGGTCTAACAAAAGATACTATTAAACTTTCAAAAAAAATGAGGAAGAAATTAAACAGAAACAAATTGGAATTTCAAGGAAAGAAATTAGTTTGAAACAAATTGGTTATGAACAACAAATGTTACCAACCTCAGCAGCACTGATTTTATCTGGTCGAGAAACGTAATCTTCCAAGTCGACTTCATCACCGAGGTTCATTTTAGCAGTGCAGACCTGCAACAAAATGATGCAAAGAATTAAGGAAATAAAATTGGGCATCAAAATCTAGCTGAAGAAGAATATGAGATGTCTAAAATTATATATGCAACAAATTATTTTCCCACCTATGATCTGTTCTTATCAAGAAATTTGACCACCAAAGAACTTGATGAATAAGAAGATATAGATTGTCTAACTTCGTTTGCTATAGTGATCTGCTATAGTAAAGAATTAGGAAAATGAATTTCTTTCATGATCATTGTTTAAATCTAGAAGGTCGATGGAGAAATTTTTTTTGAAACAGCCATCTAGCCAAAGGATTTGTTCTTATTGTTCTCCCTGTTGCAAGTGAAAAATATCAAGTCCTTGCTAGTGGTCTATGACCGACAATTTTTAATTATATGATGTTGATCCAGCAATAAAAGATGCATAGAATTTACAAAAGGGTCAATCTTCAAGGAAATCAAGCTCATTGCATTATACAACTGAATCTCATAATTAGGAGCAAACAAAACTCAATGTTTAAAATATTAGAATGTGATAATTACTTGAAAAACTAGTCTCTTCTGTCGTCTATCAGGCAATGGAAACTCAATTTTCCGATCAAGTCTACCGGGACGGATAAGTGCAGGATCCAGAGTGTCTGCACGATTTGTTGCCATTATGACCTTGACATTAACTGTTTGATCAAATCCATCCATCTGAAACAGAACTCAAACAGAAACTATTCATGGCACAAAATGTAATTGGACAAGTAAAAAAATGTAACTGACAAGCAAACATGAATGCCAGTCATGGAAGATATTATGTTCATAAAATATCTAATGATGAAATGTATTTATTCATTCCAACTGCTAGTCTTTTTAAAATAATAGACAGAACGATGTCCATGTTTCTAGCAACCAAAGCTTCCTCTTCCACCAAAATATGGTAAATACACTTTATAACAAAAGTTGACATTCCAAAAATATAAATTTTTAGAATAATCTAGCAGGGTCCAAAAACCCAGAGAATGGGTCGTAGTAGAAACTACAAGGAAAGGAAATAAGAGAGACCAAATCACAAAATATGATGCAAAATTGAGTAATTAATAGTCTCATTTTGCTTCATTTTCAGTAAGAACATGCTATGCTGATAGAATTTGCACATCCTCAACAAAGAAACATTGACCCAAATGATATAGCACTATCAATCAGCCAAGCCAAAATTCTCACTTTTACAAATAGATTACCTGATTCAACAGTTCCATAAGTATGCGCTGAACTTCCCTGTCAGCTCCAGTTTGTGCATCAAAACGTGCTGTCGCAATAGCATCAACCTCGTCAATGAAAATAATTGCAGGAGCATTTTCTTTTGCAAGTCGGAAGACATCCCTAACCATTCTTGGACCCTGAACAAGTTTAAAGATTTAACATCCTCATAAAGGTGAGTATAGCAATTTGATAGTAACTCGAAGAAAAAACATTTGAGCAAGGAACTTTCATTTAAGTAATCGCATTAAACAATCCCAAGCTCCCTACAAGGCTCCAAAGCTTCTTTTCATTATTGACAAGGGCAAAAAAGTTAAAACACGTGAAAGATGTTTCATTATCATGAAGATTTGGGAAGCTTCTGAAATCTTGAGTAAGGAAAGAACAATATGCCTGACACATGCACCCATTTAGTACATAAGAGACAAAGAAGGAAAATCTTTCCAGTGTTCTCCAATTATATAGGCTGAAAAGTCACTCTTTGCATTTAATGAAGCTCAAATCTAACCTAAAAAAAATTAAGCTTTGAAAGTTAAATTTCCCTCTGAAATGATATGGACGGAAAACTCTACTTCTTTCCTTCTCTCCATAGGAACTGAAATTAAGAAAATATTTCTCAATCCTTTTCCTATGAATTTTCTTCCTACCAATTTTCTTTCTCTAATAATTTCCTCCTCTCATAGGTTATTCATTAGAAGATCAACTGGGAATGTAAAATTAAAAAGTACCTCGCCCAAATATTTTTGGACAAACTCGGATCCAACAACTCTTATAAATGCAGCAGTAGTGTGATGGGCTACAGCTTTGGCAAGCATGGTTTTACCCGTCCCTGGAGGACCATACAAGAGCACACCTCTTGGGGGATCTATACCAATCTGCTTGTACAACTCATGATGAGTCAAGGGTAACTCCACAGCTTCACGGATTTCCTGCTTCTGTGTATCATAACCTCCAATATCCTGAATACAAACAATAAATTATAATCAACAGAAGTTAACATTTATCACAAGGCGGATTGCTAATTATTGAGTAGAACAATTATATAACCAGGTTTTAGGATACACTATATAAACATGCATATGTGTGCAGAAATTATGCAAAGCCAACATATGATTGCATTTGTAGTTTTAGGAGCAATAGTTCGTAAGCACCTTTATTGAATATCTCAAAGATGTAAACAGACTAAAATTTCCCAAGGCTGACAACAAGCTTTGCTTGTATGGTTGGCTTGATAATACATTATCCAACAACATGCTGGATTTATTTCAACAATTTGTGCTTCCATTTCATCAATTTGAGCATGTACAAGTACATACACAACATATTTCCATATATTGCCTAAAAATTCTAGAAGTTCCATGAAAAAAAAAATACAAGCAGATCCACGTAGAAATCCAAGAAAGTATAGCTTGTGATTGAAAGATAGCATTTTTCCCTTTTGACTGTTAATAATATTGCCAACCCGCACTAATATAAGTCAATTTCTTTCATGGCCTAATACAGAAATCCAAGTATAATTGCATGAATAATTGCCATGAATGGAGAATAATATACTATCCTATGTGAACTAACTTTTACGAAGGCAAATGAAGTGAATAGCAAAAGTGCAGATACACATACCCCTCTGTAAAACTTCAAAACTGACTGACTTTACCATTGCTATTCCCCCAACCAAAATTCTTCGCAACAGAATTACTCCCACTCTCCTTCATCTTTCTCGAATGGAATAACATATTTGCTCACTTTAAATTAACTAGTCCTTTATGAGGGTATCAAAAATTGACCCACTTTTACTTCGTGAATCAGATAAAATAAGAATCTTTCCAATCGTCCACAGTTAAGAACTAGTAAATAGCACCGAATTGGCCCAAAATGTTACTAAGAATGAAAATAACTCATCCCTGGACTAGAGTCTAGTGAAAAATAAAAATAAAAAATCTGATATTTTAACTGATCAAGAATCATCGAGCAATCTGTGACATAATTTTATCTAAATAGTAATAAAAAACACAAAAGACTGTTGAATCGACGAGGAGAATATTTCAGGCAAGTGGACTTGTAGGGACTTACGTTGTAGGTCACGTCGGGCTTCTCCGACTGGCTGAGGAGGGAGATGCTGCTGTCCGCTTCGGGAGGGAGGACATCGACGAGGGCATTTGAATGTCGGTGGAGGGCGACGGAAGCAGAGGGCTTGAGGAGCTCACGGTTGATAGTGCTAAGAATCCGAACATAGTAGTTAGAGCCGGTAGTGGAGCCGACGATGGCGTTACTCTGGTCCACCATCTCCATGAACTGGCCGATGACGAGAGGCACCGACTGAATTCGCTTCACCTCCTCCTGGGCGCGGAGCAGCTCGCGCTTCAGGTTCTTGAGCTCGTCCTTCACATACTCCTCTTGGATCTCGATGAACTCGAGCTGCCGCTGCATGGACTTGAGGCGGCCATAGAGATCGTCGTCCTCTTCGCTCTGTAGGGACGAGGACCCGCTCGGTGAGGCGGCGAAGCTCGCCGGGAGGGCGGGCGGCGAGGGCTTCGCGTCCACGGCCACGGTCGTCATCGGGAAGCTTCCAGAGACATGTTCTGAGTTCTATCAATATTGAAAAATAATAAATAACCCTAATTATTAAGGGATAAGGAAGTGATCTGCGTCATGCACAAACGAACCGAATCTGGTTCGAGCTCGATCGATATTTGTGATATTCAAATTCTATTAAATGTCCAAAATTATAAATAATTTTAATTTAAGCTTAATTTAAAAGGAAAAATTTTCTTAAACTCCTCACTTTTAAACTCACCTTTTGCATGCAATCCTCATTTAAAGTTTTCTTGATTTACAGTCCCTGATGGAATTAACAAGACAACTTTGTAAGTATTATTTAAAGAATATTGAGTATAAAAATTAGAAATTTGAGTATGTAAGGTTGCATCCACCACATCAAGAAATCGTATACTCAATTTTCACTTTTTATATTTAATTTTCACTCTTTTATACTTAAATCTTTACACTGTATACTCAATTTTCACTCTTTTATACTCAATCCATCATAGAATGTAAAGAATTTATCAAATAGGGAGATCAAATAGGGATTGAGAGTTTTCAACAATTTACCGAATTTAAAATTGAAATTCGAGCTGTATTTAAATTTTTAATTAAACTGTATTTTAAATTTAATTAAAACTTATTGAACATGTTAAGCAACGATTCATCATTAAGCTCTTAATTAATTGTAATTATGTTTTTTTAATTAAATCAGTAATTACAAGTCATCAACTGCTCTGTTCAATCAACTATGGACCTCGAAGCCGGTTGATAAAACCTAGCACAGCCATGGCCGCAGCTGAATCGAAGGACCAGAAGAAGGAACGAATCTGCAGCGCACGTTCGATTTCCATCTCTTCCAGCTTCGATCAAGATGCAAAGCTTCGGTAGCCGTGAATAAGCAGGCCAGATGATCCAGCCGAAGAGAATCAAGATGGTATCCAAGAGGTCAGTCATCATCATCCTGGTAGTTTGCTCCATCTTGTCGATTGTCAAGCTGTATACATTAGCACCCAGCGCTTCAGGGTTCGGGGATCCCTCTTCCTCCTCTCTCCCCAGAGATTTTCCTGTCTCGTCCCACAAACTCGATCGAGATTTACTCAGCCCGAAGGAGTACCAGCTTCTCTCCAGCCTGGTTGCCGGCAGAGCCCCCTGCAATCTACTATTTTTTGGACTCAAGCAGCAGTTTCTTGCCGTGGCTGCTTTGAATACCGGAGGCATCACTATCTTTCTGGAGGATGATTCAGAGAGGCTCAAAGCTAAGGTGCCCAAAGGGATTGGGATCTACCTGATCAAGGGACATGAGAGAGCCAGAACGGCGTATGAGCTGCTTGAACATGCCAGGAAGCACCCTTCTTGTACGCTGCAAGGGGGTCTACTAGCTGGATCTGAGTGTAGGCTTTCGCTCAAGAGGCTTCCGGAGGCTGTACAAAGGAGGAAATGGGATGTGGTTGTGGTTGATGGACCAAGCGGAGACCAACCAGAAGCGCTGGGAAGGATGGGGGTGATTTATACAGCGGCCATTCTTGCACACAGAGGAGTCAAAACAGACGTTTTGGTTCATGATACTGACCGCATGATCGAGAAGTGGTACTCATGGGAGTTCTTGTGCCATGAGAATTTGGTTTCATCCAAGGGAAAGTTGTGGCATTTTAGGATAACAGCAAACTCCAGTTCTGATAGTTTTTGCTCCCAAGCTGTAGTTCAGATTCTGTAAGACGAGACAAATCTCAACACTTCCATTGATTTGAAGCTTTTCGGATAATGGCCCGAGATTGATGTAGGTGATCGAGGAGTGATTTGATATGGCACTGAGGTTTGTTAAGTTTGATATTGTATGATTCAATTTCCGAATACACAGTTGAGTACAGTAGTCAAGTTCATTTGACCAAATAAATATCGCGGGCTAGAAATGTTTGCGGCATGAAAATGCTTTTTGAGCTATCATAACTTGCAAAATCCAGGTAAGGTGTTTCTTTAATATAACCTGCACAAGGATACATATCTTGTGGGAAGTCTAAATCAGTGAGAATTAGATCAAGTTTTGGGAATTTTCAACCTTTTAGTTTCATGTTAGGTTCTAGTTGCATTCCAAAATTACTAGTAACTCAACTTATACATCTGGAATCCCTTGTATGGTAAATATTTCATCACGTAGCAACATGTCGTCATGTTATTTCGTGCAGATGATACTACTATTTTTGGTTTTATTAGGTATCTTCATTCTCTGTTTATTGTTCTCCATTCAATGGCAATTCATTTCTAGAATAGAGATATATGCCTTGAATTATGTTACATGAGCTGGAACTTAAAGTCCTTGCTTAGATTTCATTTTTGTTTGTGTTAATTGATCTCTAATTATGCGATAGATGTCTAGGATATAAAAATGTGTCTTGCTTCTTATTTATGCCAGACTAGTGTAATTATGATATTACCATTCTTTTAAACTAATCAACTTCAGTTTCTCAATCCTTTGAAGGTTGGTTATACATGGTTTTGTAAGTTTATATTTACTTGGGAATTTCCTTTTCTCAATTCCCTTCCTGCCATCATGCTCTCTACAGAGTTGGCGACTATATTCCACAAGCTTATGATATGTGTCTACCTTCTCCATACTACTTTCACAAAAATAACAAACCAAACAAGAAAATTTTAAATTTTCATGTTCTTATCATATCATGTGACAACTATGCAAAACCCACATCAACTTAGTCATTACACTAAAGATTTAACATTTATACCTACTTGTTGAATTGTGTCTTTGATCGATACAAAATCATTTGAACTTTCAAAATCTCAATAATCATGTAAATTTGCAAACATTAGTTATAATAGTCAGAGCTGATCTAATCAATACTACTATTTTTGGTGTTATTAGATGTCTTCATTCTCTGTTTATTGTTCTCCGTTCAATGGCGATTCAATTCTAGGGTAGAGATATATGCCTTGAATTATGCCATATAAGCTGGAACTTAAAGTCCTTGCTTAGATTTCATTTTTGTTTGTGTTAATTGATCTCTACTTATGTGATAGATGTCTAGGATTTAAAAATGCGTCTTGCTTCTCATTTATGCCAAAGTAACGTAATTATGTTATTACCATTCTTTTAAACTAATCAACTTCAGTTTCTCAATCCTTCGAAGGTTGGTTATACTTGGTTTTGTAAGTTTATATTTACTTGCGAACTTCCTTTTCTTCCCTTCCTGCTATCATGTTCTCTACAGGTACATCTAAAGATTTAACATTTATACCTACTTGTTGAATTGCGTATTGATGCTGCCCACGCCTCGTCACTGGACAACTAACCGGTGGGGGTGATGGGTGCAGAACGAGCCGGTCCTTATTTAATTGCCGAAAAGGTCCGTCGGGAAGGTGGCTTGAGGATATGAACACGAGTTAGGATGACGGCCAGAGGGGTTCTGGTGTAGTTACTTCGACGCCCAAGTCAGAGGTGGAGCACAAAAGTAATTTGCAGTAGAACAGCAGTAAGGTTGTTCACCCATACCTCTCTCTAGAGGGAGATGTACCTTTTTATAGGGTTGCGGGGGGACACCTGTTCCATGATCCTGTGATCTTTGCATGCGTTACCTGAGAAGATAAGATTTGGGATGCATTAAGAGGGAGTTATGGCGATCGTTACGTAGTGGAGCGCATCATTTGAAACCGTTTTAGGCCCACATTCTCATAGCCGTTGCTATTAATCTGGGACAAGGGTTCCTCTGTGGCGCTTAAGGCTTCCCGTCATGAAGAGACGGAGCTTGGCGGTGTGAGGACGGGGGCTAGCCTGGGCTGCTACTGGAGGCATAAACATTTAAAAATCGCAGCGGAAATAATAGATCCCACGAGCAATCCATGCGAAAGAAAACTCATACCAAGTTGATCTACAAATTCCTATCTTATAGGTATACCTTTGGCACGTGTCCTTCGCTTATCCTGCTTGTTCGAGGTATGCTGGATCTCTTGAACTTTCAAGTGTCCGTGCCTCTATGTGTATCCACACGAACACGATTTCTCAAGCTTCGGAGAAGAATCACCTTTGTGGGGCCAGGCATAAGAGGAGATTCACAAAGCAAGAAGGAGAGGAAGAAGAAGGGATTTCGGCTAAGGGAAGGAAGGGAAGAAAAATGACAAGTAGTTCATCCAAATGACAAGAAAAACTCTTTTATACTCATCCCATGAATATGAAGAGTTTTTGTCCATTTAGCTTTCCTCCATTAAAGTCAATAAAAACCCAATTAGAGCACATGTTTCTCATGTGACTCTTCAACTTTTCTTCATCCAATGAAGAGAAACTTTTCATCTTCCTCTATTATTAATTCATTAAACATTTTAATGAATAAATATCTCATTCAAATATGGTTGAGTCTAATCTAAA
>JAGFNQ010002512.1:0-27751 GCA_024364735.1 Boesenbergia rotunda
TTTATTTGATTTATGAGGTGATGCTCTTACATATTATTGTCTCCAAAATTAATTAGGAAAATTTTTCCTATAGAGTATATTTCCTTAAATAAGATTTTCATGAAAATAATATGTGGTTGAATTAAGGGAATCTGTCTCTTAATTTAATAAGATTTGATTTAGAGAAATTAAAGTCTTAAACATATTATTTCCGAAATTGATTATGATAATTCAGGAAATTGTTTCCCAAAACAATTCCTTGAATAAAGTATGAAATTAGAATTAGGAAATCCGATTCCTAATTCAATTAATGAGACTTGATAAATTAAGTCACATACATACTTTATTAAGGAAATCGTTAGAACATGACATAATTATATGCCATGAATGTGCATAAAAGAAAAGGATGAGACCAAAAACCCCTTACAAAATATTAAGGCCAACACCTTCCATTAATATGGTTAGAACCGGAGTTTTGTTTCTTGTTTGGGTTGATGGATACATCCATGCCCGGCTTGAACCTCAACATCTTCAAACCATGGAATTAGTTTATGATTAATATAGTTGCAGTCAGAGGTCAATCCTTAGTTTTGGTTGTTGGACACATCTATGCCTGACTAAACGGTTGAATGAGCTCCAACCATATTAAAACTATTTCTTGATTAATGGGTCATCCTTAAGCTTGGAGCATCGATTTGTTGTGCCACAGCCAAGGTCGATGTAAAGAGAGGTGCAGTTGGGTGCTATGCATATTGTTGCATACTTGTTAATGAGTTAACAATCCAATGATTTATGCAAACATTCAATTAGTTGATAACATAATGTGATAGGTACAAATGTATAATATGTAATCGGTATAATTACCTACCTTCATAGCTAAGAATAACTTGATGGACTCTAGCCATGGTTGTTCTTATCTATGGTTGGATATCAACCTATTTGGAGATGTTCCTACGATCTCCCGAATTGATAAAAAGGGTTATTCAATTCGAAAAATAAATAGGATTTAATTAATGTATATTGATGCATTCTTTATCATTCTCATCACATAACCTCAATTTGTATTTCTAGGATAATCACCTGATCATGTCTTCTCTGAATTTGCGTTTCATTTTGGACACTAATAAGCTGACTAGGCCAAACTTCATGGACTGACTTCGAAACCTGAGGATAGTCCTCAAGGCAGAAAGCTTGCTTATGTCCTTGAAGAACAACTTCCCAACCATCCTCCTGAAGATACAACTCCAGACAAGTTAGTGGCCTATCAGAAACATGTGGCCGATTTTGAACTTGCGAGTTTGCATCATGCTGGCCGATATGGTACCTGAGCTACAAAAGCAGCATGAGCATATGGATGCTCATACCATCGTCTTCCATCTTCATGAGCTGTTTGACGAGCAGGCGAGATCCGAAAGGTTTGAGGTCTCCAGACTCCTCTTCACCTCTAAGATGCAGGAAGACACTTCTGTTTCACAGTTTGTGTTAAAGATGTTGGGGTACATTGAGCGACTAGGCGCACTCGGATTTGCAATGGATCACGAACTAAGTATTAACTTAATTCTGCATTGTTTGCCCAAGAGTTACTCACAGTTTGTGATGAACTATCGGATGAACAAACTGGAAACTACCATTCCTGAGTTGCTTAACTTGCTGAAGACTGTAGAGCCTTCTGTAAAGCAGGATCAGAAGACGATACTGTTAGTTGATTCCTCAAAGAAAGGCTCTAAGAGGAAGCCCAAAGAACAAAATAAGGGAAGGAAGAAAAAGGCCAAAAAGATTGAAAAGGCACCAAAAGGCACTTGCCATCATTGTGGCAAGGAGGGCCACTGGCGAAGAAACTGCAAGGTTTATCTTGAAACCTTGAAGAAGAAGGCATCCGATGCCCCATCCTCTTCAGGCATCTTCGTTATTGAATGTCACTCTATTTCCTCGTACACCTGGGTACTTGATACTGGGTGTAGCTCACATATATGTAATGACATACGGGGGCTGAGGAATAGAAGAAGACTCGTCA
Organism: Boesenbergia rotunda; assembly: GCA_024364735.1. Lineage (NCBI taxonomy): Eukaryota > Viridiplantae > Streptophyta > Magnoliopsida > Zingiberales > Zingiberaceae > Boesenbergia > Boesenbergia rotunda. Next base: position 1,994 of record JAGFNQ010002512.1, read on the forward strand.
AGGGAGAAGCGAATTTGCGAGTTGGAAATGGAGCAAAGATTGTTGCTATTTCCATCGGAACATGTTTGCTAAAGCTCCCTACTGGACTTGTCTTAGAATTGGATAATTGTTATTTTGTTCCTTCGTTAATAAAGAACATTGTATCTATTTCATGCTTGAATGAAAAGGGTTACCACTTAACTTTTAGTAACAATTGTTGTTACATAACCTTAAATGGTATTCTTTATGGGACCGGAACATTATGCAATGGTATCTACACGTTAGATTTATCCGGTGACATTTTCAATATCGAAGTTAGCAACAAACGTGCTAGAATAGATAATCAAATACACTCCTATACGTGGCATTGTCGTCTTGGCCATGTAAGCAAGAAACGCATGACCAAATTACACCGATGTGGAATTCTGGAATCATTTGAATCCGGTTCATTTGATACATGTGAATCATGCTTAAAAGGCAAGATGACCAAATTACCCTTTTTCCAGAAAAGGTAAACCAATGGGAGAATTGCTTGGTCTAATACATACTGATGTATGTGGACCAATGTCAACTCTTGCACAAGGATGCTATAGCTACTTCATTACCTTTATTGATGATCGCTCACGATTCGGGTATGTGTTCTTAATAAAACGCAAATCTGAAGCTTTTGAGAAATTCAAAGAATTCAGAAGTGAAGTAGAGAAACAGCTTGGCAAAAGTATTAAGATACTTCGATCCGATCGGGGTGGTGAATACTTAAGCCAAGAGTTTCAAGATTATCTTAGGGACAATGGGATATTGTCTCAATGGACTCCGCCATATACACCACAGCATAATGGTGTATCTGAGAGGCGTAACCAAACCTTGATGGACATGGTTAGATCTATGATGAATCATGCAACTCTTCCAAAATCCTTTTGGGGCTATGCGCTTAAGACATCTGTTTACTTACTAAACAGAGTTCCGACCAAGGTAGTCTCTACTACTCCATATGAGACGTGGAATAGTAAGAAACCTAATTTATCTCACCTAAAGATATGGGTTGTCCTGCTTATGTAAAATAGACTGTATCATACAAATTGAATGCTAAGTCTGATAAATGACTATTTATTGGATACTCTAAGGAAACAAAATGTTACCAATTCTATCATCCCTTGGAACAAAAGGTGTTTGTTTCAAGGCATGTTGTATTTCTAGGAAAAGAATTTCTTTTACAAGAAAACAGTGGGAGTAGCATTGAACTTGAAGAAGTTCAAGAAACTCCAATAGACATTACAGAGACACCTAGTCTAGACCCACAACCAATAACTCATAATGATGAGCTATCAGTTGAACCTAAAACAACACCACTTCTTCGTAGGTCTGATAGGACACGTAATATTCCAGAGAGATACGGATTTCTCATAAGTGAATCGAACGACGTGTTACTCATTAACGATGACAAACCTATCAGTTATGAAGATGTTTTGAAAAATTCAGAAAGGGATAAATGGCTTGAAGCTATGAAGTTGGAAATGGATTCCATGTACAAAAAATCAAGTATGGGACTTGGTTAACCCACCTGAAGGGATTAAGCCCATAGGGTGCAAGTGAGTTTTCAAGAAGAAAACCGACATGGAAGGTAATGTTGTTACCTTTAAGGCTAGATTAGTGGCAAAAGGATATCGTCAGAAACAAGGAATTGATTATGACGAAACCTATTCACCAGTAGCTATGCTTAAATCCATTCGAATGCTCCTTGCCATAGCAGCTCATTATGATTATGAGATATGGCAAATGGATGTGAAAATAGCTTTCCTTAATGGAAACCTGCTTGAGGATGCATACATGATACAACCTGAAGGTTTCACATCGGTTAATAAAACCAAAGTATGCAAGCTTCGACGATCCATATATGGACTAAAGCAAGCATCCAGGAGCTGGAACATCCGTTTTGATCAAAGAGTTTGATTTCTCACAAAATCTTGACGAACCTTGTGTGTACAAGAAGGTTAGTGGGAGTGCAGTCGTATTCCTAGTGTTATATGTCGATGACATATTACTTATAGGAAACGATATATCAGTCTTACAGTTAGTTAAAATTTGGTTGTCCAAAACTTTCTCCATGAAAGTCCTGGGAGAAGCAACCAATATCCTTGGGATTAGAATATATAGAGATAGATCAAAACGATTGCTTGGTCTTTCGCAGTCTACATATATAGACCGAGTGATAGAATGGTTTAGCATGTCTGAATCCAAGAAAGGTTACCTTCCCATCAGGCATGGGATCAACCTTTCGATGTCTATGTGTCCGTGCACAAAAGACGAGAGGATTTGCATGAATAAGATTCCTTATGCATCCGCGATAGGATCTATCATGTATGCTATGTTATGTACTAGGCCCGATGTATCGTATGCTCTGAGCGTCACAAGCAGATACCAGTCTGATCCAGGAATGGATCATTCAGCGTCTGTCAAGACAATCCTCAAGTACTTAAGAAACAATAAGGATGTGTTCCTAATATATGGAGAAGGTGATATGGTAATACGTGGGTATACAGATGCCAGTTTCCAAACAGATAAGGATGACTCCAAATCTCAGTCCGGATACGTATTTATTTTGAATGGAGGCGCAATAAGTTGGAAGAGTTCCAAGCAAGACACCGTAGCGGATTCTACCACGGAAGCGGAATATATTGCAGCTTCGGAAGCAGCAAAGGAAGCAGTCTGGATCAAGAAGTTTGTCTCAGAACTTGATGTGGTTCCAACCATTGATGAAACAATACCGGTTTACTGCGACAACAATGGAGCTATTGCACAAGCAAAGGAACCAAGGTCTCATCAGCGATCCAAACAAGTGCTTCGGCGCTATCATCTGATCAGAGAGATTATAAGTAGGAATGATATACAAATTGAGAAAATTCCCATTGAAAGGAATTTAGCGGATCCTTTAACTAAGGCCTTGCCTCAAAGCAAGTTTGAGGGGCATGTTAGAGCCTGTGGTATTGGGTACCGTAGCGATTGGCATTAGGCCAAGTGGGAGTTTGTTAGTGATATGAGAGAAGTGTCCTAAGGCAATCGCTTTATGATTGTAATCATTTATTTCAATAAATGAATATTCATTATTTGAGTATACATGTTTGTGTATTTGATTGAGATCTTAAACTCATTTACTGAATGCCCGCAATACAATTCACAGCATGAGAGAATTTGTGATGAATTCACAACTAGTGATTATCTCTACATATGCAATTGTGAAGTATTGAAATTGTCCCTAGTCGATGAATTGTAAAATATGGACAATATCAATTCTGTTGAAACTAGCATGGGTTATTCTCTAATCAGCTGATTCTCACTGGCTGGTGACATTGAGATGTCCGGAGATAAACATGAATGCTAGTTAAGGGAACTACTTCATTGGAGTGACTGGCTATAAAACTTCATATGGTAGTCTACATATAGATATGTCAGTGAAGTTCTTACTGCAGTTTAAGTGCGATGTTCCTTTGACTTGCGGTGTTCAAGTCATCTTGGTCATGGAGACTTATACTTTGACATCTTAAGCAAGCATCTCCAAGGAGGTGTGGACCCAGGATGATTGGGTATAAGCCGAAGTGCCCGAAGATGTTTGAACAGCCTACAAAGGATTCATCACTCCTTGCGAGGAGATGTATACCCGAGGCCTAACGTCGGATTGTTACTCGAAGCCTCTGGCCAGAGCATGACATGTTCAGAGTATGAATATCTTAAATACATGAGAGTAATTAGAATCCGTAGGACGAGAAAACGTTACTTGGGCTAGGTTGACGTAGTCAGCCTAGTGGGGACTGACACACATAGACCATGTCCTGAACCAAGTGGGTATAAGATGGTGAAGGGAATGTGGCACGATTCATTATAGCTGCTGAAGGGTTTCAGAATTATTTCTGAGGTCAACCGTTGATCTTTCGATTAATTGGGGATCATAATGTACTACTAGGTGCCACTCATGATCGTTCTATAATTGATTAATTATAGACGGCCAACATAAATCGAAAGCCTATTTAGTCACACGCACTACGAGTAATCCGAGGGATTTAAAACGAGTTGAAAATGAGATTTTCCAATGAAGAGAGATTAAGTTTGGTTGAGCCAAACGATAAGTCGAATCTGAATTTTTCAGAGACGCATCGGAAGCGTAAAATGGTTATGTCTTTTGAAGACTTAATAGATGAATTAAATAAGTTTAATTCATTGGGGCTTGGCTTGGATGGGCTGGCCAAAGAGGGCCTCCATCCTCTTTGCTTGGCCGGCCACAACAAAGGGAGAGAACCAAGTTTTTGGTTCAATTTATAAAATAAATCAAGTGTGGTTTGTTTTATAAAATTATGGATGATATAAATTTTTATATAATAAACCAAGGTTTGGTTTATTTTTCATGGAAATTAAAATGAACCATGGATTGATTTATTTTATAAAATCAATCATGGATTGATTTATCATGATAAGGAAATTTATTCCATAGAAGAGAAGAGACTTGATTGATTTTTATCATGAATTAAAATATGATTTTAACCATGATATAAAATCAAACATGGCATGATGGAATAAGTTATTCCATATTTGAGAGGCTTGATGGTTGAGAGGCCACTATATAAATGACCCAATGCAAGGCTTGGGTGATAATCAATATGACGAAGGTATAGGCTCTCTCCCTCTCTTTCTCTCCTTCTCTTCTCCCCTTCTTGCCGTGCGCCAACCAGCCCCAAGAAGGAGCACCTTCCGACCATCCTTTTGTGGTTAGACTTCCGACTTCTCTCTTGGGTTTTCTCGTCGCGTTCTCGGAGAATCTAGTAGTTCTCGAGAACACAAAACTCGTGGCTTTGCTAAGTCATCCCGAAGATACTCGGCGTGGACACGAATAGAGGCGGAGCTTCCAAGGGACGCTTACCGTTGGATCTCGTCCCTTCCTTCGAGTTACGCGAGGTAATACGTAAATTAGTTTATGATTTTGCAAAATTTTAAATATATGATCATGTCTACACAAGATAAAATTGTATTCTTAGATGTGTGTTTAAATAATTTGAGAAATTATTTATGCTAAACCTTCCGCTGCACGTAATTAATTTTTAAAATTACGAACCCGCATCCATGTCAACATGAACCCAGTCCCAACAGTAAATTCTCCTGAGAGGAGTAGGTGAGGACGTGTTCCCCGTCGAGGGAACAGTAGGCGTCGGCTCGACCTAGGATTCCATTTTGGAGACCCAAAGTCAGAACCAAGATAGCTACGGCTGTAAAAATCACTAACATTCTTGCTTTATTATGTTTGGTACTAACCCTGGATGCAGGACCGAAGGAATAAGTTTCTGCAGCTCAGAACGCCCCAAAGGAGAGGGGCAGATAGCTGGGCAGGGCACCCCGGAGGTCCCGGGTGCCCCCAAGGTGAAGGCAAAACAAGTTGAGCATGAAACGCTTCAGAAGCTCACTGGGCCAAGCGCCCTAAAGCTCCCGGGCGCCCCCATGGTCCCGGGCGCCCCGGATGCCTCGGGCGCCCTGGGCCCAAGCCAACGAAGCGGATAGAATTCAAGAAGCCAGCAGACCAAGTCAACCCGGGCGACCCCTGTGTCCCGGGCGCCCCCGTCAGCTCCGAGCCCGATTCTGGAGGGATAAGCCTTGGCCGAGCTTCGGATGTGGGTTCTCGGATCTGAAGGCACGTGTCAGGTTCCCCCAACGCCCCGGGCACCCCCAGGAGTGCTATGAAAGGGGTTCGACCCCCAAGGTGTAACGCCCGTTTTTTTTTTCATAAAGCGGCGTTACGTTAACATACTTAGAGCATGTAGTCATCATAATGCAGCGGAAACCTTTAAACTTACACCTACATGCACTTACTACCATTCCTAGCATCATAACATGGGAACTTGGCATATTAACTTTATGCTTAGCATCATATCATACTTAGCATCATGTCATATTTTAGCATCATGTCATACTTAGCATCATGTCATACTTTAGCATCATGTCATAGAGTCATATTCAAGTACTTAATAGTAGAGGTAAAGTTCTATCATGAAACAAGCAAACATATGGTCTCTTGGCCAAGTCACTATCACACACATGCTGTAATGCCCTCCTGCTGCTTCCTTACTGTCCCCTTGCGTGATCTGCGGTATAAGGAAATAAGACTATAAGCACACAGGCTTAGTAAGACTCTTTCCTACTCACTAAAACCATTCATCATTTAATCATGAGCACATAAGACGTTAACATACTTAGTGCTTTACTTAAAACATAAACTTTTTCATCACTTAGCATACATTCGTCATGGCATGAACATAACTTAATCACATTCGTAGCATGGCATAAACATGAACATGAAAACATTCATAGCATGACATCATACTTGACATAGACATAAACATTGTAAACATTCATAGCATGACATCATACTTGGCCTAGACATAACCACAATAAACATAACTTCATAAACATTCTTAGCATGAACCTAAATAAAATCATGGCATCCTAACTTAGCACAAACATAATTAAATCATGGCTTCATAAATTAGCATGGACATAAATAAAATCATAGCATCCTAACCTAGCATAAACATAATTAAATCATGACATCCTAAACTAGCACAAACATAATTAAATCATGGCATCATGAATTAGCATAAACATAATTAAATCATGGCATTATGAATTAGCATAAACATAATTAAATCATGGCTTCATAAATTAGCATGGACATAAATAAAATCATGGCATTCAATCATAACATACAACATAAAACATGGTGCTTAAGGTTAGGGTTATAGGTAACATGATTTCTACCACATGCTTGGACCTATATGTATATGTATATACTTCATGATAAGCATAAACCATCATTCTTTGAACCCTAACTCCACCCCAAACCCTAAATACATGGCTTGGCCGAAACCTATAGGGAGGGGTTCCATCAATTTCATAAACATGTAGGATAACATGAGGTAAAGGAACAACCCTACATTACTTATAAGACCATGGAAGACCATTAGGGCTCTTAATTAGGGTTATCCCTAACCCTTAGCCCCCTTTCCTTGTGCTGGCCGAAACCCTACAAGGCCATGGGTGCATGGAAAAATTCCACAAAAACCATAATCAAACATTCAACACCAACCATACCTTACCATAGGGTCATTAGGACCCTTGCTTAAGGGAAGTCCTAACTTTTTGCCCTAGAACCTTCTTGGCCGAAACTCACAAGGGTCACAAGACCTTGTGGATGTTCACACAATTCACTTTAAACCCCCTTTTGAATCATGGGGATACCCAAAGTACATACATGAAAGGTTTAGCCCCTTCCTAACCAAAGGGTCATGTTGAGAGTCCCAAACCCTAAGGGGTCTTTAGGGTACTCCAAAAATTCCCCAAAAATTATATTTATTCCATATTTACCATGACAACACATTAGAAAACATGATATAGATTTTTATCATCATTATGAACCAAAAATCCATGGTGGCCGAAACCTATAAGGTTAGGTTCATGGGTTTCCTTTTGTTTTCCAACATAAAAATCACATACAAGACTTTCATATCATGTTAATCTTCAAGAAAAGCCATTATACCACAGGTGAGGGAGTCTTACCTTGGGTTTCTTGATTTTTTCACCTTGATTATAGAGAATCAAAAGAACTCCTTAGACCTTAAGTCACCTCTAGCCCTTGTAACCTTGGGAACCCTTTAGATCATGGAGATGAGACCCTCTTGTGAAGCTTTTCCAAGGGAAATCTCCTCTTGAGATTTTCGGCTAGAATGAGGGAGGAAGAAAGAAACTCCCAAACCCCCTCTTTATAGCACATTAAGGAGGGTAAGTGAAGAGTCATGGTGTCTCTTCCTCTTCCCCTAAGCCTTAACCAAACTCCATTTCATTTCCTCATAGAAATCCCTTGCTAGATGAGTTGGTTAGAGCATGCATGATCATACAAGAGGTCCAAGGTTCATATCCTTGGTGCATGCATTAATTTTCCATTTTATTTTTATTTTATTTTTCCTAATATTCGAAAATCCCCTAAAAATTCCCCCATAATTATGTTAATATTTCTCATTAAAACCCCTTTATATTTCTATAAATTTTTACCTAAAATTCATCAATAATCATGGTACTAGAAATCCCATATAAGGCCCATTAGTGCCTAATTTCTCAATTTAAATAGGAAACCATGCTAAAACTCACCCATAATCATACTAATATTCCTAATTAAAATCCATTTATATTTATATTAAATTCTACCTAAAATCCACTAATAATCATGGTACTAGAAAAGCCCATATAAGGCCCATTAGTACTTAGTTTCTCAATTTAAATGAGAAAATATGGATTTCTAGGCCACCTTTTGTATTAATATTTCTAGGTCCCTCGGATAATTATCTAGACATGCTCAATATTTTCAGAAAATATTAAGAGAATTCTCCGGGTCGTTACACAAGGCTTCCAGACATAATTCTTCCAACGCCTCTACGCACTTCGACTCAAGCGCTCTGCTCCGGAAACCTCCGATCTCGAGATTCAAGCGCCGACGACGACCCTCCACACCGAAGAACAATCTACACCGGGCGTCGTTAACAAAGAGCATAATTGTACTTTTTACTACATTATTACTGTACAAATTTGTGTAATAACTTGCGCAATTATAGAATTGCCCGCAGTAAATGGTCAAGGACCATGGGCCTTAGAGTAGGAGCTGACCGCGACTCCGAACCAAGTAAATGTAGGATCGAGAGAAACGATAGAGGGGGGTGAATATCGTTAAAAATTTTTGGAAGAGAGTTAGAGCAAGTACGCAGCGGAAAACACAAACGCAAACCCAGATGATTTTACTTGGTTCGGAGCCTGGGTCGACTCCTACTCCAAGGCCCATGGTCATTGACCGTTTACTGAGGGCAATTTTATAATCGTGCAAAGATTCTTACAAAAGTTTACAGTTGTAGTACAGTAATAGTATAACAGAAATGAATGAAATCAGTTCTTCGTTACCGACGTCCGATATGAGATGTTTCTCGGAGCAGAGGGACATCATCGGCGCTTTCGTGTCGAGTTGGAAGGTTTCTGGAGCGAAGCGCAGGAGCAGAAGAACGTAACAGCGTTGTAAGAAGTTGTTTTCATGCTTGAGGGGTCGAGGGCCTTTTATAGGGTTCTAAGGGCGCCTGGGAGCACGGGGGCGCCCTTCACGTGGCCTGTGATCCCTCCTTCTCGCGGTCAGCGAGTTATCCCTTCAAAGTCGGGATAATGCCTTGACGGGGGTGCCCGGGAAGCCGAGGGTGCCCTGGCTGACCTGTTCTGCGGAAGTCTCGACTGGATAATATTATCCTCTTCACTGGCTCCAAGCGCGGGGCGCCCTGGTGGCTGGGGGCGCCCTGGGTGTTCGGGGCGCCCTGGGTGCTGGGGGCGCCCTGGCTGCTGAGGGCGCCCCGGCCAATATTCAGCCAAGCTCCTTTTGCTTCATTTATTTTGTGTTCACCTTGGGGGCGCCCGGGACACTCAGGGCGCCCTGCTCAGCTGCTGCCTCACTCCTTTGAGGATCTCTGAGCTGCAGACACTCGTTCCTTTGGTCCTACATGTTAGTGATATGAGAGAAGTGTCCTAAGGCAATCGCCTTATGATTGTAATCGTTTATTTTAATAAATGAAGATTCACTATTTGAGTATACATGTTAGTGTATTTGATTGAGATCTTAAACTCATTTACTGAATGTTCGCAATACAATTCACAGCATGAGAGAATTTGTGATGAATTCACAACTAGTGATTATCTCTATATGTACAATTGTGAAGTATTGAAATTGTCCCTAGTCGATGAATTGATAAATACGGACACTATCAATTCTGTTGAGACTAGTATGGGTTATTCTCTAATCAGCTGATTCTCACTGGCTGGTGACATTGGGATGTCCGGAGATAAACATGAATGCTAGTTAAGGGAACTAGTTCATTGGAGTGACTGACTGTAAAACTTCATATGGTAATCTACATATAGATATGTCAATGAAGTTCTTACTGCAGCTTAAGTGCGATGTTCCTTTGACTTGCGGTGTTCAAGTCATCTTGGTCATGAAGACTTATACTTTGACATCTTAAGCAAGCATCTCCAAGGAGGTGTGGACCCAGGATGATTGGGTATAAGCCGAAGTGCCCGAAGATGTTTGAACAGCCTACAAAGGATTCACCACTCCTTGCGAGGAGATGTATACCCAAGGCCTATCGTCGGATTGTTACTCGAAGCCTCTGGCCAGAGCATCACATGTTCAGAGTATGAATCTCTCAGATACATGAGAGTAATTAGAATCCATTGGACGAGAAAGACATTCCTTGGGCTAGGTGTGACGTAGTCAGCCTAGTGGGGACTGACACATATAGACCGTGTCCTGAATCAAGTGGGTATAAGATGGTGAAGGGAATGAGGCACGATTCATTATAGCTGCTGAAGGGTTTCAGAATTATTTCTGAGGTCAACCGTTTATCTTTCGATTAATTGGGGATCATGATGTACTACTAGGTGCCACTCATGATCGTTCTATAATTAATTTGTTAATTATTGATGGCCAACATAAATCGAAAGTCTATTTAGTCACACGCACTATGAGTAATCCGAGGGATTTAAAATGAGTTGAAAATTAGATTTTCCGATCAAGAGAGATAAGTCGAATCTGAATTTTCAGAGACGCATCGGAAGCATAAAATGGCTAAGTCTTTTGAAGACTTATTGGACGAATTAAATGAGTTTAATTCGTGATGTCTCGGCTTGGGTTTGGCCGGCCAAAGAGGGTCCCCACCCTCTTTGTTTGGTCGGCCACAACAAAAGGGAAGAACCAAATTGTTTTGGTTCAAATTATAAAATAAACCGAGCGCGGTTTGTTTTATAAAATTATGGATAAAGAAATTTATATAAAGAAATTTATATAAAGAGATTTATTTTCATTGAAATTAAAATAAACCTTGGATTGATTTATTTTATTTTATAAAATCAATAATGGATTGATTTACCATGATAAAGAAATTTATATAAAGAAATTTCTTTCCATAATAAAAGGGGAGACATGGTTGTTTTTATTATAAATTAAGTTATAATAAAAACTTGGCATAACGGAATAATTCATAGAAAAAATTTTAAGATAAATTTCTTATGAAAATTTATTCCGTTAAGAGGAGACTTGGCGATTAAGAGGCTACTATATAAAGGTACCAAGGCAAGGTTTGGAAATCAATCCAAGAGATCAAGGATTCTTGCCTAGCCTCTCTCCCTCTCCCTCCTCTAGTGGCGCCGGCCCTAGAGGCCCTCCTTTTGGTTGCCGTGAGCTTCCACCACCAAGAAGAGGCCGAAGTAGAAGAAGAAACGGAAGCGGGCGCGCCTCCTTCCTTCCTCCCGGAATCTTGATTCCGTTCTTCGTTTGGTGGTTAGTCTTTCCATCTCTCTCTTGGTATTCTTGTCGTGCCTTTGGAGAATCTAGTAGTTCTTGTCGGCACGAAACTCGTGGCTTTGCGAAGTCATCCCGAAGAAAACTCGGCGTGGACGCGAATAGAGGCGGAGCTTCCAAGGGACGCTACGGTTGGATCTCGTCCCTTTCTACGAGTTACGCGAGGTATTAAGAAAATTAGTTTACTTTCTGCAAAATTTTAAATGTATGATCATGTCTCCACAACATAAGGTTGCATGCTAGATACGTGGTTAAAATAATTTGAGAAATTATTTATGCTAAACCTACCGCTGCACGTAATTAAATTTTAAAATTACGAACCCGTATCCATGTCAACATGCACCCGGTCCCAACAGTGGTATTAGAGCCGGTTAGTGTTTGACATAATCATATAATTGTTTTGCGGAAAACTTTGTCATGATCTCAATTTTGGAAAAATTTTCAATTATGGAAACTTTCCAATTATGATAAATTTTAGATTTAAAAATTTCAAGGTTTGGAAATCCTCATGAAATTTCGCAAACTTTTGAAATATCCTAGTTTCTGAAATTTTATGATAATTGTGAAAACTTCCCATTTTTGAAAACTTTCCAATTTTGGAAATTTCCTATTTTAGAAATTTTCTAATTTTGGAAATGTATAAGTTTTCTTTGTGCCAGAAACTCACAATTATTCTGAAAACCTATTATGGAAAGCTCGCAATTTTGGGCACTTTCTTTTGAGAAAGTTTAGACAAATTTATGGATCATTAATTGACAATTAAATTCGAATTGGTTTTAAATTATTAACAAAATACTTTACTTTGGGGAGTGCCTCGGGGGGCCACCCAAATTAAAGTTAGTTGTTGTAATTTAATTTCCTATTATGAATAAGAATTGTCAAGTTTAATTTGGCTACGCCTCGGGGAGCGGGCCAAATTAGATTTACGACAAATTTCTTTTCTTTGGGTATCTGAGCCTCGGGGAGCCACCAGAAGAAAACAATTTGTTGTAATTAATTAGTCCATAAATAAAATATGTGATCAAATCTTGGGAATTTTGGATAATTTCCTTATTTGATTTAAGAGGTGATGCTCTTACATATTGTTGTCTCCAAAATTAATTAAGAAAATTGTTTCCTATAGAGTTTATTTCCTTTAATAAGATTTTCATGAAAATAATATATGGTTGAATTAAGGGAATCTGTCTCTTAATTTAATAAGATTTGATTTAGAGAAATCAAAGTATTAAACATATTATTTCCGAAATTGATTATGACAATTTAGGAAATTGTTTCCCAAAACAATTCCTTAAATAAAGTATGAAATTAGAATTAGGAAATCCGGTTCCTAATTCAATTAATGAGACTTGATAAATTAAGTCACATACATATATACTTTATTAAGGAAATCGTTAGTACATGACATAATTATATGTCATGAATGTGCTTAGAAAGAAAAGGATGAGACCTAAAATCCCTTACAAAATATTAAGGCCGACACCTTCCATTAATATGGTTAGAACCGGAGTTTTGTTTCTCGTTTGGGTTGATGGACACATCCATGCCCGGCTTGAACCTCAACATGTTCAAACCATGTAATTAGTTTATGATTAATATAGTTGGAGTCAGAGGTCAATCTTTAATTTTGGTTGTTGGACACATCCAAGCCTGACTAAACGGTTGAATGAGCTCCAACCATATTAAAACTATTTCTTGATTAATGGGTCAGCCTTAAGCTTGGAGCATCGATTTGTTGTGCCACAGCCAAGGTCGATGTAAAGAGAGGTGCAGTTGGGTGCTATGTATATTGTTGCATACTTGTTAATGAGTTAACAACCCAATGATTTATGCAAATATTCAATTAGTTGATAGCATAAAGTGATAGTTACATATATGTAATATGTAATCGGTATAATTACCTACCTTCATAGCTAAGAATAACTTAATGGCCACAGCCATGGTTGTTCTTATCTATGGTTGGATATCAACCTATTTGGAGATGTTCCTACGATCTCCCGAATTAATAAAAAGGGTTATTCAATTCAAAAAATAAATAGGATTTAATTAATGCATGTTGATGCATCATTCTTCTCACATAAGCTCAATTTGTATTTCTAGGATAATCACTCGATCATGTCTTCTCTGAATTTGCGTTCCATTTTGGACACCAATAAGCTGACTGGGCCAAACTTCATGGGCTGGCTTAGAAACCTGAGGATAGTCCTCAAGGCAGAAAAGCTTGCTTATGTCCTTGAAGAACAACTTCCCAACCGTCCTTCTGAAGATGCAACTCCAGACCAGTTTCTTGAGTTGCTCAACTTGCTAAAGACTGTAGAGCCTTCTGTAAAGCAGGATCAGAAGACGATACTGTTAGTTGGTTCCTCAAAGAAAGGTTCTAAGAGGAAGCCCAAAGAACAAAATAAGGGAAGGAAGAAAAAGGGCAAAAAGACTAAAAAGGCACCAAAAGGCACTTGCCATCACTGTGGCAAGGAGGGCCACTGGCGAAGAAACTGCAAGGTTTATCTTGAGTCCTTGAAGAGGAAGGCATCCGATGCCCCATCCTCTTCAGGTATCCTCGTTATTGAATGTCACTCTATTTCCTCGTACACCTGGGTACTTGATACTGGGTGTAGCTCACATATATGTAATGACATACAGGGGCTAAGGAATAGAAGAAGACTCGTCAAGGGAGATGCGAATATGGGAGTTGGAAATGGAGCAAAGATTGCTGCTGCTTCCATCAGGAACATATTTGCTAAAGCTCCCTGCTGGACTTGTCTTAGAATTGGATAATTGTTATTTTGTTCATTCGTTAATAAAGAACATTGTATCTATTTCATGCTTGAATGAAAAGGGTTATCATTTAACTTTTAGTAACAATTGTTGTTACATAACTTTAAATGGTGTTCTTTATGGGACGGGAACGTTATACAATGGTATCTACACGTTAGATTTATCCGGTGACGTTTTCAATATCGAAGTTAGCAACAAACGTGCTCGAATAGATAATCAAATACACTCCTATACGTGACATTGTCGTCTTGGTCATATAAGTAAGAAACGCATGACCAAATTACACCAATGTGGAATTCTGGAATCATTTGAACCCGGTTCATTTGATACATGCGAATCATGCTTAAAAGGCAAGATGGCCAAATTACCCTTTTCCGGAAAAGGTAAACCAGTGGGAGAATTGCTTGGTCTAATACATAGTGATGTATGTGGACCAATGTCAACTCTTGCACAAGGAGGCTATAGCTACTTCATTACCTTTATCGATGATCACTCACGATTCGGGTGTGTGTTCTTGATGAAACACAAATCTGAAGCTTTTGAGAAATTCAAAGAGTTCAGAAGTGAAGTAGAGAAACAGCTTGGCAAAAGTATTAAGATACTTCGATCCGATCGGGGTGGTGAATACTTAAGTCAAGAGTTTCAAGATTAGCTTAGGGACAATGGGATATTGTCTCAATGGACTCCGCCATATACACCACAGCATAATGGTGTATCTGAGAGGTGTAACCAAACCTTGATGGACATGGTTAGATCTATGATGAACCATGAAACTCTTCCAAAACCCTTTTGGGGCTATGCGCTTAAGACAGCTGTTTACTTGCTAAACAGAGTCCCGACCAAGGTAGTCTCTACTACTCCATATGAGACGTGGAATAGTAAGAAACCTCACTTAACTCACCTTATGATATGGGGTTGTCCTGCTTATGTGAAGCGGACTGTATCATACAAATTGGATGCTAAGTCTGATAAATGTCTATTTATTGGATACCCTAAGGAAACGAAGGGTTACCAATTCTATCATCCCTTAGAACAAAAGGTGTTTATTTCAAGACATACTGTATTTCTGAAAAAGAATTTCTTTTACAAGAAAACAGTGGGAGTAGCATTGAACTTGAGGAAGTTCAAGAAACTTCAATAGACATTACAGAGACACCTAGTCTAGACCCACAACCAATAACTCATAATGATGAGCTATCAGTTGAACCTAAAACAACACCACTTCTTCGTAGATCTGTTAAGACACGCAATATTCCAGAGAGATACGGATTTCTCGTAAGTGAATCGAATGACATGTTACTCATTAGCGATGACGAACCTATCAGTTATGATGATGTTCTGAAAAGTTCAGAAAGGGACAAATGGCTTGAAGCCATGAAGTCAGAAATGGATTCCATGTACGAAAATCAAGTATGAGACTTGGTTAACCCACCTGAAGGGATTAAACCCATAGGGTGCAAGTGGGTTTTCAAGAAGAAAACTGACATAGAAGGTAACGTTGTTACCCTTAAGGCTAGATTAGTGGCAAAAGGATATTGTCAGAAACAAGGAATTGATTATGACGAAACCTATTCACCAGTAGCTATGCTTAAATCCATTCGGATGCTCCTGGCCATAGCAGCTCATTATGATTATGAGATATGGCAAATGGATGTGAAAATAGCTTTCCTTAATGGAAACCTGCTTGAGAATATATACATGATACAACCTGAAGGTTTCACATCGGTTGATAAAACCAAAATATGCAAGCTTCGACGATCCATATATGGACTGAAGCAAGTATCCAGGAGCTGGAACATCCGTTTTGATGAGACAATCAAAGAGTTTGATTTCTCACAAAATCCTGACGAACCTTGTGTGTACAAGAAGGTCAGTGGGAGTGCAGTCGTATTCCTAGTATTATATGTCGATGACATATTACTTATAGGAAACGATATATCAGTCTTACAGTCGGTTAAGATTTGGTTCTCCAAAACTTTCTCCATGAAAGACCTGGGAGAAGCAACCTATATCCTTGGGATTAGAATCTATAGAGATAGATCAAAACGATTGCTTGGTCTTTCGCAGTCCACATATATAGACCGAGTGCTAAAAAAGTTTAGCATGCCGGAATCCAAGAAAGGTTACCTTCCCATCAGGCATGGGATCCACCTTTCAAAGTCTATGTGTCTGCGCACAGAAGACGAGAGGATTTGCATGAATAAGATTCCTTATGCATCCGCGATAGGATCTATCATGTATGCTATGTTATGTACTAGGCCCGATGTATCGTATGCTCTGAGTGTCACAAGCAGATACCAGTCGGATCCAGGAATGGATCATTGGGCAGCTGTCAAGACAATCCTCAAGTACTTAAGAAGAACTAAGGATGTGTTCCTAATATATGGTGAAGGTGATATGGTAATACGTGGGTATACAGATGCCAGTTTCCAGACAGATAAGGATGACTCCAAATCTGAGTCTGGATACGTATTTATTTTGAATGGAGGCGCAATAAATTGGAAGAGTTCCAAACAAGACACCGTAGCGGATTCTACCATAGAAGCGGAATACATTGCAGCTTCGGAAGCAGCAAAGGAAGCAGTCTGGATCAAGAAGTTTGTCTCAGAACATGGTGTGGTTCCAACCATTGATGAAGCAGTGCCGATTTACTGCGACAACAATGGAGCTATTGCACAAGCGAAGGAACCAAGGTCTCATCAACGATCCAAACATGTGCTTCGCTGCTATCATCTGATCAGAGAGATTATAAGTAGGAATGATATACAAACTGAGAAAATTCCCACTGAAAGGAATTTAACGGATTCTTTAACTAAGGCCTTGCCTCAAAACAAGTTTGAGGGTCATGTTAGAGCCTGTGGTATTGGATACCGTAGCGATTGGCATTAGGCCAAGTGGGAGTTTGTTAGTGATATGAGAGAAGTGTCCTAAGGCAATCGCCTTATGATTGTAATCGTTTATTTTAATAAATGAAGATTCACTATTTGAGTATACATGTTAGTGTATTTGATTGAGATCTTAAACTCATTTACTGAATGTCCGCAATACAATTCACAGCATGAGAGAATTTGTGATGAATTCACAACTAGTGATTATCTCTATATGTGCAATTGTGAAGTATTGAAATTGTTCCTAGTCGATGAATTGATAAATATGGACACTATCAATTCTATTGAGACTAGCATGGGTTATTCTCTAATCAGCTGATTCTCACTGGCTGGTGACATTGGGATGTCCGGAGATAAACATGAATGCTAGTTAACGGAACTAGTTCATTGGAGTGACTGGCTGTAAAACTTCATATGGTAATCTACATATAGATATGTCAATGATGTTCTTACTGCAGCTTAAGTGTGATGTTCCTTCGACTTACGGTGTTCAAGTCATCTTGGTCATGAAGACTTATACTTTGACATCTTAAGCAAGCATCTCCAAGGAGGTGTGGACCCAGGATGATTGGGTATAAGCCGAAGTGCCTGAAGATGTTTGAACAACCTACAAAGGATTCACCACTCCTTGCGAGGAGATGTATACCCAAGGCCTATCGTCGGATTGTTACTCGAAGCCTCTGGCCAGAGCATCACATGTTCAGAGTATGAATCTCTCAGATACATGAGAGTAATTAGAATCTGTTGGATGAGAAAGACATTGCTTGGGCTAGGTGTGACGTAGTCAGCCTAGTGGGGATTGACACATATAGACCGTGCCCTGAACCAAGTGGGTATAAGATGTTGAAGGGAATGAGGCACAATTCATTATAGTTGCTGAAGGGTTTCAGAATTATTTCTGAGGTCAACCGTTGATCTTTCGATTAATTGGGGATCATGATGTACTACTAGGTGCCACTCATGATCGTTCTATAATTAATTGGTTAATTATAGACAACCAACATAAATTGAAAGCCTATTTAGTCACATGCACTACGAGTAATCCGAGGGATTTAAAATGAGTTGAAAATTGGATTTTCCGATCAAGAGAGATAAGTCGAATCTGAATTTTCAGAGACGCATCGGAAGCATAAAATAGCTAAGTCTTTTGAAGACTTATTGGACGAATTAAATGAGTTTAATTCGTGATGTCTCGGCTTGGGTTTGGCCGGCCAAAGAGGGTCCCCACCCTCTTTGTTTGGCCGGCCACAACAAAAGGGAAGAACCAAATTGTTTTGGTTCAAATTATAAAATAAACCGAGCCCGGTTTGTTTTATAAAATTATGGATAAAGAAATTTATATAAAAAAATTTATATAAATAAATTTATTTTCATGGAAATTAAAATAAACCTTGGATTGGTTTATTTTATTTTATAAAATCAATAATGGACTGATTTACCATGATAAAGAAATTTATATAAAGAAATTTATATAAAGAAATTTCTTTCCATAATAAAAGGGGAGACATGGTTGTTTTTATTATAAATTAAGTTATAATAAAAACTTGGCATAACGGAATAATTCATAGAAAAAATTTATAAGATAAATTTCTTATGAAAATTTATTCCGTTAAGAGGAGACTTGGCGATTAAGAGGCTACTATATAAAGGCACCAAGGCAAGGCTTGGAAATCAATCCAAGAGATCAAGGATTTTTGCCTAGCCTCTCTCCCTCTCCTTCTCTCCCTCTCCCTCCTCTAGTGGCGCCGACCCTAGAGGCCCTCCTTTTGGTTGCCGTGAGCTTCCACCACCAAGAAGAGGCCGAAGTAGAAGAAGAAGCGGAAGCGGGCGCGACTCCTTCCTTCCTCCCGGAATCTTGATTCCGTTCTTCGTTTGGTGGTTAGTCTTTCCATCTCTCTCTTGGTATTCTTGTCGTGCCTTTGGAGAATCTAGTAGTTCTTGTCGGCATGAAACTCGAGGCTTTGCGAAGTCATCCCGAAGAAAACTCGGCGTGGACGCGAATAGAGGCGGAGCTTCCAAGGGACGCTACGGTTGGATCTCGTCCCTTTCTAAGAGTTACGCGAGGTATTAAGTAAATTATTTTACTTTCTGTAAAATTTTAAATATATGATCATGTCTCCACAACATAAGGTTGCATGCTAGATACGTGGTTAAAATAATTTGAGAAATTATTTATGCTAAACCTTCCGCTGCACGTAATTAAATTTTAAAATTACGAACCCGTATCCATGTAATCATGCACCCGGTCCCAACACTGCATCCAGGGTTAGTCCGAAAACAACATAAAGCAGTAAGTTGTTAGTTTTATATAGCCTTAGCTGTCTTGGTTCTGACTTTGGGTCTCCAAAATGGAACCCCAGGTCGAACCGACGCCTACTGTTCCCTCAACGGAGAACGCATCCTCACCTATTCCTCTCAGGAGAGTTTACCTGTTGCCAACCGGCTCCTCTGGTTGGACTTTTGCCCAGCAGTCCTTCGCCAGGACTTCAGTACCAAGCTATCCTTCGCCTGGTGCCTAGCGTTCCTTCGCTAGGTCTTGATGACTAGCAGCCCTTCGCTAGTTGCCTAGTAGTCCTTCACTAGGACTTGGTGACTAGCAGCCCTTCGCTAGTTGCCTAGTAGTCCTTCACTAGGACTTGGTGACTAGCAGCCCTTCGCTAGTTGCCTAGCAGTCCTTCGCTAGGGTTTTGTCTCCTGGCATTCCTTCGCCAGGTGCCTAGCAGTCCTTTGCTAGGGCTTTTCCTGCACACTTGAGTAACATGTTAGAAAACAAATAAGACTTAACTTTTGAACCCTTTGCCATTTATCAAAACACAGGTTTGACTTGGGTGCTGTCTGCACCAACAGTAAATCCTTGTGTTCGTGTTTGTTTTTGTGTTAATTTGCCGCTGCGTAATTTCTCTCAATCTAATCCGAAACAGTTTTACAATATTCACCCCCCTCTATCGTATTCTCTCGATCCAACAAGTGGCATCAGAGCGGGGAAGCTCAAATTTGGTGCAACCACCAATTTGAGATTTTTTTCGAATTTTTTCTTCGAATTTTTTTAATCGAATTTGTTTCGTTAATCGTGGTTGGTGCAACACCACTCGATAAAATTTTCTTTTCTCTTCCCGCACTGCTAATCCAAGATCAAGTCTTGGGACATTTTTTTTCTTCTCTCTTTCTTTTCAGTAATTCCTAAATAGCCATGCAAGAGGGCTTCAGTACCGCCAGACCACCACTCTTCAGTGGGGAGGATTTCTCCTACTGGAAGAGTAGGATGGAAGTCCACCTGAAAACTCAGGTAGACATGTGGATAATTATCCAATCCAGTCTGAAAATCCCCAAAAATGCTGAAGGAGTGCCACAATCTTACACTGAATGGGATGCTTCACTCAAAAAGAAAATCGAGGCTGATGCTAAAGCAACCCAAACACTCCAATGCGGCCTAACCAAAGAGGAGCTGAACCGGGTGGGTCCATTCAACAGTGTCAAGGAACTCTGGGGTAAGCTAATTGAATTACACGAAGGAACCTCCGACACCCGAATCGGCAAAAGGGACCTTCTGCTGAACAAGATGTACACAATCAAGATGAACGACAGCGAATCTACAGCTCAGCTCCATGCCAGAATTCAGGAGCTGATGAACGGTCTACACACCATCGGTCACAAGGGACCTCCACCCCAGTTTCTTCAGTACGGAGGTGGACCTGCTCAGCTGCACCAGATGCAGCCAGTTATGGAGGGACCTTATTACAGCCAGATGAGGATGGAAGCCCCACCAGCCACAACCAACGCCAGGATTTTCTCCATCAGCAAGGAAGATGTGGCAAATGCTCCTACTGTGGTCACAGGTCGAATACTCATCTCATCTCAGTATGCTATTGTGTTATTCGATACTGGGGCAACCCATTCTTTTGTATCTATACTATTCTCTAAAAAGCTAGGGATTCCATCAGAGAGTTTAAGTCAGGAGTTTCTAATAACTCTACCATCAGGAGAAGTTATGGCCTCTACCCAGAGGCTAAGGGCAGTACAAATCTGGATTTCCAACCGAGAGCTCTACAGTGACTTGGTAATCCTTGAGATGAAGGATTACGATGTCATTTTAGGGATGGATTTCTTGAGCAAGTACAGTGCTTCTATAGACTGCCGCAAGAGAAGGGTCAAGTTTACACCAGAAGCAGAACCTTCATTTGAATTTATTGGAGACCCGAAGAGAAAGACAAAAAAGTTCTTATCTACCTTACAAGCTCAGAGGATGTTAGAAAATGGATGTTCTGGTTTTCTAGCTCATATAGTGGATGCAAGTCAAAGGGAAGAATTAAAGAAAGAAGATGTGAGAGTAGTCTGTGACTATCCTGAAGTGTTTCCTGAAGAGCTACCAGGACTCCCTCCCAATCGGGAAATTGAGTTTGAAATTGAGTTGGCCCCAGGAACTAACCCAATTTCGAAAGCACCTTATCGCATGGCGCCAGCAGAACTGAAAGAATTGCAAGAACAATTGCAAGAGCTGCTTGACAAGGGTTTCATCCGCCCTAGTCATTCACCTTGGGGAGCTCCTGTACTGTTCGTCAAGAAGAAAGATGGATCTATGCGAATGTGCATAGATTATCGAGCCTTGAATAAAGTAACCATCAAGAACAGATATCCTTTGCCAAGGATCGATGATTTGTTTGATCAGCTGAAGGGAGCCATAGTGTTCTCCAAGATAGACCTGCGATCAGGTTACCATCAGCTCAGAGTAAAGGAGAGTGATGTGCCAAGGACTGCTTTCAGTACGAGATATGGGCACTATGAGTTTGTGGTTATGCCCTTTGGAGTGACAAACGCCCCTGCGACGTTTATGGATCTAATGAATAGAGTATTCAAGGATTTTCTGGACAAGTTCGTTATTGTCTTCATTGATGATATCCTAGTGTATTCAAAGACTCAGCAAGAACATGAAGAACACCTGAAGATAGTGTTGCAAACCTTACACCAAAAGGAGTTGTACGCCAAATTCTCAAAGTGTGAGTTTTGGCTTGATCAGGTGGCCTTCCTAGGCCACATTATTTCCAAGGAAGGTATTATGGTAGACCCAGCCAAGATTGAAGCAGTTAGTAACTGGAGTCAACCAAAGAATGCTAGTGAGATCAGAAGTTTTCTGGGTTTGGCAGGGTACTACAGAAGGTTTGTGGAGGATTTTTCAAGAATAGCTTCTCCACTTACAGCCCTTACCAGAAAGAATAAGAAGTATGAGTGGACTGAAGACTGTGAGCAGAGTTTCCTTGAGTTGAAGAAGAGACTGACAAGCGCTCCCATTCTTACAGTACCCGAAGGTGATAAGAGCTTTGATATATACAGTGATGCATCAAAGCTAGGACTTGGAGCAGTCCTTATGCAAGAAGGCAAAGTCATAGCTTATGCTTCCAGGCAACTCAAAGACTATGAAAAGAATTACCCCACTCATGATCTGGAGTTGGCAGCTGTAGTCTTTGCTCTAAAGATATGGAGGCATTACTTGTATGGAGTGCAGTGTAAGATTTATACAGATCACCAGAGTCTGAAATATTTCTTCACTCAGAAAGACCTCAATATGAGACAGCGAAGGTGGCTCGAGTTAGTGAAGGACTATGACTGTGAGATTCTTTACCACCCTGGTAAGGCAAATAGAGTAGCAGATGCACTGAGTAGAAAGACTTGTGCCATTTGATGTCCTTATCATCATTAGCACCACCATTACAGAAGGAGATAGTAGATTATGGAGTGGAGATTATTGAGGGACAGCTAGCCCTATTGACACTAGAGTCAACTTTGCTTGGAGAGATACAGAAAGAGCAAGCTGAGGATTCTGATATCCAAAGGATCAAGCAAGAGGTGCAAGAGGAAGAGAGTAAAGAGTTTAGAGTATCTGACAGTGGGATACTCTACTATGGTGACCGTTTATGTGTCCCCAATCATGAAGAGCTGAGAAAGAAGATTCTTGAAGAAGCCCATGGAACCCCCTACTCAATGCATCCTGGTTCCACTAAGATGTACCAGGATTTGAAAGGAAGATTTTGGTGGTCGGGGATGAAGAGAGACATAGCTAAGTATGTCAGCACCTGCCTGACATGTCAGAGAGTTAAAGCAGAACACCAGAGACCAGGAGGTGTCCTACAGCCCATTCAGATTCCAGAGTGGGAAATGGGAAGACATAGCCATGGATTCATAGTTGGTCTACCAAAGACAACTAATGGCTATGATGCTATTTGGGTGATAGTAGACAGATTGACCAAGTCTGCCCACTTTTTGGCAATCAGAGTGTCTTACTCAATTGAGAAGTTAGCCCAATTATATGTGCAGGAAGTGATCCGACTACACGGAGTCCCGAAGACCATTATCTCTGATAGGGATGGTCGTTTCACATCACACTTTTGGGAGTGTGTACAGACAGCGTTAGGCACCAAACTGAAATTCAGCACAGCATTCCATCCCCAGACCGATGGACAGACAGAGAGAGTGAATCAGGTACTAGAAGATATGCTCAGAGCTTGTGCATTGGACTTCAAGGGCAGTTGGTGCAAGTATTTATGTTTAGCTGAGTTTGCCTACAACAACAGTTACCAAGCCACTATTGGTATGACACCCTATGAAGCTCTTTATGGTAGGAAGTGCAGATCTCCCCTCTGTTGGTATGAAGGTAGTGAGAAGAAAGAAATGGGATCTCAGACTGATCTTATAGAGGATACCACAGAAGCAATCAGGAGCATCCGCCAGAGGATAGAGACTGCTCAGAGTAGGCAGAAGAGTTATGCAGATGTACGTCGTAGGCCGTTAGAGTTTGAAGTTGGGGATACAGTTTTCCTCAAAGTAGCACCCATGAAGGGAGTGATGAGATTTGGTAAGAAAGGCAAGCTAAGTCCTCGATACGTAGGACCTTACCCAGTGATAAAGAGAGTTGGTAAAGTAGCTTATGAGTTGGAGCTACCTTCAGAAATGTCAGCAATACATAACGTATTTCATGTTTCAATGTTAAAGAAGCATATCCCAGATGCCAACCAAGTGATTGAGCCACAGATGGTACAAGTGCAAGAAGATCTTAGTTATGAGAGTCGACCTATTCAGATAATAGATCGAGCAGATAAGAAGCTGAGGAACAAAGTGGTACCACTAGTAAAAGTTTTATGGCTGAATCAGAAGTATGAAGAGGCAACTTGGGAATCAGAAGAGAGCATGAGGCAAAGGTATCCAGAGCTGTTCTAAGTTCGAGGACGAACTTTTATAAGGTAGGGAGGATGTAACGCCCCAAAATTTCCATTTTTAGTTCTTAAAGTCCTTAGAATTATTTAAAAATGGTTTAGAAATATTCTAGATATTTTTAGGAATTTTTAGAATATTTTTATGGAATTTTCCGAGTCCGTTTGGTATTTTAGAAAAAGGAGAAAGAAATAAAAAGGAAAAAAATTAAAGGGCAGCTGGGGGATTGAACCCGCGACCACAGGGAGGAAGGGAAGCCAGCGAACCAGCTGGGCTAGGTATCAAGCACAGAAAAAGAAGGAGAGAAATTATGTTATCGTTGAGTTAGGCTTTTTCATGAAAGGGTATATCAACTCCCGCTTAAGTCGCGTGAAGCCGATTAGGTTTTCGGGAGGAAGACAGAGGAGGCGCGTGGGGAGGGCTGCGAAACCAAAGGAAAATCAAAGGATCTCTTCCTTCTTCTTCTTCCTCTTGAGTAGAAGCATCTAGGGTTCCTTCCTAGGGCTAAAGGTGGAAGCTTTTCACAAGGAGGAGGGGAAAGGATTTCGTTAGGGAGTTTTCTCCCTGTTTTTGTGAGTTTTCTTCAAGACCGATGTAAGTAAATCACTCACCTGCAATAGGAGTAGTTTTCGTTACGAAATTCTTGCTATAAAGCCATGATTTCGAAAAAGAAGCACGTTTTGAGAAACCTTGCTAATTGCATGTTTAGATTGTTAAAGTTGCATGTTTTCTTATGTTAGAATCCAATTAAATGGTATTGAATGTAAGTAGGCCAAGCATGATAAGTTTTAATATGAGAAAGGACCCAAAGTGAAGTTTGGGTAAGGGCACATAGTGTGCTTGATGGAAAGTTTAATGTAAGGAAGGTTAAGTTCTTTTAATGCAAAAGAAAAGTTAGTTGATAAGTATGAATAAGTATAGTAAGAAAAGTATTTTACTTTTGTGAAAGAGACATGTACCGGGCAAATGTAAGGCCCACAGAAAGTTAGTAGAAAGTTCTAATAGGATGCGGTGGCTAGCTACCTCGCAACCTATTAGAAAAGCGCGCAGTTGGTACACTGATACCATGGTACAATGTCAAGGCCTAAGAGAAAGTTGATTATTTATTTTCAAGTATATAAGTATGATCAAGTAGTTTTTTTTTGAGAAAGTGTTTAATTATTATATGTGTACCTTGATACAATACAAGCATGATAAAGTAGTTCAAGTAGTAAGCATGGTTAGTTGTGTACTTTGATACATTAACAAGCATGATAAAGTATTTCAAGTCGTAAGCATGTTTAGTTGTAAATTTTGAAGTAAGTAAAGTTTTAAATCATTCTTCGAAATGAGCATGTTTAGTATTGACATCATGATTTTGTGAGTAGGGATTTACTTACTAAGCATTGTGCTTATTAGTTGCATTTTCCTTCTATTGCAGATAAAGGAAAAGAGAAAGCGTAAGTTGGGAGGCGACAGGACTTGCATTGATGTTCAGAGAGGTGGAACCGGGGTAAA
>JAGFNQ010002512.1:28350-98978 GCA_024364735.1 Boesenbergia rotunda
ACTGAGTTCCGTCAAGGAGATCTGACTGTAGATGAAGCAGTGAAGAAATTCAATCGACTAGCTCGCTTGTGCCCAGAGCTAGTTAGTACTGAGAAGGAGAGAGTTAGGCTGATGCTCAAGATGCTGAGGCCCCAGATAGCTTTGAACGTGGCCGGCAGTGGTAACAGACCACAAACTTCAGAGGAGTTAGTAAGTAGTGCTTTGATCACTGAGCACTACTTAAACAGTATAAGGGTTACACGGGCGCAACAACAACAGACCTCAGCTCAAAAGTCCCAAGGGAGTACACAGAATCAACAGAACTGGAAAGGGAATTCAAGCAAGAGAAAGCAGGGGGACCAGAAGACTTCTGAGGGAAGTAAAGGAGGCACCTCAAGCAAGCAGCCTAAGTATCCTCCTTGCCCAAAGTGTGGAAAGACACATCCTGGAGTGTGTCGTCAGGGCATGAGTGGATGCCATATATGTGGAGCAGAGGGACACATGATGAAGGCTTGCCCTAACAAGTCAAGTGTTGGAGCTTGCTATATATGTGGAGTAGTAGGGCACATGGCCAAGGCTTGTCCTAAAGCAAAGCAACCTCCACCCCAGTTTCTTCAGTACGGAGGTGGACCTGCTCAGCTGCACCAGATGCAGCCAGTTATGGAGGGACCTTATTACAGCCAGATGAGGATGGAAGCCCCACCAGCCACAACCAATGCCAGGATTTTCTCCATTAGCAAGGAAGATGTGGCAAATGCTCCTACTGTGGTCACAGGTCGAATACTCATCTCATCTCAGTATGCTATTGTGTTATTCGATACTGGGGCAACCCATTCTTTTGTATCTATACTATTCTCTAAAAAGCTAGGGATCCCACCAGAGAGTTTAAGTCAGGAGTTTCTAATAACTCTACCATCAGGAGAAGTTATGGCCTCTACCCAGAGGCTAAGGGCAGTACAAATCTGGATTTCCAACCGAGAGCTCTACAGTGACTTGGTAATCCTTGAGATGAAGGATTACGATGTCATTTTAGGGATGGATTTCTTGAGCAAGTACAGTGCTTCTATAGACTGCCGCAAGAGAAGGGTCAAGTTTACACCAGAAGCAGAACCTTCATTTGAATTTATTGGAGACCCGAAGAGAAAGACAAAAAGGTTTTTATCTACCTTACAAGCTCAGAGGATGTTAGAAAATGGATGTTCTGGTTTTCTAGCTCATATAGTGGATGCAAGTCAAAGGGAAGAATTAAAGAAAGAAGATGTGAGAGTAGTCTGTGACTATCCTGAAGTGTTTCCTGAAGAGCTACCAGGACTCCCTCCCAATCGGGAAATTGAGTTTGAAATTGAGTTGGCCCCAGGAACCAACCCAATTTCGAAAGCACCTTATCGCATGGCGCCAGCAGAACTGAAAGAATTGCAAGAACAATTGCAAGAGCTGCTTGACAAGGGTTTCATCCGCCCTAGTCATTCACCTTGGGGAGCTCCTGTACTGTTCGTCAAGAAGAAAGATGGATCTATGCGAATGTGCATAGATTATCGAGCTTTGAACAAGGTAACCATCAAGAACAGATATCCTTTGCCAAGGATAGATGATTTATTTGATCAGTTGAAGGGAGCTACAGTGTTCTCCAAGATAGATCTGCGATCAGGTTACCATCAGCTCAGAGTGAAGGAGAGTGATGTGCCAAGGACTGCTTTCAGTACAAGATATGGGCACTATGAGTTTGTGGTTATGCCCTTTGGAGTGACAAACGCCCCTGCGACGTTTATGGATCTAATGAATAGAGTATTCAAGGATTTTCTGGACAAGTTCGTTATTGTCTTCATTGATGATATCCTAGTGTATTCAAAGACTCAGCAAGAACATGAAGAACACCTGAAGATAGTGTTGCAAACCTTACACCAAAAGGAGTTGTACGCCAAATTCTCAAAGTGTGAGTTTTGGCTTGATCGGGTGGCCTTCCTAGGCCACATTATTTCCAAGGAAGGTATTATGGTAGACCCAGCCAAGATTGAAGCAGTTAGTAACTGGAGTCAACCAAAGAATGCTAGTGAGATCAGAAGTTTTCTGGGTTTGGCAGGGTACTACAGAAGGTTTGTGGAGGACTTTTCAAAGATAGCTTCACCACTTACATCCCTTACCAGAAAGAATAAGAAGTATGAGTGGACTGAAGACTGTGAGCAGAGTTTTCTTGAGTTGAAGAAGAGACTAACAAGCGCTCCTATTCTTACAGTACCCGAAGGTGATAAGAGCTTTGATATATATAGTGATGCATCAAAGCTAGGACTTGGAGCAGTCCTTATGCAAGAAGGCAAAGTCATAGCTTATGCTTCCAGGCAACTCAAGGACTATGAAAAGAATTACCCCACTCATGATCTGGAGTTGGCAGCTGTAGTCTTTGCTCTAAAGATATGGAGGCATTACTTGTATGGAGTGCAGTGTAAGATTTATACAGATCACCAGAGTCTGAAATATTTCTTCACTCAGAAAGACCTCAATATGAGACAGCGAAGGTGGCTCGAGTTAGTGAAGGACTATGACTGTGAGATTCTTTACCACCCTGGTAAGGCAAATAGAGTAGCAGATGCACTGAGTAGAAAGACTTGTGCCACTTTGATGTCCTTATCATCATTGGCACCACCATTACAGAAGGAGATAGTAGATTATGGAGTGGAGATTATTGAGGGACAGCTAGCCCTATTGACACTAGAGTCAACTTTGCTTGAAGAGATACAGAAAGAGCAAGCTGAGGATTCTGATATCCAAAGGATCAAGCAAGAGATGCAAGAAGAAGAGAGTAAAGAGTTTAGAGTATCTGACAGTGGGATACTCTACTATGGTGACCGTTTATGTGTCCCCAATCATGAAGAGCTGAGAAAGAAGATTCTTGAAGAAGCCCATGGAACTCCCTACTCAATGCATCCTGGTTCCACTAAGATGTACCAGGATTTGAAAGGAAGATTTTGGTGGTCAGGGATGAAGAGAGACATAGCTAAGTATGTCAGCACCTGCCTGACATGTCAGAGAGTTAAAGCAGAACACCAGAGACCAGGAGGTGTCCTACAGCCCATTCAGATTCCAGAGTGGAAATGGGAAGACATAGCCATGGATTTCATAGTTGGTCTACCAAAGACAACTAATGGCTATGATGCTATTTGGGTGATAGTAGACAGATTGACCAAGTCCGCCCACTTTTTGGCGATCAGAGTATCTTACTCAATTGAGAAGTTAGCTCAGTTATACGTACAGGAAGTGATCCGACTACATGGAGTTCCGAAGACCATTATCTCAGATAGGGATGGTCGTTTCACTTCACACTTTTGGGAGTGTGTACAGACAGCGCTAGGCACCAAACTGAAGTTTAGCACAGCTTTCCATCCCCAGACTGATGGACAGACAGAGAGAGTGAATCAGATTCTAGAGGATATGCTCAGAGCTTGTGCATTGGACTTCAAGGGCAGTTGGTGCAAGTATTTATGTTTAGCTGAGTTTGCCTACAACAACAGTTACCAAGCCACTATTGGTATGGCACCCTATGAAGCTCTTTATGGGAGGAAGTGTAGATCTCCCCTCTGTTGGTATGAAGGTAGTGAGAAGAAAGAAATGGGATCTCAGACTGATCTTATAGAGGATACCACAGAAGCAATCAGGAGCATCCGCCAGAGGATAGAGACTGCTCAGAGTAGGCAGAAGAGTTATGCAGATGTACGTCGTAGGCCGTTAGAGTTTGAAGTTGGGGATACAGTTTTCCTCAAAGTAGCACCCATGAAGGGAGTGATGAGATTTGGTAAGAAAGGCAAGCTAAGTCCTCGATACGTAGGACCTTACCCAGTGATAAAGAGAGTTGGTAAAGTAGCTTATGAGTTGGAGCTACCTTCAGAAATGTCAGCAATACATAACGTATTTCATGTTTCAATGTTAAAGAAGCATATCCCAGATGCCAACCAAGTGATTGAGCCACAGATGGTACAAGTGCAAGAAGATCTCAGTTATGAAAGTCGACCTATTCAGATAATAGATCGAGCAAATAAGAAGCTGAGGAACAAAGTGGTACCATTAGTGAAAGTCTTATGGCTGAATCAGAAGTATGAAGAGGCAACTTGGGAATCAGAAGAGAGCATGAGGCAAAGGTATCCAGAGCTGTTCTAAGTTCGAGGACGAACTTTTTATAAGGTAGGGAGGATTGTAACGCCCCAAAATTTCCATTTTTTAGTTCTTAAAGTCCTTAGAATTATTTAAAAATGGTTTAGAAATATTCTAGATATTTTTAGGAATTTTTAGAGTATTTTTATGGAATTTTCCGAGTCCGTTTGGTATTTTAGAGAAAGGAGAAAGAAATAAAAAAAAAAGGAAAAAAAACATTTTAAAGGGGCAGCCGTGGATTGAACCCGCGACCACAGCGAGGAAGGGAAGCCAACGAACCAGCTGGGCTAGGGTATCAAGCACAGAAAAGGAAGGAGAGATATAATGTTATAGAGTAGTTAAGCCTTTTCATTAAGAGGTATATTAAGCCCCCTTAAGTCGCGTGAAACCCTGGAGAAGCCGTAGCCGCGCGCGTGAACAGAGAAGAGAGGCGAGGAAGAGGCGAATTCAAGGGTTCTTCTTCTTCTTCTTCTTCTTCTTCACCTTTTCCCTTGAGTAGAGAAGACCTAGGGTTGTTTCCTAGGGCTAAAGGTGGAAGCTTTTCAAAAGAAGGAGGGGAAAGGATTTGGTAGGGAGTTTTCTCCCTGTTTTTGTGAGTTTTCTTCAAGACCGATGTAAGTAAATCACTCACCTGCAATAGGAGTAGTTTTCGTTACGAAATTCTTGCTATAAAGCCATGATTTCGAAAAAGAAGCACGTTTTGAGAAACCTTGCTAATTGCATGTTTAGATTGTTAAAGTTGCATGTTTTCTTATGTTAGAAATCCAATTAAATGGTATTGAATGTAAGTAGGCCAAGCATGATAAGTTTTAATATGAGAAAGGACCCAAAAGTGAAGTTTTGGGTTAAGGGCACATAGTGTGCTTGATGGAAAGTTTAATGTAAGGAAGGTTAAGTTCTTTTAATGCAAAAGAAAAGTTAGTTGATAAGTATGAATAAGTATAGTAAGAAAAGTATTTTACTTTTGTGAAAGAGACATGTACCGGGCAAATGTAAGGCCCACAGAAAGTTAGTAGAAAGTTCTAATAGGATGCGGTGGCTAGCTACCTCGCAACCTATTAGAAAAGCGCGCAGTTGGTACACTGATACCATGGTACAATGTCAAGGCCTAAGAGAAAGTTGATTATTTATTTTCAAGTATATAAGTATGATCAAGTAGTTTCTTTTTTGAGAAAGTGTTTAATTATTATATGTGTACCTTGATACAATGCAAGCATGATAAAGTAGTTCAAGTAGTAAGCACGGTTAGTTGTGTACTTTGATACATTAACAAACATGATAAAGTGTTTCAAGTTGTAAGCATGTTTAGTTGTAAGTTTTGAAGTAAGTAAAGTTTTAAATCATTCTTCGAAATGAGCATGTTTAGTATTGACATCATGATTTTGTGAGTAGGGATTTACTTACTAAGCATTGTGCTTATTAGTTGCATTTTCCTTCTATTGCAGATAAAGGAAAAGAGAAAGCGTAAGTTGGGAGGCGACAGGACTTGCATTGATGTTCAGAGGAGGTGGAACCGGGGTAAAAGATCCGTTGGGTTGAGTATGAGTAGAGTTTGGTATTTAGAAACATTTAGTTTTATGTTTTGAATAGTAAAGAGTGAACCAATGTGTTTAATTTCCGCATAGAGTAAGAAGTTGATACAACTTGAAGATGTTTACTTATGTTTTTCCATATGCTTGGTTAGTTTGGTTAAGTTCCGTATTAGTTTCAATTTCAAGAGTTTGGATTGGTTTTGAGTTGCCAATGTGCCAAATAAACTAGTATATATGATAGATTTGAAGTTATATCTTAATGCGAAGTGATAGTATGTGATTTGTGGATGTTTGAAAGGGATTTTCAGGTCTGAAATTTGCAGTTTCAGGCGTGCCAGTCGACTGGCTCAGATACCAGTCGACTGCTATATCGAACAGAACCTTCTGTTCGATATGGCAGTCGACTGACCATATACCAGTCGACTGACACCAGTCGACTGATATAATAGCAGTCGACTGCTACCATTAAAGAAAAACTGGGTAGAGCAGCTGGTTAGTGCTTTAGTGTTACAACTAAGAAGTCTAGGGGTCAAATCCTGGCAAAGCAAATAAAATGAAAGTTGTTTTGTTTTTTTTTTGAAAAAAAAAGAAGGAAGAAAAAAAAAATTCAGAGCAAATTAAGGGGACTCAAGTAGGTGTAACCTAAGGCTAAGGATAAGGTAAAGTTAAGGTTAAGCAAATGTGACGTCCGCTTTAAGGAAGTTAAGGGAAGTCGGGTCGTCACATTTACTTGGTCTCTTTAGACTGGTGAAACTAGCCGAAGCTACCGATCCAAAACCCAAACTAGTTAGACCAGAACTTTTCAAAGATTAATTTTGAAAATGAAATTTCATTAAACGGATTTGTCAAGGAAAGGGTTGATGATCCAATAAGGCTATTGCCAAAGAAGGCCTAGTGCCTCGCCAAGACCTGGAAGCCAATTTTTGAATTTTAAATTCAAATTACTCTTTGTCAAATTCAAATCTAACACAAATTTTCAGTTAAGTATAGATTCAAACATTCTCTTTCAAAATAAACTTAACTGTTTTCAAAAATTAATTTAATGTTTTCAAAATAAATAATAATTTTTCAAAATAATTTTACTTATCAAAACCTGTCTCACAAAACCTGTAAGGCTAACGTGATTGATAACCCTAGATTTGGTGAGACAGCAAACTTAATGAAAATTCATTTAATAACTACACCTTGTTTTCATTCAGTTTAGAACGGCACTAACTTAACTCTAGGCAAACCATGGTTAAAAACAGTCGAATCTGTTCAAACCATGGTTAAAACCAGTCAAATCTAGTCAAACCTGGTCAAACAAGTCAAATCTGGTCAAATGCAATCTCTTAGGGTCAAAAACCAGTCCTTAGGGCGCCCAAACCCTTGCGGGCGCCCCGAGGCTAGTCAAAATCAGCCTTCTGCCTTCAACGGCAGAAAGCTGCCAAAAGGCAGCAGCAACCCGAGCACACATAGACGAGCCTCCACCACCGACCCTCGACCAGCGCCTCACACAGATACAGACAGAGATCCACAGTCTCCGAGAGGAGGTCGAGGCCTATCACATCGAGCAGATGGACGCTCGTAGAGCCGATCGAGAAGTGGCTGATGCACGATATATTGAGATGATGGCACGATTCGATTCATGGCAGCCTGGCTCATCTGACCACCCTGGCCCTTCTTCATAGTTAGACTATTTCTGTATTGTACTAAGTAACCAAAACATGACTTATGTTTGACGCTACTGTACCTCTGTTTGACTAGTTAACCTATTCTGTTTAACTACTTATTTAACTTGAGTATCTAATCTTGGTTGTGCTTAGTAGAATAGGTTCAACCTGACTCTTCATTTTCTTACCACTTTATTGACTTTTCATTTTTGTACTACTTCACTCAACTTAAAATCAGTTTTGCTTTAAAAATCAACCTTTATTCAGTTTTGAAAAGCTTTAAAAATAAATTTTTTTACTTAGTTTTATTTTCAAAACCACCCCTTTCAAAACTAGGGCTTTTTCGTAAATGGACTTAGCCTAGGCCCTAACCCTAGAACTGCATGCACCGATAGATTTAGAAGCCAGCATCTCACAAGCACCTTAGGGTACTTTTGATTGATAACCTAGAAAGGGTTGAGATGCTTAGATCTTTGCCTCAATTCAAGATGCTTTAAGTCAGTGCATCTGCAGTAATTGGGGCACTAAATACAATTTACACAGCAATCAAGTTAAGTGTCAAGTTTAGAAAATCTAACTTGAACAGAACACTTAACTTGACTAACCCTAGCGAAAATTATTTTTTATAACAGTTAGTAAGTAGCTAATTGGGTTAGACAGGTCCCTATAAGAGAAAATTAACTGATTTGGTTTAAGTCTTATCATGAATTGGTTCAGTACAGCAAAATCATGCAAATATTTTATAAAAGTTATTTCCTTTATGCAATTTAACTTCTGCTATATTTATCTATTTTTGATATATGGCAAAGGGGGAGAGATAAGAAAAGAGAGAATTTAAAATTTTTTAAAATTTTTTTTTATCTTTTTTCTCTCAAAATTTCAAAATCTATCCTTTATTCAAAAAGTACTAAGTTTTTCAAAGTACTAAAGTACTTAAGCTTTTCAAAGTACTTGTGTCAAAAATTTTCTTACTCAAGCTTTTCAAAGTACTTAAGCTTTTCAAAATTTTCCTAGTACTTAAGCTTTTTAAAGTACTTAAACTTTTCAAAACTTTTAGAAGTTTCAAAACTTTTTGTACCATAAATTTAAAACTTTCAATTTGTTGGTACTCAAACTAAAGTTTTAAAATCCTTCTTAAACTTAAGTTTTCAAATTTGTCTAATAAACTTAAGCTTTCAAAATTTACTAAGTATGTGAACTCAAAAATTCTCTACAAGTATAATTTTTTTCTAAGTAAAAATCCAAACATTAAACTTAGAACTTAGTGTCGAAAACCCCACGAATTTTTGAAAAATCTAGGGGGAGAGTCCTTCCAGGGGGAGGGAACAAAATTTAATGTTTTTACATGCTTTGATTAAACTTAACTTTTTGAACTAGGGTTGCCATAAATCAAAAAGGGGGAGATTGTTGGTGCAGAAAGCACCCAAGTCAAACCTGTGTTTTGATAATGGCAAAAGGGTTCAAAAGTTAAGTCTCACTTGTTATCTAACAATGTTACTCTAGTGTGCAGGGTAAAAAGCCCTAGCGAAGGAATGCTAGGCACTGGCGAAGGAATGCCAGGGTAAAAAAGCCCTAGCGAAGGAATGCTAGGCACTAGCGAAGGAATGCTAGGCACTAGCGAAGGAATGCCAGGGTAGAAAGCCCTAGCGAAGGACTGCTAGGCACTGGCGAAGGAATGCCAGGGTAAAAAGCCCTAGCGAAGGACTGCTAGGCGCCAGGCGAAGGACAGCTTGGGACTGAAGCCCTAGCGAAGGAATGCTAGGCACCGGGAGAAGGACAGCTCGGTATCCAAGACCTGGCGAAGGACCGCAAGGCAAAAGTCCAACCAGAGGAGCGGTTGGCATCAGGTACATTCTCCCGAGAGGAGTAGGTGAGGACGTGTTCCTCGTCGAGGGAACAGTAGGCGTCGGTTCGACCTAGGGCTCCATTTTGGAGGCCCAAAGTCAGAACCAAGTAAGCTAAGGTTGTATAAACATAATACTCTAATGCTTTATATTGTTTTGGACTAACCCTGGATGCAGGACCGAAGGAACGTGTGTCTGCAGCTCAGAATGCCCAAAGGAGAGAGGCAAGTAGCTGAGCAGGGCGCCCTCAGTGTCCCGGGCGCCCCTAAGGGCAACACAAAACAAGCGAAGCAACAAAAGCTTAGGCTGCTTACTGGCCGGGGCGCCCCCAGTGCCCAGGGCGCCCCGCGCCTATGTTGGGACCGGGTGCATGTTGACATAGATACGGGTTCGTAATTAAAAAAAATATAATTACGTGCAGCGGAAGAATTAGCATAAATAATTTCT
The DNA here is from genome assembly GCA_024364735.1 of Boesenbergia rotunda. Lineage (NCBI taxonomy): Eukaryota > Viridiplantae > Streptophyta > Magnoliopsida > Zingiberales > Zingiberaceae > Boesenbergia > Boesenbergia rotunda. The sequence continues at coordinate 37,948 of JAGFNQ010002512.1, forward strand.
CAAATTATTTTAACCACGTATCTAGCATGCAACCTTATGATGTGTAGACATGATCATAAATTAAAATTTTGCAGAAAGTAAACTAATTTACTCAATACCTCGCGTAACTCGAAGTAAGGGACGAGATCCAACCGTAGCGTCCCTTGGAAGCTTCGCCTCTATTCGCGTCCACGCCGAGTTCTCTTCGGGATGACTTCGCAAAGCCACGAGTTTCGTGCCGACAAGAACTATTAGATTCTCCAAAGGCACAACTAGAATATCAAGAGAGAGAGATGGAAACTAACCACCAAGTAACGGAATCAAGATTCCGTGAAGGAAGGAAGGAGTCGCGACCCGCTTCGTCTTGGTGGTGGCTCACGGCAAGGGAAGGTGGCGCCGGCCCTAGAGGGATGGAGAGGGCGCCGGCCCTAGAGGGAGAGGGAGAGAAGGAGAGGAAGAGAGGCTAGGCAAGAATCCTTGATCACTTGAATTTCTTTCCAAGCCTTGCCTATGCACCTTTATATAGTAGCCTCTTTATCGCCAAGTCTCCTCTTAACGGAATTGTTCATAAGAAATTTATCTTTATAAATTTTCTATGAATTATTCCGTTATACCAAGTTTTTATTATAACTTTATTTATAATAAAAACAACCATGTCTCCCCTTTTATTATGGAATAAAATTTATTATAAATTTTTCTTATCATGGAAAAATCAATTCATAATTGATTTTATAAAATAAAATAAACCAATCCATGGTTCATTTTAATTTCCATAAAAAAAGAATAAATTTATTATATAAATTTTCTTATCATGGAAAATCAATTCATAATTGATTTTATAAAATAAAATAAACCAATCCATGGTTCATTTTAATTTCCATAAAAAGAATAAATTTATTATATAAATTTTCTTATCATGGAAAATCAATTCATAATTGATTTTATAAAATAAAATAAACCAATCCATGGTTCATTTTAATTTCCATAAAAAGAATAAATTTATTATATAAATTTTTCTTATCATGGAAAAATCAATTCATAATTGATTTTATAAAATAAACCATTCCAAGGTTTATTTTAATTTCCATGAAAATAAATCTCTTTATATAAATTTCTTTATATAAATTTCTTTATATAAATTTATTTATCCATAATTTTATAAAAAAAATCGCGCTTGATTTATTTTATAATTTAAACCAAATAAATTGGTTTCCCTCCTTTATTGTGGCCGGCCAAACCAAAGAGGGTGGGCACCCTCTTTGGCCGGCCACACCAAGCCAAACCCATTATGAATTAATCTCTTTTAATTCGTCCAATAAGCCTTCAAAAGACTTAGCCATTTTAAGCTTCCGATGCGCCTCTAATAAATTCAGATTCGACTTATTTCTCTTGATTAGAAAATCTAATTTTCAACTCGTTTTAAATCCCTCGGATTACTCGTAGTGCGTGTGACTAAATAGGCTTTCGATTTATGTTGGTCGTCTATAATCAACCAATTATAGAACGATCATGAGTGGCACCTAGTAGTACATCATGACCCCCAATTAATCGAAAGATCAACGGTTTACCTCAGAAATAATTCTGAAACCCTTCAGCAGCTCTAATGAATCGTGCCCCATTCCCTTCACCATCTTATACCCACTTGGTTCAGGACACGGTCTATGTGTGTCAGTCCCGACTAGGCTGACCACGTCACACCTAGCCCAAGTAATGTCTTTCTCGTCCAACGGATTCTAATTACTCTCATGTTTCCTAGAGATTCAAACTCGGAACATGTGATGCTCTGGCCAGAGGCTTCGAGTAACAATCCGACGATAGGCCTTGGGTATACATCTCCTCGCAAGGAGTGGTGAATCCTTTGTAGGCTGTTCAAACATCTTCGGGCACTTCGGCTTATACCCAACCATCCTGGGTCCACACCTCCTTGGAGATGCTTGCTTAAGATGTCAAAGTATAAGTCTTCATGACCAAGATGACTTGAACACCGCAAGTCAAAGGAACATCGCACTTAAGCTGCAGTAAGAACTTTCATTGACATATCTATATGTAGATTACCATATGAAGTTTTACAGCTAGTCACTCCAATGAACTAGTTCCCTTAACTAGCATTCATGTTTATCTCCGGACATCCCAATGTCACCAGCCAGTGAGAATCAGCTGATTAGAGAATAACCCATGCTAGTCTCAACAGAATTGATAGTGTCTGTATTTATCAATTCATCGACTAGGGATATTTTCAATACTTCACAATTGCACATGTAGAGATTATCACTAGTTGTGATTCCATCACAAATTCTCTCATGCTGTGAATTATATTGTGGACATTCAGTAAATGAGTTTAAGATCCCAATCAAATACACAAACATGTATACTCAAATAGTGAATTTTCATTTATTAAAATAAATGTTTACAATCATAAGGCGATTGCCTTAGGACACTTCTCTCATATTACTAACAGCCTACGCCAGCGAAGCCGATTACCCTTATCCAGCCGAGAAGCCCGCACTGAAGGAGTCAAACAGGGCGCCCCCAGTGTCAAACCTCATCCCTATTCGAGTGGGATAGAGGTTGACCGAGCGAAGCTCGGATCGCGTGACACATGGGGGGGCGCCCCCGACGTCCAGGGCACCCCGAGGTGCTATAAATAGCAACCAACGCCCAGGCTTCTGAACAACACTTAATTCAACGCTTCTACGCTCTTCTGCTCCCGCGCTCTGCTCCGGAAACCTCCCAACTCAAGCCGACGACGTCCCTCCGCTCCGAAAAGTCAATCTACATCGGACATCGGTAACGAAGAGCAATTTCCTTTTTGTGTTTACGATACTGCAATTGTAATATTGATTTGTAAACTATTTTGCGAAAATATAGAATTGTCCACAGTAAACGGTCAACGACCGTGGGCCTTGGAGTAGGAGTCGACTTAGGCTCCGAACCAAGTAAAAATAACTGTGTTTGCGTGTTTTGTTTTTAATCTTCCGCTGTGAAAATTCTCTATCTTAAATCCGAACGCTTTCCGATATTCACCCCCCCCCCTCTATCGGTTCTCTTGATCCAACAGAGTTTTCAGGAAGGAATTCTCTTCCTCAAGTTGTTAGACTTGAGTTGAGGTTTCTTCTTGAACAGTCTTAGTCAAGGGACTTGTGTTAGTCTCTTCCTTAAGGGCTTTTACCTCCTTTTGGTGGGTCTTAACCCGGATATTGGATTTGGCCAAGATGCATGATAGATAAGAGATAGATCATATAACTCAGATTTAGAAAAAGCTCTTACAGTGAGTTTATCATTTTCTGACATTGAGATTGTTCCAGTTCCGTGGCTTTGTTCCGGCTCTGCTTCATATTCGGATTCGATGTCGAGTTCTTCTAATGTCGTCAGCACAAGGAGATTCGAGTGGGGTACTTCTTCTTCATCTTCAGAGGATGACTCATCCCACATAGCTTGGAGCATCTTCTTTTTTCGTTGCTTCTTTGCCTCCTTTAAGTTTGGACACTCCGATTTGAAGTGACCCTTCTTGTTGCACACATAACAAGTGATCTCCATCTTGCTTTTCTAGTTCATGCTTGGTCTAGTCAGATCATCCTGTGTCTACAATTTCTTCTTCTTTTGACTTTTGTTCTTCTTGAGCTTGTTCCGAAATAACTTGACTAGCTCGGTGTAGTCAAAGTTGTCTTCGTTAGATTCTGAGTCAGAGTCAAACTCGGATTTTGGTTGTGACATTTTCTTCTTAATTTTACCTGCGACAAAGGCAATACCTTTCTCAACCTGAGTAGTATTAGTTTATTCATGCAATTCGAGTTCAGAAAAGAATTCATCTAAATTTATTTTTAAAAGATCCCTTAAAACTTTGTAAGCATCTACCATAGATGCCCACAAAGTATTTCTTGGGAAAGAGTTTAGTGCATACCGTATTAAGTCTCGGTTGTCTACCTTGTGGTTGATAGCATGAAGACCGTTCATCAGCTCATGGATGCGTGCGTGAAGTTGTGTAGCAATTTCACCTTCTTGCATCTTTATGTTGTACAGCTTGTTCAGAAGTAGGTCCCGCTTGCTTATCTTCATGTCGGAAGTCCCTTCTTGAAGTTCGATCAACTTGCTCCAAAGTTCCTTCACGTTGTTGAAGGGGTCGATATGGTTAAGCTCCTCTTTTGTGAGGCTACATTGGAGAGACTGAGTTGCCTTGGCATCAGCTTCTATCTTCTTCTTCAGGGTAGTGTCCCACTCAATGTATCCCTGAAGTTCGCCTTGAGCATTTTTTGGAATTTCGAGGCTGACTTGGATAATGATTCACATGGACTTTCATGCGGCACTTCCAGTAGCTAAAATCTTCTCCCGAGAAGAGAGGAGAACGGGCAATACTATATCCTTTTGTTGGGTCATTTAAGATAGAGAAGTGCTGAAAAGAAAAAAACAAGAAAACTTCCCAAGACTTGGTCTTGAATTAACACTGCGGGAAGAAATAAAAGAAAATCTCGAGCAATATTGCACCAACTTCGAGAAATGAAAAATTTACGAATAACAGAATTAACAGAAATAGGCAAGATTAATTCAAATATTCAAAAAAAAAGACTCAAATGGTAGTTTCACCGAATTTGAGCAACTTGCTCTGATACCACTTGTGGGAAATGCAACGGAAATAAAAGAACCCAAGTCGAGAGTAAATTTTCAATTCAAGTCGAGAGTAAATGCAATGGAAATAAAAGAACTCAAATCAAACCAATGCTAACAGCTTTGTTTTTACTTGATTCGGAGTCTGTGACGACTCCTACTCTAAGGCCCATGGTCCTTGACCGTTTACGTTGGATAATTCTATAAGTTCATAAAATGTGTTATAAATATGCAATTTGATGTATAAAAGAAAATAGTAAAATATACCAACAACTTGAAGAAATTGAAAAGAAAGCGCAGTGTTTCGGAGTAGCGTTTCGGCATTTCTGGACTGTTTCGGCATAACAAACTTGAGCATAGATAGCGTTGAAATTGATATTGAATGTTGTGGCTCCAATTCCCTTTTATACAAGCACTCAGGCGCCCGAGTGCCCATAGGGGCGCACCCAACTCAATGCTTCAGCCGCATCATGATCCGTTGACGAAGCCAAATTTTATCCTTCTCGAGCGCCTGAGTGCTCTGAGGTGCCTGTGTTGGTGACATGGTGCATCCAATCATCAACCGCCAACTCAGCCTTGCCTAGGCTGAGTTTTATGCAATAGGGCACCTGTGACGTCTTGGTTGCCCTAGATGCTACTAAATTGGATCTCTTTAGTTGCAACACAAAGTTAGTCTGAATATACAATATATATGTAATGAATGAATGTTTGACAGCCGGAGCTGTCCGATCTTGACTTTGAATTTCAAAATGAAATCCTAGGTCGAACCAACACCTACTATTCCCTCTTCCAAGTAATGCGTCCTCACCTACTCCACTCTAGAGAAGTTACCTTTTGCAAACCGGCACCTCTGGTTGGACTTTTGCTCGGCCTTCGAAGCTTCCGAATCTCGAAACGTCCGCACCTCGACCTGTCCATACTTCTGTCTGTTGTCCTTGCTCGGCTAAGACTTCTGCTCGATCTTCTGGATCAGGACTTCGGTGCTCGACCCCCGGTCAGGTCTAAACTAGGACTTTCCTGCAAACTTAGTAAACCATGTTAGCATGTTAGATCATAAAACATACTTAACATTGAACCCTTTGTCATTATCAAAATCAGGTTCGATTCGATGATTCCGACACCAACAGATTCTACTACTATGACATCGGGATGATCATCGACACACTACACTCAAGCCTACGTTATAGTGTCGATAAAATTTCATTTTATTCGTATTTGTACTTCCATCTTAAAAGGAAGTTAGTAGGTACTAACTTCCTTACATCTTGTGTCATGGCCTCAGAGGAACTGCTAGTCCGATAAAAATCAGACATCACCTCCCATAAACAACGAACAATATAAAACTAATATACAAAGGCCCTCATGACCTATAACAACCTCAGGCAACACGACTAGTATAAACAGTATAAGAAAAGATAAACATGGCATAAAACATACCTAGACTGCGGACCGATCTGACGTACAACCAAACAAATCACATAAGCCCCTTCGGGTATAAATACTCACAAGCATATACAAATTCATAAAATGCATATGAAGAATAAAGGTACTACCAAGTATAAAACAAAGTCATGACGTCATGACGAGTAAGGAATGGCTGCTGGGGTCTCCTAGTGACTCCAAGTATCTCAACCTAAAAATAAAGATATAGCCATTGGTGTGAGTTTAGATAAACTCAGCGGATACCTAAGCAGATATACATAGTAAGCTATACTAAACAGTAAGAGTCACACTGATATAGTCTTATATGTACAGTAGATAATAAATAATTAAAATACTGAATGTATGTATATATCAAAATCAAAATTCATCTATCCTGCGGTGGAGCAATCAACTCCTATATAACATCAAGTATGATACACAATCTAATTGTGTATATGTCTCCTGTATGTGCATGTCAAACATATGCAACAATCAAATGTAACAAGCATAAATAAATACACAATGCATCATATACACATGATTCAATGACATGTGTCACCCCTGACGCTAGTCAAGCCACCGTCACAGGTCATAAGTGAACAACCAAGTGGGTAGGGCTATGACAACCGTACGCACTCTACCATCAATATTCCTAAGTGACCGAGTGGACAGGATGCTAATGGAGTAAATACTCCGCCCCTGTCAAAATGGGGAAGATATCTCTCTCATCTCCTCATGTCACTAGAAAGAGGAGGAATCTCTATCTGCTACCACGCTTCGGACCCACTACCCATGAGCGGTCGAGCAGAACAACATAGAGTAACTGCACACACTCGCTGGTAACCACTAACCAATGAGTGCCCATGTGTGCAGATCATGTAACTGGCGATGGACTCAAACCAAAAGGGATGTTGATGATCGCCAGCTAGCAACAATGCAAGGATGGTGCATGACTCTAACACATGTAACCTCCACGATATCATCATCCATAACTCAACGCAACATGCACAGATCTGAAACATGTGTCCTGACCTAATGCTCATATCTTTAGATACACATGCAAGATATATCTAGAAATAAATCAAATGTCAAATATGAGGGGACATATCACTACATCAATGCACAAATACACACATGGCAAACATCGAGACTATATGGAATTAAATAAGGATTATCTCAAAGAGTAAACAACAGATATCGAGTAATAATATACCAAAAGCAGATATAACGAATAAACATACTATTATTCATATCAAATCATTCATAGTAATATGACAATATCTAATGAGATGAGTCAGAGGTACCCACCTCAATGGAGAAGCTCGTAGATGAAGAGAACCTCCCGTCCAAAAGCAAATCAGTGTCCTATATCAAAGGATATAGTTTAAACTATCATAACAAAAGATACTAATCAGATTAAATACCAAGTCGTATCCAAATTATCCCAATAATCGATATTAGATTTAATCCTTTACCTAACTCATCTCCCATAACTTAACTAAAGTAAGAAGGGATATCCCATGAAACTAAACCCAATCCTGATCCATGATCAAACTACTCCAAGATCCAACATTAATCCCTAATAGTAAGATTAGATTTAATCTCCCTTATCACCTCTCATGCAACATGGCTGGGGACTCCCACGTTGAGATTAACTCCCAAAACCCAATGAAACAGCATTACAATTCTAGCTAAACCAAACTATCATCAAGATTTACAACTCGACCAAATCTCCAAGTTACAACTCTGTTTTCTTCACAGTATTTCCACTATCAATAACCATTCGATTCGGCTACAAAAAAGCAACCCAAGACCCACAATGCTATTTAGCTAAACCTTACAAGATCAAAGGATTTCTCCCATTACTGTGTCCCACATCAAGTTTCACCAAGAAAACACATTGCCAAAGAAAGATTTAACCCCAAATCAAGCTGCGAGCAGAAGCATATCGCCAAAACAACACAGATCCATTACACCTTCCAACCCAAAACTCAATACCAACAGTGATTCAAGGTAGGGCACTACATGATCAATAACCAACCCATAATAGAGCATTAAATTTCCAAGCTAAACCTCCACTATCATAATTGCCACCACGATTGACATCCCATTCATCATATGTGAAACCTATGCATAATAAATTCCTTTCGAGATAAAACCTAAATAGACAAGTCTCAAATCAAGAACCAAGAATTCCAATAATTCTAATTGCCACCCAAAATTGAATTGCCAACCAGAAATCCAAACAAAACAGTGATTCGAATCATTGATCTATACTTTAGCATCACTAATTCATACAATCAACCATGAATCCAAACAATAATGCCTATCCTCAGCTACGAATTTGTCCAAGATCCACGCCATGGAATAGAACCTTACCTGAATCGCAATCCCCCAGCAGCAACTCTCCTCTGTTCTGATCAAAGGAACCCCAACATCAATCGGTGACACCCAGATGGCGACCTCTTTTCCACTGATGAGCTCTCCTTAGTTTCTCTCCCCAATCGATTCCCATCAGCCCGTACAAATTGACGAGTGCATCTGCCAACTCTGGAACATGAAGACATCGCGTCTCAAAGCCAACCTCAATCGAGTTAATCTACAAGGTCTAGGAGGAAGGAAACAACTAACCAAGCAAGAGAGTGCTACTCGACCTCTAGATGCGCCGCCTTGACAATTGTCGTTCCCTAATTTCGCCCGTCGTCGATGCCTGCGTCTCTTGAGAGGAACAGCACCCAATGTTTCGCTCAAGCGGCGATCGGATGGAGAAACATGGTAGATCTGAAGCGAGGTTGGCTGAGGAGGAATAGGTTTTCGGCAAGTTTTCGAGGAGGAGCAAAGACTGAGCATCGGGAGGAGGCAACAGAAAATGGATCTCGGGCGTGGAAGAGGAGGATGCACGGGAAGACGATGGTTTATGTGCAGGGAAATTTTGCAATTTAGCCCCCAAGTTTTGCCTAATCTAACAGTCCTCCATAAGTCAGAACTTAAGCCAAATGAACCCTCCAAATATTGGTTTATTACACTCCCATCCCTAATTTTAGGTTTAATTCATTTCACCACTCCAAAATTTGGATTTTACTCATTTAGCCCCTCATAGTATGGGCTTCTTATGCCTAAAACCCTTTGAACCTCAACCATGGGTTGAAAAACCAAAAATTTATTCCGAGTAAAGATTCTGAATTTTTCTCGTCCGTATTTTATTTAGCCAAATATAACATCTTGTACAATATTACTTTCTCCAAAAATTTTTGAAGAAAGAATTATAGTGGATTGTCCATCAAAAGTAGTCGAGGATTACAGGCCTTGGAGTAAAAGTTGCCAAAAGAACCAAGTAAAAGAAAACAAATCTTTTAATTTTCGTTGCTTACTCTATCATGTTTTGTTTTTACTTTATTACGAAAAGAAAGATTTACGAACGAGATTCAACCCCCCCCCCCTCTCAGTTTTCTATGAATTAATCAAAATTTTAAAATCAAATTAATTAAATTTAGATTTTGTTTAATTATTTATACTTTTAGATAAAAAATAATCAAATTAATATCTTTATTTAGGTAATTCAATTTAAATCAACGGTTAATTGGAGAAAATTCCCAAATCTCAAATTAACCTTTGCATGCACTCCCCACTTGATAAATTCTTTACATTCACTCCCTGATGGATTGAGTATAAAAGAGTGAAAACTCAGTATACATTCTAAAGATTTGAGTATAAATTATTTAAGATTGATTACTAATTGAAGAAATTTGAGTTTAAATTTTCGGTGACGCCTCGAGAAAATCTTGATGTGGTGGATGCAGTCTGACATACTCAAATTTCTAAATTTTATACTCAAATTACTTCAAAAAATATTCAATCTAAATCAATTCATACTTAAATGTTTACAATATGTACTGAAATTTTTACTATATACTGAAACAATGTATACTCAAATTTTTTCAAATAATACTCAAATTTCTTAAATTAGTACTCAATCTCAAACAATTTATACTCAAATCTTTACAATGTATACTGAATTTTTACTCTTTTATACTGAAAAAAATAACACACAAAATTTTCTTGTAAATCCCATCAGGGAGTGCATGCAAAGAAATTTTAAGTTGGGGAGTGCATGTAAAGCCCAATTTAATGTTGGGGAGTTTTCTCAAATTTTCCCTTTAATCAAATTATAAATTTTAAAATTGAAATCGAACCGAATTAATCTAAAATCGAATTGAATTTAAGAAAAATAAAAAAATAAATTAACTAAATCAATTAGATTTGTTCAATTTGATTAATTTGATTTTACTGAATTTCTATGTACACCTAAATAGAAGGGCATGGAGTTTGGCCAGCAACTCTCAAGAAACTATTCTATATAACAATGTAAGAGACCATTCTTTGTACAAGAGTTAAGTGTTGATATAGTCTTTCCCGATTGTTGTTTTGGTGTTGACAACGATTTAAGTTTAGTTGAATGAATTTGGATTAAGTCCAGGTGGATTGGGAGATCGCACGCTGGCATGTGAAAAAGTCCTAGCTTGGAGGGCTAAGTATGAAAAGTCCTAACCTGGAGGGTTAGGTGTGAGAAAATCCTAACCTGGAGGGTTAGGTGTGGAAAAATCCTAGCTTGGAGGGCTAGGTATGGAAAAGTCCTAATTCGGAAGGCTTGGGTGAAAAGTCCTAGCTTGGAGGGCTAGGTGAAAAGTCCTAACTTGGAGGGTTAGGTGAAAAGTCCCAACTTGGAGAATTAGGTGAAAAGTCCTGGCTTTGAGGGTCAGGTGCCTAGCATGGAGGGCTAGGTTGGATGAAGGTCTAACTCGGAGGGGTTGGGTGAAAAGTCCTAGCTTGGAGGGCTAGGTGAAAAGTCCTAGCTTGGAGGGCTAGGTGAAAAGTCCTAACTTGGAGGGTTAGGTGCAAATTCCCAACTTAGAGAGTTAGATTGAAAAATCCTTAGCTTGGAGGGCTAAGGTGAATGAAATCCTAGCTTGGAAGGCTAGGTCTGCGTCCCTGGATCGGTCTGGTGACCGATCAGGGAGTTGGCACGCTGCTCCTTCGTGGATCGGTCTGGTGACCGATCCAGCGAAGTCAGATCGGTCTGGTGACCGATCAGGGAGTGTGTGTTTCACTCACTGCACAGCTCCTGATCGGTCTGGTGACCGATCAGGGAGCACACATTGAGTTGAGTTCCCCTGCTAATCTGCTCCTGATCGGTCTGGTGACCGATCAGGGATACTGTTCAGATCGTTCTAGTGAACGATCATTTGTCGCAAGGTTCTCACTATCACCGATCAGGATGACTCCTGATCGGTCTGGAAGCAGCCTGATTGGTCTAGTGACCGATCAGGCTAGAGTCTGATTGGTCTGGGGACCGATCTGGAGTATGCAGAAGACTGCTGGATCGGTCTGGTGACCGATCAGGCTCCTACTTGATCGGTCTGGGGACCGATCAGGAGCAGAACTTTAATTCAAATATGCTGTCAGAAGTCTGTTTTCACTGCGGATTCTCTGCTACTTGCTGATTTCTTTTTGATATGCATTGCTAAGCCTCTGTTGGAGTGTGCAGGTGATAACAGGTGATTCAAACACTCAAGGAGGGTCAATGGGAGGCTTTCCTTGGAGCAGGTTTGGATCTATTGTGTTTTCAGGTCTCAACGGCATCTGGCGCAACTGGCAACTGACAAAGGCACGGCTGGCAACTGACGGAGGCTCAGCTAGAGGAGTGTCCAGTGGATTGAGTGCTCAGAGAGGTCAGTGGGTCAGGGTGTGAGTCAGTGGTGCTGATGGAGCTGGCGACGTTGAGCAGGAGCTTAAGAGACAAAGCTGGATGCAGAGGAGCGGTGGTGAACAAGACAGAAACTTGGGAAGTTTGGCTGGGCTGTGTTCGTGCTCTCTGTTGCTTTGTGCTTGAGCGATCTTGTTACATCTTTGTGAGCTTGTCTTCTCGAGTGTCTCTGTGCTTAACTTGTATCTTCTTGAGATCACTTGTGGAGAGGTTTCTCCATCGAGAAAGAGGCTGCTACTATCCGGAGTTCACCGGGGCTTGATTTGTCGACGATCAAGGGATCGCCCACCTCACGGGCACGCCAAGGAGTAGGGGCAAGTTATCCCCGAACCTTGTATATCGAGGTGTTAGCGTCGGTTTGCTTTCCCTTTGTGTTTTGCTTACTGTTCTTTATTTCTGCTTCTGTGTTTTTGTTTCCGCTGCTACTAATCTGATCACGCAGAAGTATCAAAGAGCAAGAAATTGTGTCTGGTTATATTCACCCCCCCCTCTCTAGCCATCCGGGTTCCAACAAGTGGTATACGTTCCTGATCAGACTGCATTAACAATTTGCATCCCATAATAGGAGAGAGGACTCTATTGATATTCGTCATTTCAGAAAAATTTCCGAAACACGACATTAAGAACAAGATGTTGGGACCGGTAGACGAGCTAGAGGGGGGGGTGATTAGCTTTGATTCGCTTGTAGATGATTTGTCACGGCGAAAGACTTCAAGCAATCGCTAACACTTGGATTTTACTTGGTATCCACCCCGGCCGGGTGACTAATCCAAGGATCCACTCTCCTCACACTCTCATACACTATGAAAGTCTCCTTCTTGAGGTGGAGAAACCTCTTACAAGCTTTCACAAAGATACAACAAGTAACAAAGCAAATACAAATGGAATCTTATAAGATTTACAATGAATAAGCTCACACTTTGCTTTTCTTGCTATCTTCAAGCTTGTAAACGCCTCTAGAACTTCGGAAATGCAGCAACACTAAGCTCCGAAGCTTCTCTTGAGATGGCGTGGAAGAAGGAAGAAGAGTTGCGCTTCAAACCTGCGTGAAAAACTTTATACCTGGCACCTAGGGTTTCTGAATCGATTAGGCAATAGATTACCACGTAGGATGTAGCCGTTCAACGGCTAGTTTTCGAACCGTAATCGATTACCCAATCGATTACGAGTGTCCTGAATCGATTACCCAATCGATTCAGAACCCTTCTGTCTCTCGCGCAAACTACCGTAATCGATTAGCCAATCGATTACCGATACCCTGAATCGATTGCCTAATCGATTCAGGGCTCTTCTGTCCTCTCGCGCAAAGCCACCCTAATCGATCACCTGATCGATTCACCCAATCGATTGAGTCCAACCTAACTTGTTTCCACAAGCCTAGGTTCCCCTACCAAGTGTCCAGTCAACCCCTTTGACCAACCTGGATTTCTACTACCTAGCTCCCAGCTCGGACTTAGCCTGGTTCCCAACCAGATTCGCCTAACCCTCGAGTTAGGTCTAGTCTCTCGGTCGACTTCCACCTTGCCAGCATGCGATCTCCCCGATCCATCTGGACTTCACCTAGTCCCACTAGGTGTGCCTAGTCCCACTAGGTCTTTTCCCATGCCAGCGTACGATCTCCCCGATCCACCTGGACTTCACCTAGTCCCACTAGGTCTTTTCCCATGCCAGCGTACGATCTCCCCGATCCACCTGGACTTCATCTAGTCCCACTAGGTCTTTTCCCATGCCAGCGTACGATCTCCCCGATCCACCTGGACTTCACCTAGTCCCACTAGGTCTTTTCCGTCAAGCTTCCAGTCAACCTTGACCTACTTGACATCATACAATATTCACAGTCAAATCTCCAGTCATCCTTGACTCACTTGACTTCATCCGACGTTCAAACATAATTATCAAACATCCAAACATCCAAACCTAAGCTCACCACGCTTATCAGACATCGGCTCACCCGAGCCTAGTCAACCTAGGTCAACCCTGACCTAACCAAGATTGCACCAACAATCTCCCCCTTTTTGATGTTTGACAATATGTTTGAGAAAGACTAATCCCTATTAGCCTTTAGACTCTCTCTCAATTTCTCCCCCTTTGACATACATCAAAAACTCTCCCCGAGAGTCTATATGGTCAAAGGCTCGCCCAATGAAAGTCCCATACCTTTCATTTTAGCCCATGCTCACCCTTGAGCATTCATCATAATGAAGATTTCCAATCTTCATTATTTCACTTAACCAAACGGAAAAAATTTAAGTTCATGCTTTTAAGGAAGACCTCCCCCTCAAAACATGCTCTAAACCTCTAACATTGCACCAACAATGATTTTGGGAGTTTCTAAAACTTTAGGAAATCTCAACTTAAGGTTATGAGATTTTGAGATTCAAAACTTGAATCAAAACCTCTCCTTAACCCTAAAGATTTCACCAAAACTATCCCCTTTTTGATTTCACAATGAAATTTACCCCAAATATACTTATAAAAGTAATTCAAGGGTCTAGGGAGTGTTAGGTTACTCAAAAATGAGTTATTAGACTGAAAATAGACAGTTTCAGTCTTGTTAATCGATTGGTGTTGGGAACCAATCGATTAGCCTATGCCTTAATCGATCAACTGATCGATTACGGCTGACTGTAATAGATCACCGGATCGATCACGCGAGCTTCTGTGCTCGCAAAAAGATCTACCAATCGATTGACTAATCGATTGGCTACGGTCCCAATCGATCACCCGATCGATTGAGAGTTTCTGAAATCTGAAAACAAATTCAGATTCGAACTTCAGAACCTCCTAAATAATTCTACAAAATTCGAAAAATCTTGAAATTTTGTGTAGTGATTATTTATGACATATACTATCATGGAAAAATAATTTTCTATGAAAATAACTTTTATTTCCAAAGATTGACACAAAACTGGAAACCATTGAAATATTTCAATGTTTCACTCTATTTTGTATCCAAATCATTAATGATGAGTGCTATCAAAAGATAGTCTTCACCAAGGATTTCAATAATAGTTTTAAAATGTTTTTCAAAAACAATTTCCAACCATGTTCCTTGGGCTAAATGCACATGACTTGTACATTAGCTTTCCCAATGATTGGAGTTCACTTATATTCATGTTTTGATGAATCTAAAACTCAATTAGATGCACTTTATTAACACCTTGAGTGTTGTTCATCTTCCTAACACCTCACTTGTATCTAATGTGTCTCAAAAACACATACAAGTTAACTTATGATCTTAGTGAGATGTGAAAATCATGTTCTCCCTAAACCAAGGGTTCATGCTTTTCTATCTAGACATTTTAAACTTTGATCATCCACCTAGGATGTCAATTAATGCCAATGTCCTTAATTTCAATAAGAATTGAATTCATGCATGATAATGACTATGACATGCATCATATGAGGATTTTCAAAAGAAAATATAGCTAGATGATGCATGTATGACATGACATGTAATATTTTCATAATAAAATATGAATGATGGATCATGATGTCATGGCATGTGATAGGGCATACAAAGCATGGCATAGAAGAAAAAAAATACCTAGATTTCCTATCTAAGTATCAATAACTCATCGCTAAGCCATTGATAATCCTAACTTGCCCCTAATTTCCAAGATAATGCCAAAACTCCCCAACTTGGCTTATCTTTGGATTCTAACCTAGTTGTGCCAACTTTATCAAGTTTAATCTTTCAAAAGTATAGTTTGGCACAAATTTACTCCTCCTAGAGCAAATAAATGAATCCTTCATTTTCAAGGGTAGTAATTCCTTGAAAACGTCCCAAAGTGCCAACTTCATCAAGGTTGGATTAACTACCCTTCCAATTAGAGTTGACACTCCCTAGACCTATCTAGGGTGTGGCGAACACACTCTTAGGAACCCAAAACCTATTGGTGCTTCTTGGGTGTTCTAGGTATTCACTAGGGATGACTTCCCTTGATACCTTCCTATAAACTTTCTTAGGCTTCTCCGAAGCCTTAGTCACCTTTGTCTTGTCTTGGTTAACTCTAGGGATGGCTTCCCTTGCGACCTTGACTTGACTTCTAGACCTAGATTGAGTTACATACCTATATGGAACTCTATGATAGGATGGACCATCATCCTTAGTTTTAGGTTTGTACCCCAAACCTTTCTTGCTCCTAGAGGGTCCTTGATTTCCTAAATCTAGGTTTTGATCCTTAGATCCCTTAAATAGATTTTCTATTCTTTTGAGGGATTTTTCTAATTTATCAAGTTTTGACCTCAAAACTTGATTTTCAATCATTACCTCCTCAAGGCTTGGTTTTCTAGTATAGCCTTGGTGATTATTCTTCTTGGCCTTGGATTGGATAGGTCTACCATGAAATGATCTAATATTTTCCCTATCCTTAGAAGTGGTAGTCCTAGCATGGAAAGCTCTATGGTTTTCCTTAGGTTTTTCATGACTCCTATGTTCATGATAAATTGCATTAAAATGATAAAAATTTTCCTTAGCATGCATATTATCATGATGAAAACAATTACCATTACCTAATGGTACCTTAGGCTTAATCTTGGAGGCTCCCCCTTGATTTGAGCTCCTCCTTTTGACTTTGGTCGGACCCTTCCCCTTTGGACATTGATTTCGGTAATGCCCCTTTTGTTTACATGAGAAGCACACAATGTGCTTCTTATCTTTCTTTGCCACGGGGCCGACCTCCTTTGGCTTCTCCTTGGTCTTGGGTGCCACTTGCACCGTCTTCTTGACCAACTTGGGACATTTACTCTTGTAGTGTTTTTTCTCCCTACACTCAAAGCAAATGATGTGATCTTTATTTTTACAAATTAAAATTTTTATACCTTTGCTTGTAGGGGTGTGGCATGACTCTTCACTTGATCCGGAAGTAGATACTTCTTTTTCTTCCGGAGTCAATGACCTTTGCTCCCCCTCAATCCTAGAGGTGGAGACTTCTTCTTTTTCCTCATTGACCTCGGATGATGAGATCGACTCTTTTCTTTGATCCGATGCCAATGACACATTTTGCTCCTCTTCAACCCTTGAAGTGGAGGCTTCTTGAGGTTCATCTTCGGATGTTGAGCACCTCTCAACTTCCGAGTCCTCTTCACTTGATGAATCTCCCTCTTCGGATTCTTCTTGACTTGGTACAGTGGAGGGATCTTCATGAAGCCTTGCCAATGTGCTCCAAAGCTCTTTGGCGTCTTTGAATTCTCCAATCTTGTCCAAGATGGTGCTTGGCAATAGGTTGACCAATAACTTAGTCACTTTGTTGTTGGCCTCGCATCTCTTGATTTGCTCCTCATTCCATTTGCTTTTCTTGAGGAGCTTCCCCTTTGTGCTTGTTGGAGCTTCAAAACCCTCCATTAGAGCAAACCATTGCTCTATCTCCATCATGAAGAAATTTTCAATCTTTGACTTCCAAAGATTGAAATTTGCCTTGTCGAATGGTGGAGGTGCCCTTGTGTCATAGCCAAACTCTATTTTTGAAGTTGAACCCTTTTGATGATGATTTCTTGAAATTAGGGTTTCTTCCAATTTCTTCTTCTTCCTCTAGCTCTTGCCCTCTTGGTGATGAGTCCAATGAAGAGCAACCTTGCTCTGATACCACTTGTTGGGATCGGTAGACGAGCTAGAGGGGGGGTGATTAGCTTCGATTCGCTTGTAGATGATTTGTCGCGGCGGAAGACTTCAAGCAATCGCTAACACTTGGATTTTACTTGGTATCCACCCCGGCCGGGTGACTAATCTAAGGATCCACTCTCCTCACACTCTCATACACTATGAAAGTCTCCTTCTTGAGGTGGAGAAACCTCTTACAAGCTTTCACAAAGATACAACAAGTAACAAAGCAAATACAAATGGAATCTTACAAGATTTACAATGAATAAGCTCACACTTTGCTTTCCTTGCTATCTTCAAGCTTGTAAACGCCTCTAGAACTTCGGAAGTGCAGCAACACTAAGCTCCGAAGCTTCTCTTGAGATGGCGTGGAAGAAGGAAGAAGAGTTGCGCTTCAAACCTGCGTGAAAAACTTTATACCTGGCGCCTAGGGTTTCTGAATCGATTAGGCAATCGATTACCACGTAGGATTTAGCCGTTCAACGGCTAGTTTTTGAACCGTAATCGATTACCCAATCGATTACGAGTGTCCTTAATCGATTACCCAATCGATTCAGAACCCTTCTGTCTCTCGCGCAAACTACCGTAATCGATTAGCCAATCGATTACCGATACCCTGAATCGATTGCCTAATCGATTCAGGGCTCTTCTGTCCTCTCGCGCAAAGCCACCCTAATCGATCACCTGATCGATTCACCCAATCGATTGAGTCCAACCTAACTTGTTTCCACAAGCCTAGGTTCCCCTACTAAGTGTCTAGTCAACCCCTTTGACCAACCTGGATTTCTACTGCCTAGCTCCCAGCTCGGACTTAGCCTGGTTCCCAACTAGATTCGCCTAACCCTCGAGTTAGGTATAGTCTCTCGGTCGACTTCCACCTTGCCAGCATGCGATCTCCCCGATCCATCTGGACTTCACCTAGTCCCACTAGGTGTGCCTAGTCCCACTAGATCTTTTCCCATGCCAGCGTACGATCTCCCCGATCCACCTGGACTTCACCTAGTCCCACTAGGTCTTTTCCCATGCCAGCGTACGATCTTCCCGATCCACCTGGACTTCACCTAGTCCCACTAGGTCTTTTCCGTCAAGCTTCCAGTCAACCTTGACCCACTTGACATCATACAATATTCACAGTCAAATCTCTAGTCAACCTTGACTCACTTGACTTCATCCGACATTCAAACATAATTATCAAACATCGAAACATCCAAACCTAAGCTCACCACGCTTATCAGACATCGGCTCACCCGAGCCTAGTCAACCTAGGTCAACCCTGACCTAACCAAGATTGTACCAACACAAGAGTCATGACTCAACAAACCCTTTCTTATGAATTTGAACATTCCAACATAGGTTTGTATCAAATCACTATTAAGTACCAGGTTTGTATCACTTGAACAATTTTGTGCTCCCTTAGTACTAGGTTTGTACCAATGGGTGATCAAATATGTTTCAATTGTAAACGGATTGTATCATGTTTGTTTGTAGTATGATCATTAAACTGATATAATTCGACGAGAAGGGGATCGGACTGAGGAGTTTTGACCCAATCATGGAACTTACTGATCAGTGTTGATCTGATCGGTCACGGGACTAATCAAATATCCTTCTGTATCACGTAATCAACAGACCTGGTTGGTCACGGAGACCAATCAGGACTATGTTTCAGATACAGTTGCATTCCTTACTCGTCCTATGAAGCATATACGTATTTGACCATGATATACTTCTGTATATGTCTTCACATGGAAGTCCAAGTGTTAATGCAGTCCGATCTTGAACGAATCAGAATTATAGATATTTTTCTGAAAATTGATCGTTCATAGATAAATCAGAAATTTTTCTGTATCGATTATCAGTCTGATGGAACTACGGTAATTGTTGTCATATGATCCATATACATTGTTGTCATGATACATTTATGGTATATGTCTCTCATATGCAATTCCAAAATCATCCTTTGACTTACTTGTCATATGAAACATATACATGTTTGACCATGATATAATTTTGTATATGTTTTCATGTGCAATTCAAAACTTAACCTTGATCATTTTGGATTTGGGGAGAGACCCGTGTTTGAGGGGGAGGTATGTTCAAACTTAATAACCATACCCTTTTCAATGTTTGACAAAGGGGGAGAAAATGACTGATTAAGTTTATGGTTGTTATAGGGGAAGGATCATGATTCCCTTATGAGAATTGAATTGATTGATAAACTTAAATCGGGTTGTCAAACATCAAAAAGGAGGAGATTGTTGATGTAGTCTTGCCTGATTGTTGTTTTGGTGTTGACAACGATTTAAGTTTAGTTGAATGAATTTGGATTAAGTCCAGGTGGATTGGGAGATCGCACGCTGGCATGTGAAAAAGTCCTAGCTTGGAGGGCTAAGTATGAAAAGTCCTAACCTGGAGGGTTAGGTGTGAGAAAATCCTAATCTGGAGGGTTAGGTGTGGAAAAATCCTAGCTTGGAGGGCTAGGTATGGAAAAGTCCTAATTCGGAAGGCTTGGGTGAAAAGTCCTAGCTTGGAGGGCTAGGTGAAAAGTCCTAACTTGGAGGGTTAGGTGAAAAGTCCCAACTTGGAGAATTAGGTGAAAAGTCCTGGCTTTGAGGGTCAGGTGCCTAGCTTGGAGGGCTAGGTTGGATGAAGGTCTAACTCGGAGGGGTTGGGTGAAAAGTCCTAGCTTGGAGGGCTAGGTGAAAAGTCCTAGCTTGGAGGGCTAGGTGAAAAGTCCTAACTTGGAGGGTTAAGTGCAAATTCTCAACTTGGAGAGTTAGATTGAAAAATCCTTAGCTTGGAGGGCTAAGGTGAATGAAATCCTAGCTTGGAAGGCTAGGTCTGCATCCCTGGATCGGTCTGGTGACCGATCAGGGAGTTGGCACGCTGCTCCTTCGTGGATCGGTATGGTGACCGATCCAGCGATGTCTGATCGGTCTGGTGATCGATCAGGGAGTGTGTGTTTCACTCACTGCACAGCTCCTGATCGGTCTGGTGACCGATCAGGGAGCTCACAGTGAGTTGAGTTCCCCTGCTGATCTGCTCCTGATCGGTCTGGTGACCGATCAGGGATACTGTTCAGATCGGTCTAGTGAACGATCATTTGTCGTAAGGTTCTCACTATCACCGATCAGGATGACTCCTGATCGGTCTGGAAGCAGCCTGATTGGTCTGGTGACCGATCAGGCTGGAGCCTGATTGGTCTGGGGACCGATCTGGAGTATACAGAAGACTGCTGGATCGGTCTGGTGACCGATCAAGCTCCTCCCTGATCGGTCTGGGGACCGATCAGGAGCAGAACTTTAATTCAAATATGATGTCAGAAGTCTGTTTTCACTGCCGATTCTCTGCTACTTGCTGATTTCTTTTTGATATGCATTGCTAAGCCTCTGTTGGAGTGTGCAGGTGATAGCAGGTGATTCAAACACTCAAGGAGGGTCAATGGGAGGCTTTCCTTGGAGCAAGTTTGGATCTATTGTGTTTCAGGTCTCAACGGCGTCTGGCGCAACTGGCAACTGACGAAGGCACGGCTGGCAACTGACGGAGGCTCAGCTGGAGGAGTGTCCAGTGGACTCAGTGCTCAGAGAGGTCAGTGGGTCAGGGTGTGAGTCAGTGGTGCTGATGGAGCTGGCGACGTTGAGCAGGAGCTTAAGAGACAAAGCTGGATGCAGAGGAGCGGTGGCGAACAAGATAGAAACTTGGGAAGTTTGGCTGGGCTGTGTTCGTGCTCTCTGTTGCTTTGTGCTTGAGCGATCTTGTTACATCTTTATGAGCTTGTCTTCTCGAGTGTCTCTGTGCTTAACTTGTATCTTCTTGAGATCACTTGTGGAGAGGTTTCTCCACCGAGAAAGAGGCTACTACTATCCGGAGTTCACCGGGGCTTGATTTGTCGACGATCAAGGGATCGCCCACCTCACGGGCACGCCAAGGAGTAGGGGCAAGTTATCCCCGAACCTTGTATATCGAGGTGTTAGCGTCGGTTTGCTTTCCCTTTGTGTTTTGCTTGCTGTTCTTTATTTCTGCTTCTGTGTTTTTGTTTCCGCTGCTACTAATCTGATCACGCAGAAGTATCAAAGAGCAAGAAATTGTGTTTGGCTATATTCACCCCCCCCTCTAGCCATCCGGGTTCCAACATTAAGGTGTTTTAGTTTTTCTTTAGAAGTTTTTATTTTACAATTTTATTGCTTATATGTTTATTTTAAAAAAAATTGTATGAGATTCTAGTCTTTTGACAAGGAGTAAATATTGTATTAGGTATTCAATTTTCAAATTGATTAATTTTGAGTAGTTCGGTTTAATTTTATGAAAGTTTTCTATTGATCATAAGAGTAAACAAAAAAAAAGGCTAATGGAGACACATCCAAATGACCAGAATTAGTTGTTGTGTACTGCACTAGTGAAAAGAGAATCTAAAAATACTAGTTATCTGAATAAGTCTCTATGAGATTTTTCTGATTTATTCTAATGATTAATAAAAAATTTCTATTAAACCAAATCAGTCACTTAAGAATTAATCATCGGAAAAGATTAATACTAAATTATATATAAACTTTACAAAAATGTAAATTCATAAGTAGTAGAATAGGACTTACTATATTGAACCATATTAACAGAGTGTTTGAGAGAGCTTTTGCTAGCTGCTATTTAGATTCTAACTACACAGAAGCACTTTTGAGTGTTTGTAAATGTCAAATTCTACTTTAACTTCTGCAACTTTTACTCAAAAGCTGGAAGCAAGAATTTGATCTTTTTTTCTACTTCTGTTTTTTTGTTTATGGTCTAGAATTAAAAGTTAACATTTATACCCTTAATAAATTTATCATTTTACATAATTATCACCACGATTTTTAAACAAAATTTTATATTTTTATATAATTTATTTTTTTTAGAATTTTTTATACATATTTTTATAAATTTTTATCATTTTTTATAATTTTATTTTTATAAATTTTATATATTTTTTAAACATATATATTATTAAAAATTAATTTGATATAATATTCGAAATATAATAATAAATATATAAAATATTATTAATGGTGTATCAAAATTATATTTAGATAATTAAAAAATTAATTTATATAGTTTAAGGATATTGTTGTCGTTTAACTAAAAATTAAGTTTGAAAGTAATTATTTACCAAACACTCAAACTTTATCTTTATCAGCTTTTGACTTATATTCCCAAACACTTCATGTTTTTGTTTCTCACTGACTTTGAGATAATTTCTATAAAAGTCACTTTTTAAGACTCAAATACTTCCTAAATCATTTTGTGTTAGAATTGCCTTTGTTATTTTATTATTCCGCTTTTTATCTCTTATCTTAACTAACTAGATCGGAAAGATTGTCAAATGGAAGTAATTAGATGCTTATTGCTATAGCCATAGAAAGAAAATAGAAAATTTTCAATTAGATATAAAATTAAATTTCTTCAATAATTGTATCGAAGTTTACTTTGAGAAACCAATAGGTTAAGTAAAGAATGGATAATGAATTTATGCTTCAAAGATAATAAATTTATAGAATAAACCTTATGAATTTGCTTGCTTCAAAGATAATGAATTTTCTCTCACAAGGAACAACAACTCATATGATGGATGAGGTTTTTTAATACGTTAAACAAAAACCTTGAATTGAACATCATATATAAGAACCAGAACTGGGTGTTCATCTGTCCGTATGTCTTCCAACGCCGAAACAATTGGCCTCAACCCAAGTAAATTCGAGAGTCAAAATCCCCTCAACAATTCCAGTTGAAAAAGAGCAACTTCATAAACCATACATTAAATTAAGATGATAATTTTCTCCAAATCCAATAAAAAATTTGATATCCAATCTAAAAAAAAATATAGAGAAACTATTAATAACTACACGAATATCTGATTAAATAATATATATATATTAAAAAAATTCTTTTATTAAATTCGCTAATTATTTTTGTTTTTTACTAAACTAATTAATTATTTTTTATAGGTAAAAATAAATTATATAGATGTTTAATTTATTTTTTTAACAATATATATTTAATATAATATTAATCTTAATATGTTTTTTAATGATAATAGTGGAATAGAAAAAAATTATTTGTCTAGAATATATCCGGCTTTTCAATGGATATGAAAATGAATATTCGATACCTGATGAATATGAAGACAGAGAATATAAAATTCGATCCAAATCCGATCTATTATCATCCCTATATTAAACAAAAAAACAACCTTAAAATCCCGGCAATACAAAATCAAAAAAAAATGAATCATATTAAATCTACTTACACAGTCTTATCTTGCATCCTGTCAATGCAAAATACTAAAAAAAAAATGAAACATATTAAATCTACTACACACAATCTTATCTTGCATAAAATTATTTTTGCAGCAATTCCAACTAATGATGATAAAATCACACAACATATTTATTATTGCATAAATTTGATAACAAAAAATAATTCACTCGTTCCTAACACCCTCATCAACCAATTCCAAGGTTAACACAAAAGAAATAAATCATGAAAACTACTAACCTAAATGTCGTGGCTAGTGTAGAAAGAACAGTCACACTGATTGTCATATTTTAATCCTCAAATCTTTTGATGGCAACATATACACTAATTATCAATTCAACATATGAAAATCAAAAACATACTTAGGGCAAGCACTCATAAACTTGTACTTAGGTAAGGTACATAAATCACAAAATTGTTCATTCATTAAAACGGAAGCAAAAAAGATGGATAAATGTATTGAAATTAGAAAATAACCACATAATACAGGTTTCTCAGAAGAAAAAAAAACAAAAACAGATTGAACCAGCTTTATAACATAAGCTTTAAAATACCCAACGCCTCAAAATCCAAACTCAACTAGTTTAGTTTCCTCACTACCTTAAACAACTAAGCTTCTTCAACAATTGTTCCCTTCTCGCTGACATAGATACCATCCAAGAACTTCCTGATATCCTTGTTCTTTACATGGCATTTCTGTCAGATATGTAAAAAAAATCAGCCTGCTGGACAAACAAAGAGCTGGGAAAAAAATTGCATTACTTCTCAATAAGTACAAGGGGAAAATCGTGTTGAATATATGAAAACCTGGTTGATCAAGGCAGCAGAGCGAGAGACAAGTTCAACATCATTTCCATCGAGGATAAGTTCATCCTTCACCTTCTCAGACCGAAGAATTTTCACACCTTCAAGCATATCAACTTTTCTGACCTGCAACAGACAAGCAGACTTAATTGTCATTATAAATATGCCTGTCTCAGATACCTCAGCTATTGACAACGTTACAACATAAAAAACAGCATAAAAAGAACATAGGTTCCTTTTTTAGTTTTTTCAAAATCTGAATGTACTTCAAAAATTGTCAAAATGCCACCAAAATTTCCAATATCTGATGTCCTAGCTATTGATACTATCATGTAACAGAATCATGACATGTGGATTTGAATAATACCATGTTTGCCACATCACAATTTCATCATCTGAAATTACAATATTGCTGATTGAGGGTCAAATGACAGCAGGATGAGACTATAAGGCCCTTTTGAACAAAAGAGAAAACTGTATGGGCGCAATGAAATTTCCCCAAAGAATGTAAACTGGGAGGCATCAGCATGAACCAAAAAATATTGCAGAAACAAAGTTGTATAGTATTCTCTAATTTTTTGTATCTCAAAGTTTAGTATAAATAAGAGTTACCAATAATATGAAAATCCTATATGCTTAATTCTACATGGTATCAGAGCAAATCTTAGACGTCTCTTCAAACCCTAGCCAGTCAGTCTCCAAACCCTACATGGTATCAGAGCAAATCTTCTCTCTTGCCGCGGCCATTGAAGGACTGCTAACTCTAGCCTCCTCTTCCTCATCTCTCACATCTTGATAATGACCGATGAAAGGTGTGATTGGGGCGGCAAAGACTTGATTAAGGAGAGAGCGGCCATGTAACAGAGTAGAGGATCTTCTGCTAAGGCAAAAGATGATGGCAACAAAATTGTTTGACAATCCTTAAACTAGATCAAATAAACTCCCTTAACCGGTCTGATCATGCTTGTTATTTATTCAACTAGAGGAATACAAGGCTCATCAATAATGGGAAAAATAAAACCAAATATTGATGTTGCTGATCTTTGATTAAACATATAGGTGCCATGGTTGATCAATTCAATGCAACAATAGTTTGTACAAGGTTACCTTCTAGACACAGTTCAGAAATTTAGGATATAACAGCTCAGACTTACTCCCAATCAGCTAATGATGCCCAGATATATGAGCTAAAGAAAAGGATTCATTAAACGAAACAAGGTGAGATGGCAATTGCTAGTAGTTTTTTAACTTCGTGGCTTGTGCCAAAACTTACCACCATTAGTATTTTCAAGCATCCTATGTACTAAAGTTTCATAGATTAATTGTAAGGAAATGTATACGATTTCCTAACAAAACTGAATGATGTATTTAATTAGATAAGAATATTAGTTATTGGGCATGATGTTTTTTTCCTCTTATGGCAAGGATATAGATATGTGCAAGAAGAGAGTAGAAGTAATGCTATGGTGTGATGTTTGTTGACTCCTCTACCATAACTATAAAACCTAATGCAGATGAAAACAAATACATATCAAAGATACCAGCTGGAAACTTCATGACCATCCACCGTGGTCTTGGTGGGAAAAAATTTAGTGGTTCACGGCCTCAAGCCCATATGTCTAAAACTGTTGATAACAGGCTACCAAGAGAAACCAATTCTTTCAGTGGATTGCCCAATGAGAAATTGCAAAATCTAAAGTTCCTTATGGAAGATTTGAGTATTCTTCCAACATAGTAATTCCTTCTCATCTTGTACATTCAAGTATATCTTGTTCATCTTTTAATACTAATCATGTCCAAAATATTCATGGTATTTTTGCTAATGTGGATTTTAGATTTAGGAGCATCTAATCATATGACTAGTGCACATAAAAGATCTCTCACCTATACTTCTTCTTTAGGCCAAGATAAAGTTTGAATAGTCGACAAGTCTTTAGCTCTTACTATTGGGAATGGTTCTATAAATTACACCTTCAATTATCTTATTTCTTATCTTATATATTCCTTGTTTTACATAAATTTCTATTTGTTAGTGGTCGTACAAGGAATTTAAATTGTAAAATTGAATTTTTCCCTTCTCATTGTACAAGAGCTAAGCACCAGGAAAATGATTGACTAGGATAGAGTACATGATGGCCTATATCAACAGGGTTAAAGGACCTCTTTCATGCTTTATTAGGTGAATTTGATTCTATCTTTATCAAATTATTTAGTGGCATAAGAGATTAGAAGATCATTCTTTTCTTCTATTCGAAAAACTTTATCCCCACTTTTTTTTTTAGTTTGCACAAGGTATCCAACTCTTTGAACCAACTAATCCTTGGGGGACCGGCCAAACGCAATGGAAGTTTCCCACCAACCACAAGGTAAATCGGGAAGGACCCATGAAGACTCATCCAGATGGTCAGCATTCTTAGACCCGCTTATCACTGAAAAGAAAATCCCCTACAATACGCTAAAGCTGAGATTCGAACTTTAGATCCCTTGGTTATTCATTGGAGGGCCTAACCATTGCACCATTAAATTTTATTTAAGCACTATAATGTGGAAAACTTAGTTTGTGATGCTTGTGAACTTGCTAAGCATGCTATAAGTTTATATCCTCCAATCAATAATAAAAGTCCAATTTCCTTCACGATGATTCATTCTAATGTGTGGGACGACCTCTACTCATCTATCTGGTAACAAACGATTTTTAACTTTTATTGATTACTGCTCTCATGTTTTTTAGTCTCCTTTTATAGAATGATTAATACATAGTTCGGTGCAAAAGTGAAAAAAAAAATCAAACTAATAATACTACAAAATATACAAACAATACCATTCATACTTATTTAGACATTTAATGGAATTATACATCAAACTAGTTATCTTAATATTACCGCCTAAAAGGGTATATATGAATAGAAAAATAGACATCTCCTAAAAGTTACTAGGGCTCTTATGTTCACTGTGACTAACGATAAAGTCTGGAGGACACATTACTTATTGCTGCCTACCTCATCAATCATATGCCTTTAAGGATCTTAGATTTTAAATGTCCAATGGAATTTATTCAAGGCAATAACTCTTACATTATCCCTCAAAAATATTTGGGTGTGTTTGTTTTGTGCATAATTACACTAAAGGGAAACTTGATCTTAAAGCCTTGAAATATGATTTTATTGGGTATTTATCCATAAAAGACTATAAATGGTATCATCTACCCACTAAAAAATTTCATGTGAGTTTGGATGTTACTTTTCAACTGGCAGAAGCATATTTCCTCCTATGCTATCACCTCTCTAGGGGGAGAATAATGATGTGGAAGTGACTCAACCTATTCTTAAGTTGCCTATATATGGTGATCGGGTGGAGCATTAAAGCAATAATAAAATTTTGAATGGAGATCAAATTAAAACTGATGTAACAACACAGAGACTCCCAGATGGAATGCCTTAGTAATATAGAACTTAGATCTAGTTGGATAAAAAGCAAGTAGGATGTAAGTGGGTATTCACAGTGAAGCATAGGGCAAATAATTCTATTAAGAGGCTAAAGGCTCGATTGGTAGTAAAAGATTTCAACCAAACCTACAAAATTGATTACTAAGAAACTTTTGCACCTACCAAAATGAATTTGCTATAAGTTATCTTATCTTGTACTGCTAAACATAGATGGAATATTTAGCAATTTGATGCCAAAAGTATTTTCCTACATGGTGGGTTAGAAGAAGTTTATATAGAAATCCCAAGTCCCACCATGTTTTTCTTGTTAAAAAACTAAAAGGTTTAAACAGCCATCTCTAAAGGCTTCATTTGACAAATTCAATAAAATGCAATTATCAGTTTTGGATACAAGTAAAACAATGCAACTCACACTATATTCATCAAATATCTTGATTGTAAGATTACTATACTTATTGCACATGTTGATGATATAGTGAAGGCACATGATAATCAAAAAACAATAACTGGACTGAAAAAACATTTGTCTACTAAGCTACTGAGTTTGAGATTAAAGATTTGGACCAACTGATATTTTTTTGAGATAAAGTTCCTCCATCAAAAAAGGGAATATGTTATGCTTTAAACTTGCAAATACTCCCGTTGAAGTCAATCATAGACAAAAAGAGATGTTGAAGAATAAATTGATATTGAACAGCACCAAAGATTATTTGAGAGACTCATTTTTCTTTCTCATACACAAGCTTGAATTTGCCTATACAGTATATATAGCAAGTTAATTTATGTGTACAAGATGGGTATGACAAATATCCATACACTATCTTGAGAGGGAGTGTTGATAGGGATACATATGTTTTAGGAATTATTTCCTATTTAGTTATCTAATAGGAATACTTATGTATTTTTTTACATCTCAAATTTCAATTTTATTACAAATGAAATAAGAGTTAACTGGAATAAGGAACATACCCTATTTTCTTTCACAAAATTCAAAATGCATAATTCTACAATCAGCATTGATGATTTGGTAAGATTCCCTCTGGTATGAAATGCCTGAAGCATTTTCTCACCCTTCAGGCAGTCTATAAAACTAAGTCAGTTTAAAAAATGCTAAATCATGTTAAAATTTCAAGATTGAGAAAGCTGAGATGATCTTACATATAACAATTTTCTTGCTCAGTACTAAAGTGGCAGCTAATGAAAGAATGTAGTAACTCACTGGTGCATGATCTTATATATAACTATAATCCTATAAACCAATGGAATGTTAAATCTTGCGTTCCAAAATGCTAACTCTGAAGACAAACGACAGAAAGTACTGATCTGATAGATGGCGTCCTGAACTTGTTTCTTCAAGAAATAGCATAGCATAGCAATACGATATATCTCCTTTACCCGAGACAAAATTTTGCATAACTAGACCCAAACGGTGCAATTTACTAGAAAGCTTCTCATACAGAGTGTAAAATCGCCTACGTTCAACTAAAGTGGAAGCAAAAGGTAAAAAGAAAAGCACGAAATAGATAGAAAACATAAGCATTATTGAGCAAGATCGGACCTTTTTCTCCCCAAGGAAGTTCCTGATCTCTATGGAGTCGTTATTATTAGGGATGGATGCATTGATGGGGAAATGGGCGTAAACAAGACGCATCTTGTACCTATAGCCCTTGGTAACCCCGGTGATCAAATTTTGTATATGACTGATGGCGGTGCGGATAGCAGCAATGGTCTTGCGGGATCCAAACCACGCTTCCACCTTCAGCTTCTTCCCACCCTCGAGGAGAGCAAAGTCAAGGTTGAGGTGTTTGAAGTTGCGGGTGAGCTTTCCGCGGGGACCTTCGACCTCAACGATCTTCGCGTTAACCTTCACGGTGATCCCTTCAGGGATGTCCATCGTCTCGGAGGAAAGAATTGTCTTCATCTCCCTATCGCTGGCTGCTCAACGAACGGCCGAATGACAAAAAACCCTAAGACAATCTATAAATGATTCGTATTTATAGCATCAGTCCGGGGATCGTAGGTTGCGGCGGCGTTCCTACGTTGTAATAACCGTTGGATTGGAATCTGAGACCGGGAAGAGTGGCGATAAAGAAATGAAAGAAAAAAAAAAATATATATATATATATATATATATATATATATATATATATATATTCTTTTCAGAATGTTATCAAATTACGTGACACTCACATATTTTTCTCAATTACGTATGTTATTTTAAAAATGTCTAAATAAGATAGTTTATTTTTTTACTATTCATCTGATACAAAATATATATAATCTCTCTATTCTTATTTCTCTTTTTCTATTTGATATATATGCATGCAATAAGAAAAATTTCTCTTTTCTCAATCAACCATACTGATTTTCAAAAATCAAAATCTTTGTATTATTGATTTCGAAAATCAACAATACTGTGTTACTAATTTTTAAAATCAATAACATTATTACTAATTTTAACTTTGAGAAATCATAATTTTTAATTGGGATTGAATTACGAGACGTACAATATATTAAATCGAAGATTTCTAAATGTGTTATTATGTATCCTATGATTTATTCTCATTTAAAAATTATGATATCTCAAAATTTAAGTCAATAATAACGTTGTTGTTGATTTTTAAAAAACAACACCAATAGGGAAAGGAGCAAGAGGGGCATTCAATACTTTAAAGGAAAAGCTAAGTTCTACTTCTTTACTAATCCTACAAAAATTTTCTAAAACCTTTGGAATCGAATGTGATGCTTCTGGTATTGATATAGGTGATGTGCTTATATAGGAGATGAGACTCATTGCTTATTTCAATGAGAAGTTGAGTGGAGCCACTCTCAACTATCCCCACGTATGACAAGGAGATGTACGTATTAGTGAGGGTATTGGAGGCAAGGCAGCATTTCCTATGGCCAAAAAAAATCATGATTCACACAAATCATCAATCTCTAAAGCATTTGAAGAGACAACATAAGTTGAACCGACACCATGCTAAATGGAAGGAATTCTTATGCGATCAAATATAAGCAAGGCAAAGAGAACATGACTGTTAATGCATTATATCAAGGGTATACTTTACTTTCTGCTTTAGATACAAAATTACTTAGAATTGAATATATCAAGGATTTATATGCTAATGAAGCTGATTTCTTTGATGTGTTCAAAGTATTTGATAAGGTTGCATTTGGTAAGTTCTATAGGCATGATGGGTTTTAATGTTGTGAAAATAGATTGTGTATGCCTATGTGTTCGTTGTATGAATTATTTACTAGGGAAGCACATGATGTTGGCTTGATGGGACATTTTGGCATTATTAAGATTTTAGGAGTCCTATGAGATCACTTCTATTGGCCTCAAATGAAACATGATATGGAGAAAATATGTGAGAGATGTATCACTTACAAACAAGCTAAATCTAAGTTGAAATCTCATGGCTTGTATACTCCTTTGCTTATACCTAGGGAACCTTGGACTAACATTTTGATGGACTTTATTTTAGGACTATCCCAGACTAAGAGGGGAAGAGACTCGATCGTTGTTGTGGTAGAGAGGTTTTCTAATATGGCACATTTCATTCCATGTCATTAAACCGATGATGCCTCGTATATAGTTGTATTGTTCTTTAGATAGGTTGTTAGGTTGCATGGCATGCCTAGAACAATTGTCTCTGATAGGGATGCAACGTTTTTGAGTTTTTTGGGAAGACATTATGGTGAAAATTGAGAACTAAATTATTATTTTCTACTACTTGTTATCTCCAAACTAATGGGCAAACTGAAATTGTTAATAGAATATTATCTTTCATATTCTGTGTCGTCATTAAAAAGAATTTGAAAATATGAAAAGATTGTCTACCGTCTGTTGAATTTTCTTATAATAGAAGCATACATTCCACAACTTAGTTCTCTTTATTTGAAGTTCTTTATGGATTCAATCTTTTGTTACTATTAGACTTCATTCCTTTGGCTATGAGTAAGCACGCAAACTTAGATGGTAAGCAAAAGGCTGAATTTGTGGAGAAGATTCATGAACAAGCATGATTAAGTATTGAGAGAAATACCCAACAATATATTTTGTGATCGATGGCACGGCTAGAGGGGGTGAAGAGCTTCTCACCCAATTCTTCGACTTCATCATACATGTATTAGTTGCGCTAGCGGAAATGGGCTACAGTAAAGTATATATTAAAGTAGCTAAGAAGGACTAGGGATTATATGTAACGCCCAAAAATTCTCAGATCTAATTTTAGAAATATCCTAGAATTTATTCCGAAATTATTGATATTTTTATAGAATTTTTTCATGGACAAATAAGACAAAAATGAATAAAAATAGAATGCACAAAAGTTAAGTGGGGTTTGACCCTTAAACCTATAGAATAAGAGGAGAATAGGCAAACCGAGTGGGATGAGTTTATTTTCATTCGAATAAATTAGAGGGAAAGGTAGATAAGGTAAAGTTAGTTAAATTTTTCCCATAAATATAAAGGGAACTTAAGGGTTTTTTTAATTGAAACTTTTCCTCACCTTGTCGCCGCCAAACCCTCTCCCTCCCGTGGCGATTTCTTCCTCCCTCTCCTGAGACTTCTTCCTCCCTCACTCACAGTAAAGCAAGGAGGAGTCCAAGGCTTGTGTTAGGTGGATTCAAGAAGGAGGGCACGCTAGGGGATCTTGTTCTTCGTTAGAACCTCTCTGAGACTCCAAGGACCTCCCTCTCCCTAAATCCTACACCCTAGAGTTGTAAGAACAAGCGCAGGATGTAAGTACCCCTCACCTGCGGTATAAGTAGCTTCGTTCGTATGATTGATTGTCCTAGTTTATCTAATTACAAGTTTATGCCCATATGTGCAGATTAACTTCCTCTACCAATTTTAAGGGCACCACTAGATGGGCTGGGCGTGCTTCCCCCTTTAGTTTGGGGTTTAGACGCACTGTCGAGTGCCTAGGAAGTGTCCTTAAATGAAAAAAGGGAGTTTTTAGGCACGCAAGGTGCTCGAGAAAATGTTAAGAAGCTCTAATATGAGTTTTAGCATGTTATGAAGTTAGCTACCCTTGCTTTATGTTTATGGACCCTAGTTCGTCCATTGGGTGGGCTCCTAGATCGCCCCTAGGCTCTAGATCGCCTAGTAGATGCAAGGTTAAAGAAAAGAATATTTATGAAAGTATTTTACTTTTTATGGCATGTGCTTGGACTCTAGTTCGTCCATGGGTGGGCTCCTAGTTGCCCCTAGGCTCCTAGTTTGCCTAGTAGTAGTACCCTAATGGGTTCGGGATTAGCTACCTCAGATCTATTTAGGGATGCACGCATTAGCAGCACATTGCCGGGCCCACAGCAGCATGATTATTATTTTCACTTACTATATGTATAAGTTTCAAAAGTTCAGTAATAGCTTTAAGTGAAAACAGTTTTAAGATCATGCTTAGTTCAGTAGATTCTATGAATGCCATGCAAATTTAACTATATGAATATGATTTAGTCCATGTGCTTGCCATGATATCTGTTTAGATATATGTTTCAGTAAGAATAAATGACAAGCATGATATGTTTTCTTACATGTGTTTTCAATAGCGTGATTTTCGAGATATGCATTGTTTTGTGAGTAGGATGGTACTTACTAAGCTTTATGCTTATAGTTTCATTTTTTCTTATATTGCAGATAAAAGCAAAGGAAAAATAGAGTAGCGAAAGAGGCAGGGATGATGGTGGAGTGTGTGTGATGGTGGAAACTTGGAATAAAAGAACCTTGGAAACTTGCATTAAGAGGACATGTTATTAAGAATGTTAAATGAATTAGTTCTTTGACATGTTTAACATTTTCCGCAGCTTAAGTACGTTTGTTATGTTATTAGCATTATGCTAGTATGAGTTGATATCATGCCGTGATGCCATGCCTAGCTTTTACTTGTGATATGTTGAGTGATACTTTTCAAATGCATGTTAATTAGTAGTAAAATGCATGGTCTAAGGCTATAGAATCATTTCTGATATTATAGCGCTACTATTGATGCATCTAGGCAGAAACAATGCTTAGTTTTAGTAGCAAGTTGATACAAAGTTTATGTTTCTAAATTTATGCTTAGAAGTAGTTGAAGTATGCCTTAATGTCATGAAAACATGTAGAATATGACCTAGAATCATTGTATACCTGTTAGTAAGCTTAAATATGAGTTTGTGGTGTTTTTGGTACAAAGTAGGTTGACCTTGGCACGTTTCTGGAATCTGAAACTTCAGATTTCAGAGCTGCCAGTCGACTGCGACAGTTACCAGTCGACTGGGACCAGCAGAAAAATGGCACAGAAAGTTTCGTCGGCTGCACCAGTCGACTGGCAAGATATCAGTCGACTGGTGCCAATTTAAAACAGAATGTGATGTAGAGCTGTTGGTTAGTGCTTCAGTCATGCAATGCTGAGGTTGGGGGATCAAATCTTGGCCAAGCTAATAAAATTAAAGTTTTTGTTTTATTTTGGCTGGTTAGTACTTCCAACAGGATTATGATTTACCGCAGCATGCTTGAGTTATGAATTGTTAGTTCAGTACATAGAAAAATAAGAATTTTTAAATTCTCCCAGTTGGTTTAGCATCTGGAAAACAATGATCAGTAATCAGTTAGTCAGTCAGTTAGTAGCGATCCGTCTTAAAGCTTAGTACCAGAAGGCGGGTCGTTACAGAGTGGTATCAGAGCAGGTTCCATCTTTCCTCCACACACACATCCAGCATCGTACCTGCAGCTTCCAAGTAAGAGTACCTCTCACATTACTTATGTTTTCTTGCTTTTTCATTTCCTACTTAACTGAAGCATGTTTATAACTCATGACACTTTAATATAGTTATAGTAAATATGTATGTCCTCTGTTATGTAGATAATGGCTAGAGGACGCCCAACTAGAAGGGCACCAGCTACTGAGCCTCAACAGGAGGCAACTGACACAGTGACTCCACCTAATCTCGAGGAGATAGTGGCTCAGCTCCAGAGACAGATAGCTGAGCAGCAGCAAGAGATAGCCACTTTAAGGGCTAATCAGCAGACCACACCTACTGCCACGCCAGGACCAAATGTGGAAACCCCAATAGTGACAGAGGTTCCACCTAGAGCACCAATCCCACCAATAGCACCAGAAGCCCCAGCAATAGGGGCTAGAAGAGAAGCATATCTGGTTCAGTGGCAGAAACTCAAACCAGAGAACTTTTCAGGCACTAGTGAACCGTGGGATGCACAAGCCTGGTTCAAAACCCTGGAGAGTACCATGGAGCTTCTGGACTGGCCAGAACATGAGAAAGTAAAGTGCGCCTCCTTCTGCCTAGCAGGAGATGCTAGAATGTGGTGGGAAAGGGTGAAGGCCAAGCGAGACATAAATCAGATGACGTGGGCCAACTTCGAAGCAGAGTTCTTCGAAGAATTCTTTCATATGCGGGTTACTAACCGGCATTATGATGAATTCACTGAATTTCGTCAAGGTAACCTATCAGTAGAGGAAGCCGTGAAGAGATTCAACAGACTGGCTCGCCTATGCCCTGAACTGGTCAGCACTGAACGAGAGCGAGTCAGGCTAATGCTCAAGATGCTAAGGCCAGAAATAGCATTGAATGTGGCCAGCGGCGTCCATAGGCCGCAAACCTCAGAAGAACTAGTTAGCAGTGCTCTGATCACCGAGCACTACCTGAACAGCATGCAACAACAGAAGTCAGTCATGACAGAAAGTAAAGGCCAAGGCAGTTCAGGAACTCAGAAACCCTAGGGCCACAACTCTAGCTGGAAAGGGAAGAATCAGGGCAAGAGAAAGCAGTGGAACAATCCGAAAGGGGAGCCAGCCAACAAGCAAGCCAAGTATCCCACTTGTCCCACATGTGGGAGACAACACTTAGGGGTCTGCCGCAAGGGCACCCGTGGGTGTTATAACTGTGGTCAAGAGGGGCACATGGCCAAGCAGTGCCCCACCAAGAACAGTCTGCCTACTCCACAGCCTACTCAGTATGGAGGCAAACCTGCACAGCTACATCAGATGCAGGCAGCACTGGATGCCCCCATATCAGTCAGGGCAGATTAGAAGCTCCATCAGCCACTACCAATGCACGGATCTTCTCACTGACCAGAGAGGATGTAGCGAATGCCTCGACAGTTGTGACAGGTCAGATATGTATTTTACAGCAAAATGCAACTGTCTTATTCGATACTGGGGCAACCCATTCTTTCATATCCAGGGCGTTCGCAGAGAAGTTAGCTATACCTCCAGATGTACTCAGTGGCCAGTTCTTAACCACCCTACCTTCAGGAGAGATTATGGCATCCACGCACTGGCTCCGTGCAGTGCCAATCAGTATAGCAGGCAGAGAGCTTTATGGTGATCTGATAGTGCTGGATATGACTGATTATGATGTCATTTTTGGAATGGACTTCCTAATCAAGTACGGTGCCTCCATAGAATGCCGTAAAAGGAAAGTCATATTCCAACCTGAAGAAGGAGTGCAGTTTGAATACATCGGAGAACCCAAGAGAAAGGCCAAGAAATTTCTCTCAGCTCTAAAAGCACAGAAACTGCTGGATTCAGGATGTACCGGATTTCTAGCACATGTAGTCAATACTGAACAAGAGAAGAACCAAAACCTAGAAGAGGTCCCAGTGGTATGTGACTACCCAGCAGTCTTCCCTGACGAGTTACCAGGCTTAGCACCAGACAGGGGGATAGAGTTTGAGATAGATCTCATTCCAGGTACCAATCCCATTTCAAAAGCATCATACCATATGGCTCTAGCAGAATTAAGAGAACTTCAGGAGCAACTACAGGAGCTGCTTGACAAGGGCTTCATACGCCCTAGTCATTCACCTTGGGGAGCTCCCGTATTGTTCGTGAAGAAGAAAGACGGGTCCATGCGCTTGTGTATATATTACTGGGCCTTGAATCAAGTCATCATCAAGAACAAGTATCCCTTGCCAAGAATTGATGACTTGTTCGATCAGCTAAAGGGAGTAGCAGTGTTCTCAAAAATAGACTTGAGATCGGGTTATCACCAGGTAAAAGTTAAAGAAGGTGACATCCCCAAGACAGCTTTCAGAACAAGATACGGACACTATGAGTTTGTAGTTATGCCTTTTGGTATAACAAACGCTCCAGCGACTTTCATGGACCTCATGAACAGAGTGTTCCGAGAATATTTAGACAAGTTTGTTATCATCTTCATCGATGACATTCTGATATATTCCAGGACTCAGAAGGAACACGCAGAACACCTGAAAACAGTATTAAAAATTCTTCAGCGGAGCCAACTATATGTGAAATTCTCCAAGTGTGAGTTTTGGCTCGATCAGGTGTCTTTTCTGGGTCACATCATCTCCAAGGATGGTGTGATGGTAGACCCCAGCAAAATAGAAGCAGTAAGTAACTGGGTTAGACCGAAGAATTGCAGTGAGATCAGAAGTTTTCTGGGTCTAGCCGGTTACTACAGGAAGTTTGTAGAGGATTTCTCCAGAATAGCCTCCCCACTGACAGCTCTTACCAGAAAGAACAGAAAGTTTCAGTGGACAGAGGACTGCGAGAACAGTTTTACAGAATTAAAGAGAAGATTGACTAGTGCTCCCATCCTGACTCTTCCAGAGACCACTGACAGCTTTGACATATATAGTGATGCTTCTAAATTAGGACTTGGAGCAGTGCTGATGCAGAATGGCAAGGTTATCGCCTATGCCTCTAGACAACTCAAGGATTATGAAAAGAACTACCCTACTCATGACCTTGAGCTAGCTGCAGTAGTGTTCGCTCTCAAGATCTGGAGGCATTACTTATACGGAGCTCAGTGTAGGATTTTCACAGATCATCAGAGTCTGAAGTATTTCTTTACTCAGAAGGATCTGAACATGAGGCAACGCAGATGGCTTGAGCTGGTCAAGGATTATGACATTGACATCCTCTACCATCCAGGTAAAGCTAATAAGGTGGCAGACGCACTTAGCAGGAAATCTAGTGCCACCCTACTAGCTTTGTCTACGATGTCACAGCCCCTTCGGAAGGAAATATCAGAGTTCGGACTGGAAATTATAGTTGGGCAACTCTCCACTTTGACATTAGTGTCAACCCTGCTTGAAGACATCCAGACAGCACAGGATCAAGATCCTGACCTTCAGAAAATCAAGCAGGGGATAGCAGAATCAGAAAATGGGGAGTTTCGCCTATCAGATAGTGGGATACTGTACTGCGGTGACCGCTTATGTGTTCCGAACCAAGAAGAGCTCCGAAGGAAGATCCTAGAGGAAGCACATGGATCTCCTTATGCGATGCATCCTGGTTCCACCAAAATGTACCAAGACCTCAGGGGACGTTTTTGGTGGCCTGGGATGAAGAGAGACATCGCCAGATATGTCAGTACCTGTCTGACATGCCAAAGGGTCAAGGCAGAACATCAGAGACCAGGAGGAGTTCTGCAGCCTATCCAGATTCCAGAATGGAAATGGGAAGATATTTCCATGGATTTTATAGTGGGACTACCCAGAACAACGAATGGATATGATGCAATCTGGGTAATAGTTGACAGATTGACTAAGTCTGCCCACTTCCTAGCTATCAGGATCTCCTATTCCATGGAACAGCTAGCTCAGTTATACCTCAAGGAGATCGTCAGACTACATGGAGTCCCTAGGACTATCATTTCAGATAGGGACAGTAGGTTCACTTCGCACTTCTGGGAGTGCGTACAGACAGCACTAGGCACCAAACTGAAGTTTAGCACAGCTTTCCATCCTCAGACAGATGGTCAGACAGAGAGAGTTAATCAAGTACTAGAAGATATGCTCAGAGCTTGTGCTTTAGATTTCAAGGGCAGTTGGTGCAGATACCTGTGCTTAGCGGAATTCGCCTACAACAATAGTTATCAGGCCACTATCGGCATGGCACCCTATGAGGCTTTATATGGGCGGAGGTGTAGATCTCCTATCTGCTGGTACGAGGGTGGTGAGAGGCAAGAGTTAGGCCTACAGACAGATCTTATAGATGATACCACCGTAGCCATACAGCAGATCCGCCAGAGAATAGAAACAGCTCAGAGCCGCCAGAAGAGCTATGCTGATACACGGCGCAGACCATTAGAGTTTGAAGTTGGGGATTCAGTATTCCTCAGAGTGGCTCCCATGAAGGGAGTAATGCGTTTTGGGAAGAAGGGCAAGCTAAGTCCCAGATATGTAGGACCATACCCCATCACTAGAAGAGTTGGCAAAGTAGCTTATGAGCTAGAGCTACCTCAGGAGATGTCAGCTATCCACAATGTATTTCATGTCTCCATGCTGAAGAAGCATATCCCAGATGCCACCCAGGTGATAGAGCCACAGACGGTACAAGCCCGCGAAGATCTCAGTTATAATAGTCGACCTATTCAGATAATAGACCGTGCAGTTAAGAAATTACGGAACAAGGAGGTACCATTAGTGAAAGTCATATGGCAAAATCACAGAGTAGAAGAGGCAACATGGGAACCAGAGGACAGCATGAGGCAGAAATACCCAGAGTTGTTTTGAGTTCGAGGATGAACTTTTTATAATGTATGGGGGATTGTAACGCCCGAAAATTCTCAGATCTAATTTTAGAAATATCCTAGAATTTATTCCGAAATTATGGATATTTTTATAGAATTTTTCCATGGACAAATAAGGTAAAAATGAATAAAAATAGAATGTGCAGAGCATAAGTAGGATTTAACACCTAGACCTTTCCAATGAGAGGAGAATAGACTTACCAAGTGGGATGAGTTTGTTTTCATTGGAATAGATTAGAGGGAAAGATAGATAAGGCGAAGTTAGTTAAATTTTTCCCATAAATATAAAGGGAACTTAAGGGTTTTTTTAATTGAAACTTTTCCTCACCTTGTCGCCGTCGAACCCTCTCCCTCCCGTGATGATTTCTTCCTCCCTCTCCCGAGGCTTCTTCCTCCCTCACTCACGGCAAAGCAAGGAGGAGTTCAAGGCTTGTGTTAGGTGGATTCAAGAAGGAGGGCACGCTAGGGGATCTTGTTCTTCGTTGGAACCTCTCTAAGACTCCAAGGACCTTCCCTCTCCCTAAACCCTACGCCCTAGAGTTGTAAGAACAAACGCAGGATGTAAGTACCCCTCACCTGCGGTATAAGTAGCTTCGTTCGTATGATTGATTGTCCTAGTTTATCTAATTGGAAGTTTATGCCCATATGTGCAGATTAACTTCCTCTACCGATTTTAAGGGCACCACTAGATGGGCTGGACGTGCTTCCCCCTTTAGTTTGGGGTTTAGACGCACCGTCGAGTGCCTAGGAAGTGTCCTTAAATGAAAAAGGGGAGTTTTTAGGCACGCAAGGTGCTCGAGAAAATGTTAAGAAGCTCTAATATGAGTTTTAGCATGTTATGAAGTTAGCTACCCTTGCTTTATGTTTATGGACCCTAGTTCGTCCATTGGGTGGGCTCCTAGATCGCCCCTAGGCTCTAGATCGCCTAGTAGATGCAAGGTTAAAGAAAAGAATATTTATGAAAGTATTTTACTTTTTATGGCATGTGCTTGGACTCTAGTTCGTCCATGGGTGGGCTCCTAGTTGCCCCTAGGCTCCTAGTTTGCCTAGTAGTAGTACCCTAATGGGTTTGGGATTAGCTACCTCGGATCTATTTAGGGATGCACGCATTAGCAGCACATTGCCGGGCTCACAGCAACATGATTATTATTTTCACTTATTATATGTATAGATTTCAAAAGTTCAGTAATAGCTTTAAGTGAAAACAGTTTTAAGATCATGCTTAGTTCAGTAAGATTCTATGAATGCCATGCAAACTTAACTATATGAATATGATTTAGTCCATGTGCTTAGTATAATGAATATGCCATGATATCTGTTTAGATATATGTTTCAGTAAGAATAAATGACAAACATGATATGTTTTCTTACATGTGTTTTCAATAGCATGATTTTCGAGATATGCATTGTTTTGTAAGTAGGATGGTACTTACTGAGCTTTATACTTATAGTTTCATTTTTCCTTATACTGCAGATAAAGGCAAAGGAAAAATAGAGTAGCGGAAGCGGCAGGGATGATGGTGGAGTGTGTGTGATGGTGGAAACTTGGAATGAAAGAACCTTGGGAACTTGCATTAAGAGGACATGTTATTAAGAATGTTAAATGAATTAGTTCTTTGGCATGTTTAACATTTTCCGCAGCTTAAGTACCTTTGTTATGTTATTAGCATTATGCTAGTATGAGTTGATATCATGCCGTGATGCCATGCCTAGCTTTTACTTGTGATATGTTGAGTGATACTTTTCAAATGCATGTTAATTAGTAGTAAAATGCATGGTCTAAGGCTATAGAATCATTTCTGATATTATAGCGCTACTATTGATGCATCTAGGCAGAAACAATGCTTAGTTTTAGTAGCAAGTTGATACAAAGTTTATGTTTCTAAATTTATGCTTAGAAGTAGTTGAAGTATGCCTTAATGTCATGAAAACATGTAGAATATGACCTAGAATCATTGTATACCTGTTAGTAAGCTTAAATATGAGTTTGTGGTGTTTTTGGTACAAAGTAGGTTGACCTTGGCACGTTTCTGGAATCTGAAACTTCAGATTTCAGAGCTGCCAGTCGACTGCGACAGTTACCAGTTGACTGGGACCAGTAGAAAAATGGCACAGAAAGTTTCGTCGGCTGCACCAGTCGACTGGCAAGATATTAGTCGACTGGTGCTAGTTTAAAACAGAATGTGATGTAGAGCTGTTGGTTAGTGCTTCACTCATGTAATGCTGAGGTTGGGGGATCAAATCTTGGCCAAGCTAATAAAATTAAAGTTTTTGTTTTCTTTAATTTTGGCTGGTTAGTACTTCCAACAGGATTATGATTTACCGCAGCATGCTTGAGTTATGAATTGTTAGTTCAGTACATAGAAAAATAAGAATTTTTAAATTCTCCAGTTGGTTTAGCATCTGGAAAACAATGATCAGAAATCAGTTAGTCAGTCAGTTAGTAGCGATTCATCTTAAAGCTTAGTACCAGAAGGCGGGTCGTTACATTATATGCTAGTTTACCAGACAGATCAATTACTCCCTATGGGTTACACGGATTCTGACTTCCAATCAGATAAGGATAACAGTAAGTCTACCTCGGGGTATGTGTTTACTTTGGGAGGTGGAGCCATAGTATGGAGGAGTATCAAGCAGAAATGTGTTGCAGACTCCACCATAGAAGCTGAGTATGTGACGACCTCTGAGGCAGCCAAGAAGTTGTATGGCTCAGGAACTTCTTAGTGCACTTAGATGTGATTCTTGGTTTGCCCAAAGCTATCACAATTTATTGTGATAACAGTGGTGCAGTTGCAAACTCGAAGGAAGCACGAGCCCATAAGGCAAGTAAACACATAGAACGCAAGTACCACCTGATACGAGAGATCGTAAAACGAGGAGAAGTTGTTGTCGCTAAGATTGCATCAGAGGATAACCTGGTAGATCCTTTCACTAAGGCCCTTCCAGCGAGAGCTTTTGATAGCATGTGGAGGGAATGAGAGTCAGATGTATGATAGTTTAATGACAGCATAGTCTTTTAGTATAAGTAGGGAGATTGTTAGGATGTATACTAAAAGCCTAGCTTTTGCATAGGCATCTACATTTTGGAATGAGAATCACATGATCATTGTTTGTATTTTATATTTATTATATGTGTGCATATTATCTCATACTTTACATTGTAGATAACATGGTGTGTGGTGCCACACAGAAGATCATGTTATCAGTCCCTTGTAGGGTATAAGTAGTGGCTCTCAACCAAGATGGTTTTGGACAAACCATTGGCATGGTTGTAGTGTAATTTGTTATTGGTCTATCTTGATCATAGAATTACACTAGTACACTTTGTGTGTATTGAGCAGGATCGATATAGAGGTGATTCGATTTATACTAACTATATAATTGAATCAGACCTCAGATATTATGGTGTACATGCTCTTAATCCCGATATAATAATGGACACATGTACTTAATATCTATTTCTTTGATTTACCAATGGGCGAGATTTATTTGTTAAATCAATAGGTTCGGTAAATTAGAAAATAATATTATTTACATGGTGTGTCGTTGATTATAGAAGGAAATCGTGTCCTAATGTGTTAGGATGATGATGTCCCCTTGAGGAGCTCATAAAGTTCATCATGTAAATCCTGCAAGTGGACTTGATCCGACATGATGATAAGGTTGAGTGGTACTACTCATGGAGTTAGATATGAATTAATTAAATTGTCAGTAATTTAATTAATTAATAGACATGCGAGATCTTAAATATAGGGAGATTATATACACATTATATGGTGGAGCCTATATTTATTATGGGGGTTGGTGCGGTAGTTCAGTGATAATCCTTTAGTGGATTGGATTATCATTAATGGATCTGGCTTTGGATCTATTAGGAGACCAAGACCCAACTCCTCCTCATGGTCCCTATTGTAGCCTATAAATACCTTATGAGTCATGAGACTAAGGCCACAAGAAATAACCCTAAGCCTTTCTCTCCTCTCCTCTCCCTCTCTCCCTTCTCTCTCCTAGGGCTTCGGCGCTGCAACCTTCCAAGGTGGGTGACTGGTGGCAACAAGGAAGCAAAGAGAGTGGGAGAAAGGTTCTTTATCTTCCTCTACTTCCTCTTCTCTTCAATCTGTGGCCGGCGCATCCATACAAGGTGGTTGAGGGGCCGACGGCATAAGGTTGAAGCAAAGGAAGGCTAACGGTGCACTTCTTGGTGAAGTGTTGCCGACGCAAGGAAGAAGAGGGAGGAAGAAGCTAGGGTTTAGGCTTTCTCTTC
Organism: Boesenbergia rotunda; assembly: GCA_024364735.1. Taxonomy (NCBI): domain Eukaryota; kingdom Viridiplantae; phylum Streptophyta; class Magnoliopsida; order Zingiberales; family Zingiberaceae; genus Boesenbergia; species Boesenbergia rotunda. The sequence goes on from JAGFNQ010002512.1 coordinate 81,624, forward strand.
TTCGTCATCTTCATCTACCTCTTCCTCTTCATCTCTGGGATCCGGCGCAAGCAAACAAAAGGAAGAACCTCTTCCTTTTGGCCGGCGACACTAAGTGGAGAGTTAGGGTGTTTTGCGCAAGCAAGGAAGGAAGAAGCAAGGGCTTTGGTGACTCCATTTCTTGGAAGATCGTCGCCCACACGACGTCCAAGAAGAGGATAGGACATATGGTTGAAGACCAAGAGGTAAATAAGAGGTATAATTCTTGTTTCTTGTTCTTAGTTTATTGTATATTAATTATTATCATGGACCCCGAAGATAAACACAAAAACCAGTGATCTATTCATCGTCTATTCTATGACTAATTGATTAGACGAGTTATATTACTTGAACAACAAGTTTGTTCAAGCGATCACTCATATCAATTAGTACAATGATGAAATGGTTGCTTGGGAAAATTCTTTCCATCCGGATTTGTTTTAATTAATAAAATTTTAATCCGGGGACATGGAGAGGATTCCCATGCATAACCGAAACCAACACTCAAGTCTTAAGCTTCCTTTTAAATAGAGGAGAGAGCTATTAACAAAATAGCTAAACCCTGATACCAGTCGACTGCTACCAAGCCCAGTCGACTATTGCTCAGCCAACGGCTAATTTTCGAATAGACCAATCGACTGCCACCCATACTAGTCGACTGATCTTACTGTTCAAAACTCACAGAAGGTTCAGTCAACTGCTGTCTCTACCAATCAACTGATCCTATTATACACTCACACTCATTCTCTCAGGAGTTGTCTTTTGAAGCTCTCTTCCTTTGGCGCTCGTCCCTTGGATGCATCCAAGCCTTCGATTTGTCCCAATGTCTTCCTTCACATACGCCTTGAAGTCTGCTTCCCTCGGCTCCACTTCATTGCTCCTCGTCCGGTGGTCCCTCAGATGCATCATCCTTCACCAACTCAAGGACCCGAGTACTAGGATGAGATTTCCCATATGTGTGTTCCACCAAGTTCTGCATGACTCAAACATACATCAAATCAATATGAAAACTTAACTTAATCATATTGACACATATATCAAAACTAATGATCTATCCGATTAAGCCTGGGTCAATTGCACCAACAATCTCCCCCTTTTTGATGTGTAATAATATGTTTAAGTTAGGCATAAAAATAGCAATTTGAAAATTAGAGACGTAGTATACTAAGAAGCATAAACGCGCAATCTCCCCCTTAACCTATGCCCTATCACATGATTTTTAAATTTTGGACAACATTAAGAAATAAGTTAAGTTTTAACTTAAACTCTTCCATTCTCTCCCTTTAACATCGTCAAAAAGGTTGTACCAATCAAGCCCAACCTATGACATTAAAGTAAAATAAGGATTTATAATTTGAAAACAAGCAGAAATCAGAATCATAGGGTACCAGTTAACTGAGACAGATATTAGTCGACTGACCTCACTAAAATAATTCTCACAGAATTATCAGTTGATTGGTCCTCTACACCGGTTAGCTGACACAAAATTGTTCTAAATTTTAGCCTTCTAAGCTGAATTTCAAAAGTACATTAAAAATTTCAGAAAATCTGATAAATCATGAAATTTTACATACATATTTCTTTTAATATCCTCTAATAGGAAAAAACATGTTTTCATGAAAGATTAAAATATTTTTGAATTTTGAATTTTTGAGCAAAACTCAAAAGCTTGAAAAACTTTCAATTTTGTATCACTTTTAAATCCTTGTTTTGAAATCATATATTTTTCAATTCAATACACTAGCAAATAAAATATAAAATTATTTTCAAAACATTTAAAATGTCCAACTATGATCTATGAGCAAGATGCCATTAATTAAATATTTACTTTCCCTATAGTTGGTATATTATAACTAAATTGATACATTAATAACTCATCAAAATGTCATAAAACAAGTGAATTATTTGTATCATCCAAACATCTCATACACAAACAAAAATATAAATCAAGTCATTATGAGATGTAATAAAGGTAATTTCTACTTAGCCCATTTGATCATGAATGTATTTAGGCTAAGTGCTCCCTCTTAATGTACTAAGTCAACTAATTTTCAAAAATTTAAAATTTTAACACACATGCTTAACTTATCCCTAAATCCTCTAATCCTTGACGATTGACTTTGGAACCTAATAGAGATTCTTTCTAATTTGGTTGACTAAGTACTCCTTAGGGATCCATTTCCTATCTAGGGTCTTGGTTTTTGATTGTTCTCGCAAGTAAACAATGATAGGTCTTCTCATTTCTAGAATCATTGTATCCTAAATGCGTTTTCTTAAACTTATCTTTTGGCTCCCAATGATCATGTCTAGGGTTTTTGAGCCAATTTTAAATTTCCTAAGGGCTTTAGTGAGGTTATTCACCTTTTCTCTTAATTACTTATTTTCTTTTTCTAAACATGAATCATTGGAACTTGAGGAAACATGCATATCATCCTTAAGTGTCATAAAATCTAATTTTTCTCTAAGCATGAAAATATCATTTTTCAAACATTTAATTTTCTTTCTAGCCTTAAATAAGTCATCATTAGTGCTAGAAATGATTTTAACCAAAGTAGTAGTGGGTAGATTGTGTACCTCATTTATCGAGACGTTCGAATATGAAGTTTGACCTCCCCCTTCATTTGAGCTCCCTTCAACTTACTTGAGCTCTTTCCTTCTTCAACTTTAGATGACATAGAGCAATGTCTTCAATTTCCATTAGAATAAAATGAGACACATAGTGTTCTTCCTCTTCCGATGATGAAGGATCATCCCATGTTGCCTTTAAATTTTGGACCTTCTTGCCCTTTTCTTTATTTTCTTTTTTTCTTCCTTCTTTTTCTCTTCCTTCTTCTTCAAAAGGGGGCAATCATCCCTTATGTGTCCTTCCTCTAGCAATTATAACATATTATTTTTCTTCTCCTACTTGAACTTTTTGAGCTTTCCTAGCATGAGATTTGTTAGTTGAATAATGTTTAAAAGTTTTTCTCATTTTTCTTACCATATATGTCTCTTCATTGCTATCTATGGAGGCACTTAATTCTTCCAAATCGGATGATAAGACCTTCTTCTTTTTGCCCTTTCCTTGTTTGTCACAAGGGCTACTCTTCTTGGTTTATAGACTTCTCCATCCAATCCGAGTTTCATGGAGCTCCATAGTTAGAAGAATTCATCTAGAGAACTTTTCTCTAAACCCTTGGATATGTAGTATGAGTCCACCATTGAACTCCAATTTGTGGTTCTTGGGAAAGTATTAATGGCTTTCATCAAGATGTCTCGGTTGAAGAGTTGCTCACCTACACTTATTAGTCCATTTAAAATTTCCTTAATTCTCAAATGTAAACTAGATACCTTTTCTTTTTTGTCAAGTTTGATGTTGTTGAGATGAAATCGGAGAAGGTCTCTCTTTGCCAATTTTACTTCTAATGTGCCTTCATGAAGCTCTACTAGCTTATCCCATAAATCCTTGGCACTTATGTAGCTTCCAATCCTTGTTATCTCTTGTTTAGGAAGCACACTTAGAAGATGATGCAAAACTTTTGAATTTGCTAAATGATCATCCTTTTTCTTCTTGCTTCACCTTATCTTTTCGAGTGGCTTGTTTTCTTGATCCCTAGGTACTTCAAAACTATTTTTTATAATTAACATTATATCAAAATCAATATAAAAAAAAAACCTCCATCCTTTTCTTCCACCAAGAAAATTCTCCTTCAAATTTGGGTGGTTGGATGTACAAGCTAGCCATTTTGATGGAATTGCTCTTTTAGGTGGTTAGTCCATTGAAGGGTGACCTTGCGCTCTGATACCACTTGTTGGGATTGATGGCACAGTTAGAGAGGGGGGGGGGTGAATAGCTTCTCACCCAATTCTTTGACTTCTTCCTACACGTGTTAGTTGCGCTAGCAGAAATGAAACCTAACAATAAAAACAATGCTAACACTTATCGTTTATGTGATTCAGAGATTGCTTTCTCTTACTCAATGACATGTCCTTGAGGTGGACGATCCCTCAATCATTTGGTGGATTAGTCCCTGGTAATCTCTGGCTAAGCTTTCTCCTTCTCAGTAGAGAACAACCTCTCACAAAGTCTCTCTTTCCTTTACAAAGTGATAATTAGGGTTTGAGGAAGAGAGAAGACTTGGAAGCCTTGAGCACTTGATCAAGAAGAGGTTTCTCACTAAGGACCTAACCCTTCTTAAGTCTCAAGCTTCCATTTAAATAGAAGAGATATTGTTAACAAAATAACTCAGTCCCGACACCAATCGATTGCTACCAAGCCCAGTCGACTAGTGCTTAGCCAATGTCTAGCCAACAACTAGTTTTCGAATAGACCAGTTGACTGCCACCCAGACCAGTCAACTAATCTTACTGTTCAAAACTCACAGAAGGTTCAATCGACTGGTATCCCAACCAGTTGACTGATCCTATTACACACTCACACTATTCTCTCCGGAGTCATCCTTGAAGCTCTCTTCCTTTGGCTCTCATCCTCGGATGTATCCAAGCCCTCGGCTCATCCCGATCCCATCCTTCGCATATGCCTTAAAGTCTGCTTCTTTCTGCTCCACTCTATCGCTCCTGTCCAACGATCCTCGGATGCGCCATCCTTCATCGACTCAAGGACCGAGCATCAGAATGAGATTTTTCATATGTGTGTTCCACCAAATCCTGCATGACTCAAACACACATTAAACCAATATAAAAATCTAACTTAATCATATTGATACATACATCAAAACCCATGATCTATCGATCAAACCTAGGTCGATTGCACCAACAATATGTTCATCAAGCTAACAAGTGTGCAAGAAAGTGGTATTTGAACCCAGAGAGCATTGGTCTTGTTGCACCTAAGGAAGGAGCCATTTCTAGAAAGATGATGTTCTAAACTTTTACTTTGAAGTGTATCAATGTTAATGCCTACAAACTCAATTTGCCAAGTGAGTATAGTGTACATACTACTTTTAATGTTGCTGATTTGTCTCCTTTTAATGTAGGTGATGATTTGAGGGAAAATCCTTTTCAAGATGTGGAGAATGATGCACATCAAGGAGTTGTTCGTAATGATGCACATCAAATAAGCGATCATTTGTCACTTCCAGAAGGCCTAGTTATAAGACTTTTACAAAGCATTTTGAGGAAGCACTAAATGGATTGATAGAAGAATATTTGGCTGATTATGAGAAAGAAGAGGTCAAGATAAGTCCAAGTGTCGATCAAGGTTTCATCCATATGATTGGGCTTATCCATCGGTGACTCAGCTTACATGATGATATAGGGACTCATTCATATACTAAATGAGTATAGGGACTTATTTTGGGTTAGTAAATTGTTTAATTGCATTCATGCATTTGTACTCTTAATTGCTTGCATACATGCATATGTACTCTTAATTGCCATTATGGGTGCTTGTAATCTTAATTGCTTGTTCCCACTATATAAGAGAGGGAGCAAGTTTATGAAAGGGGGCTTTTATTTTATTGGTGAAACTCTCATGTGTGTGATCTCTTAATTCTTAAAAGAACTTCTAAACTTATCAAGTTTATCTCGTGGCATTCAATCCTCTAAAACATATCACCCTTGTGGCCTAGCATTTCTTTTCTTCGTAGTCTTGGTTCGTTCTAGCTCTTCGTTAGGGTCAAGGCTCAAACTCTTGTCTTCTAGTTCTTAGGGTTATATTCATCGTTTGTTCTTGGGTTCCATCAGAATTATTGGTGGGGTTCATGCCAACTGTGATCAGAAGATTTTCAAAGTTTATAACGCTAAGGCAATTGACACATATACATAACTTATCATAGGGATGTCAAAATAAGGTATGACATCGTAAATACCTTCACTGTACTTTTATCTTCCATTACATGTTAACCCTTTTAAATATAAATCTCCTAAACCCATTAATGAGTTTTGGTCAAATCTATTGATAGACTTAGAGAACTTTTATTAAACTCATTTAAACTCATGTGGATTTTTATAGTTCTTCAGAGACCATATATGACCTTCTTTACTTTTTTTTAAAAATCAACATCATAACAATACTGGTGTTTAAGTTGTGATATTGTAGTATTGGTTCTTAAACACTAGCACCACTATGCTATAATGATCATTTCGAAATATTTTTAATATTTCTTTAGTTCAATAATTAATTTTAATTTTTTGTTTAAAAATTAAAAAATTAAAAGGGGAAATTTTAGATAATATATTATTGATCTTTCTTTATTTTGTTGTATGTAAACAATATAATGGATTAATCTCATTTATATTCCTTAATTGGAGTAAATAAGCAAACCAAATGGAGGATTCCTTTCCTTTTCTTAAAAGAATTCTTTTCACTTTAGATTTCTTTCTTTTCTCAATCCACACTTTAAAGTAAACAGAGCCTAAGATTTCAAATTGCCCACCACCCAATTTTCATTTTTCCCCATTGTCAACAATTAACTTTTTTCTTTTTCCTGTCTTCTCTTTTCTCAATCCTTTTCATGCATGCAACATATTTGTGTTTCGAAATGATCAATGAGGATAATTGTGATTACCTCATAAAGGAGAAAGGAAAGTTGGACATCATATTATTATATGTTGATGATATGATGATAATTAGAAATGACATACAATTTATGATAAAGTCAAATTATGACTTTTATCTTAATTTGACATAATAGATATAGAAGAAGTTAAGTATATCTTAGGAGCAAAGATCATTAGAGATCAATCAAAAATGTTCTTGGATTTATCTCAGGAGACTTATATCATTAAGATGCTATAACACTTTCATATGTCAGATTGCAACATTGAACAAATTCCTATAGTGAGAGGTATTATTCTGAGCAAAAGTATGTATCCTAAGACTTCTGATGAAATACTAAACGATGAAAAAAATCATATGTTAGTGTCATTGATAGTTTGATGTACACTATATTGTGTACATATCCTGATATTAGTTATGTTATTGGGTTAGTTAGTCATTTCCAATCAAACCCAGGATCGAGACATTGGAAAGTGGTGAAGAGGATATTCAGATATCTCAAAGGAACAACAAATTATTGTCTCTACTTCCAAGGTTCAAAGATGAGTCTGAAAGGTGTTAGTGTTAGCCCTAGAGTCAATTATGAGATGATTGTCTAGGAATATTTTATATCATATTCTATTTAATAAATATAAAGTTTGATTATTATATTTATTTCATGATTGTGCCCAATGAATAAGTATAATAATGTCCTTAGGTAGTAGGTTTTGTTAGGATGTATACTAAAAGCTTTGCTTTTGGTTAAAATACATTTATATTTTAAAGAGAATCACAAAATCATACGTGCATATTTATATTAGTATATGCACCAAATGTCTCATATTTGGCATTATAGATAACATGATGCGTGGTGTCGCACAGAAGATCATGTTATCAAATTCCTTGCAGAAGTATAAGAAAGAGGCTCACAACTGAGATGGAGTTGGACAAACCATCAGGATGGTTATAGTGTAATTAGGAGTGGTTTATCTTAACCATAGAATTACACTAGTGCACTTTGTGTGCATTGAATAGGACCAAAAGAGAGGTCATCCAATTTTATACTGACTTCATAAATTGGATTAGACCTCAGATATATATTATGGAGTACGATCTCTTAATCTTGAAACGTATAATCATTTATTATTTCTTTGACTTACCAATGGGCGAGATTTATTTTGTTAAATCGATAGACATGGTAAATTAGGAAATAATATTAATTATATGGTGTGCCATTGATTATTGACGAAATCCGTGTCCTGGTGAGTCAAGATGATGATGCCCCTTAGTGAGCTCAAAAGAATCGTCATGTTAAATCTTACAAGTGGACTATGGTCCGACATGATGAAAATGTTGAGTGGTATTAATCAAGGATCACGAGGATAATTAATTTAATTGTCAGTAAATTAAATTAATTATCGGGCATTCGATATCTTAAACACGGGGAGATGGACGACTCATAATAGGTGGAGCCCATATGAAAATATGAGATTGGTGAGGAAGTTCAATGGGATCCTTTAGTAGAATGAACCTTCATTAATGGATCGGGTTTGGATCCATTAGCGCGCCAAGAATCAACTCCTCCTCATGGTCCCTACCTTAGCCCTATAAATACCCCATAGGAGTCATGATACAAGGTGTAATCAAGGAATTAATCTCTGATTAATTTTGGAATTAATCCACACCAAAACCCTAGCCTCTCTCTCTCTCTCTCTGCCACGCACAAGAAGGAGAAGAAGGAGCCTATTCTTCTTCTTCGGTTCATCCCTTTCGATCCAAGTGGTGGCCGGTGACAAGGAGGACTCGACTTCTTCTTGTGCGACACGGCAGCAGCTAGGAAGGGGAGGAACCGGCGGCGTGGGAAGAGAAGGAGGCTCTCGGCAAAAGGTGGTCGCCGACGGTGAAGGAAGAAGAAGGGATTGGGAGAGGTTGAAGGAGAGTTTTCTCCTGCTGGTTCTCTTCCATACTTCATCTTCTCTTCACCGTGATCACCTAAGGAGCAGCCGGAGTGCAGCCGGCGGCAAGAGCTCTCAACTTGCGGCGCCGACGGTGAAGAAGGTGGCGGTGGGTTTAGGGAAGAAGAAGAGAGGTTTATTCTCATCTTCTTCAGTCTCTTCTTCTTCATTGGCTTCTTCCCGGTGCTTCCTTGTGTCTGGCGACCCTTGGCGACATGGTGTACCTGGCGACGCAAGGAGGGGAAGAAGGAAGGAGGCCGGTGGGTAAACCCTGACTCTAGGGTTTGCTGGCCAAAGGGAGGAAGAAGAAGGTGATCAATTCGAAGCCTTGTTGACTCCGCGTCTTGGTAGCTCGTCACCCACACGATGTCCAGGAGGGGAGGGTATAAGGTAGAAGACTGCAAGGTAAACGGCGAGGTATACCTCTCCCTAGCTCCTCTTGTTTGCATTATTATTTCATGCTTGTTTTAATTGCATGTGGTTAATTAATTATCGTAGATTAATTATTTGTTAATTGATATCATAATTAATTATGTCATGGACCCCAAAGATAAACACAAAAACCGATGATCCATTCGTCGTCTTTTCCGCGGTTAATTAATCGAAAAGTTACAAGGCCTTAACCTTGGTTTTGGCTAAGTTGTGACTTGGATTAATTAACACGACGACGAGACGGTCGTTTGGGAGACGAGTCTCTATTCGGATTAAATTTTAATCCGTAGCCATAGATAGGTCTCTCAGGTTTGACCCCGTGGTTGCTCAGAAACCGCCAAGCCATACCCAACAGTTTTAATCTACATTATATCAATTGGTAGAATTGTTAGTGAGATGATGTAGAGAACACTACTCTTAACTATTCCTAGTCAAATATTAATATTCAAGGATAATATTAATGCATTGAGACTAACATGTAGGTTAATTAATGACTTGATGTCATAAGTCATGGATATGGGATATCATGTTGACACATGGGTATATATTAAAGAATGTGTACTGAATTGACCCACCATGAGAAAGTTTCATGGATCGTTATATGAGTGTAATAAACTTTATTATGTGACAATTAGTATGAATAGTCTTTAGACCTGAAGTCACTACGATTCCCTACATAAGGAGTCGTGTACTTTGGTATCATCAAACGTCACCTGTAACAGGATGAACTATAAAGGCAATTACTAAATATGCAAAAAATTATGTAGAGGGATGTAAGTGATGTAGATGAGATTTATCCCTCCCATATGGAGGGAGTGATATCTATGGGCCCCTTGATTGAGTATGACTACTAAACGTATGGTCATGCTTAAATGAGTCAATATGAGATATTGGGCTAATTTGCTTGAGTGAGTCTATTTGAGGATCAAGAAACATAAAGATTGATTAAAGGATGACACAGTTTATGCCTTATTGATCAATCTATATATTTAGGATAGAAGGACAAAGTCATATATTATAATAGTCACGGAATGGTTGTAACGGCCCAGAAAATCCTTTTAATATTTTTCTTGAAAATATTGATCATGCCTACATGAATTCTCGAGTAACATATGGATACTAGGATAAATCGTAGTAAGATCTCTTATATAAATTAAAAAGCTAAGTACTAATGAGCCTTATATGAGCTCTTCTAGTACCATGGTTATTAGTGGATCTTAGGTAGAATTTAACATAAATAGAAATGGGTTTCAATTATGAATATTAGCATGACTCTTGGTGGGCCTTATGTGGGCCTTGCCAAAAATAAAAGAAAAAGGAATAAAAAAAATAAAGTGCATGCACCAAGGATTGAACCTTGGACCTAAGGTAGAGGCAAAGCCTCATCATGCATGTACTAACCAATTCACCTAGCAAGGGAGTGCTAGTGGGAAAGGAGAAGGATTGTTGTTAAAGGCTAGAAGGAAGTGAAGAGTCACCATGAGAGGAGGCACTATGCCCCTTCACTTGCCCTTCATTTAGTATAAGAGAAGTAGATGAGAAGGGAAGAGACATTGGAGTTACTTTTCTTATTTTCTTCTTCCACCAAGGCTCTTCCTCTTCTCTTCTTCCTCCTCCTTGCTTCTTCTTGCCTTGAGCCACAAGGGGATTTTTCCCCTTGGAAAAGTCCACAAGAGGACTCCCTCATGAAGATCCAAATTCTACTACAAGGCTACAAGGGTTAGGAGTGGTCTAAGGTCAAGAAGGTCTTCATCCTCTTCTCTATTTAAGGTTTATAACCAAGACAACAAGGGTAAGACTACCTCACCTGTGGTATAATAGTTTTAATGTTATCTTTCATGATTTAAAGTTTTGTTTGGGCTTTAGGTTGAGAAAACCATGAACTAGGGCTTCTTGAATTTTCGGCCAAAGCAAGTTTTGAGTCTAAAAGGATGTTTAAACCTCATCTATGTTTCCTAATGTTTTCTCATGATGAATAAAGAATAAATTATGAATTGGGAATTTTTGGTAGCACCCTAGAACCCTCTACAAGTTTCGGCCACCATCCATGTTTCATGGTTAGGATGAAATCCAACCCTTCAAGCATGTTTATTATGATTCCTTATGATTGAATGGATATTAATTGTGAATGATATGAATTTCTCCATGTACTTGTGACCCTCTAGGATTTTGGCTAAGACCAAGATGTGGGTCTAGGACTTAGGGTTAGCCCCAAACATGGGTTCAAATGACTTCCTATGACATTTTATGTATGGTTTTGGATGTTAATTGTGACTTATAAGAATTTTCCATGGATTTGTGGGCCTTTAGGGTTTCAGCCAAGACCCAAATCTAGGACTAAGAAATTAGGGTTAGCTCTAAGTATGAGTTCTAATGGTGTCCTATGGCATTATAGGTAATGTATGGACTTTTCTTTACTTATGGTACCTCACATGTTACTTGAATGATAGGATATCTCTTCTTCCAACATTCAGCCAAGCACCTTAACTAGGATTTGGGATGAGTTAGGATTTCAAGAATACTTGTTTATGGCTTACTATGATATATATATATATGTTCAAGCATGTGGTATGAATTTTATGTTACCTAAAACCCTAACCTTATGTGCTATGCTTTATGATCTTGTATGCTTATGTTAGATACTATGTTTTAGTAGGTTTCATTCATGAATGTTTTAAGCTCTATACCATGAACACATGTGTTGTGAAGTAGGCCTCATGTTTGTGTAGAATGATGCATGTTTTAAGTTAAACGCCTATGATAGATATATGGTTAAGTAGACCTATGCATGTTCTACGTTGAATGCCATGAACCTAGGTAGTATGTATCATGTTCATATGGATCCTACCCATGCATGCTTTATGATAGATACCATGATCATGTATGCTATGTGATATGTACCCTGTATGAAAAGAAAACTATATATGCATGTTTACCCTATGTACCATGATCATGCATGCTTTATGAACGAAGATGATGTTTATGCCTTAAGGCATAATTATGTATGTATGTCATGCTTTATGAATAAAGATGATGAATGAAAATGATGTTCATGCCTCTAAGGCATAATGATGTATGCATGACATACCTTATGAATGAAGATGATGAATGATGATGATGTTCATGCCTTTAGGGCATAATGATGTTATGCATTAATTATGAATGATGAAATGCTAAGTATGTTTTATGCCATGCTTCATGTAATAAGATCATGTTTATGTCTATAAATATGGTATGAATGTCCTATGAATGATGAAGCATGTGAAGCTATTTTACTTTATGAATGAGCTTGTACCGGACCGAAGTAAGTGTCCAAGGGATGGGTTCCTCATGTAAGCGGACTACCGCAGCTGTCCCCGGTTCTGGGACTACCGCAACTATCCAACAGGGATGGGCTCCTCATGAAAGCCTCAGTTCTGGGACTACCGTAGCTGTCCTTACCCTAGTAGGTCGAGATTAGCTACCTCGTATTTACTTAGGGATGCGCGCATATGATGTATGTATGTGGTACAAGCCAGGGCCCCCATGATGTGATGATTATATTTAAGTATTTATAAGTATGATTTTCAAATAAGCATCCTTAGGTTATATGCATTTGACTCATGCATCCATTCATGTTATGCATTCATGTTAAGTATTTCTTATGCTCATGTTTATGTCAAGTATCATGCCATGTTATATGTTTCATATGCTTATGTTTTACGTTAAGAATCATGCCATGTTATATGTTTCATATGCTTATGTTTTATGTTAAGAACCATGCCATGTTAAATGTGTCATATGCTTATATTTTATGTTAAGAACCATGCCATGTTAAATGTGTCATATGCTTATGTTTTATGTAAAGAACCATGTCATGTTAAATGTTTCATATGCTTATGTTTTATGTGACGTATGGTTTTGGTGAGTAGGAAAGGGTCTTACTAAGCCTATGTGCTTATAGTTTTATTTTCTTATATCGCAGATCAAGCAAGAGGATATTAAGAGAAGCAGCAGAAGGGGCAAGAGTGTGTGTGTGTCAGTGACATGGCAAAGGAAAAATAAAAAGATTCTCATGTTTATACTTTGTCACATGTCTTATGTTTTGCATTATCTTCTTAAGTTCATGCTATACTTATGATAGTTATGCCTAAAGAATAACCTACTACTTATGTTGCTTATGGATGATTTATGTGAATGTCATATCATGATGTTACGTACAATGTTAACATGCTAAGTTACCATGTCACAATGTTTAGGAATAATAGTTAAGATATGTCTACATAATTCAAGGGTTAATTGCATGTATGTCCAAAGTTTTAAATTATTCCGTTGCATCACGATGTTCATATGCTTATATGTATGTTGGCGTAATGCCGCCTCTCGCCACACCATAAGGTTTGGAAAAAGGCGGGCGTTATAGGTTGGTATCAGAGCAGTTTGCCATCTCACTACACACACATCAAGTCTTTTTCCTACAGCTTCCAAGTAAGTACCTCTATGCATACCTTATTTTCTTTTATGATTCTAGAATATGCAAGTATGAATGATACCTTATGATTCTAGAATATGCAAGTATGAATGATACCTTATAATAGAAAGTACTTTTAGGATATGTAAATATGAACGATACCTTACCTTATTTTATGAAATCGAATACTTTAGAATTTGATATGCGGGTAGGAATAACAAAAACTTATAATTAGCCTTACTTGTCTTTTATGAAGAGAAGCATGGCTAGAGGACAGAGTAACATGTATAATTGGTAAAGTCACTTCAGATGTCCATATAAATAATAAGCATAATGATGGTAAAATGTTTAACAGCAGAGCAAGAAGACTACATAAATTTAAAGTGTAAAATCATCGAGAAAGAGATTTAGTATTATAGTGAGAAGACTTTAAATAAATTTTATAGAATATAAAGCAATGGAGAGTATATATATATATATATATATATATAATGACGAGGATTAATGTTGATGAATAAGTAAATTGTAGTAAAGTGGTTAAGATAAGTAAAGTATATCCGAAGCGAAAACTGCGAGAGGAGTTTCTTGGAGCTAAAAAGGAGACTTACGAGTGCTCCAATTCTTACCCTTCCGGAAAGTAACCAGAGCTTCGACATATACAGCGACGCCTCCAAACTGGGACTTGGAGCTGTACTTATGCAAAGTGGAAAGGTCATTGCCTACGCCTCTAGGCAACTCAAAGAACAGGAACAGAACTACCCCACTCATGATCTAGAACTGGCCGCTGTGGTCTTCGCTCTTAAGATATGGAGGCATTATCTATATGGAACGCAGTGTAGGATTTATACAGACCACCAGAGTCTGCGATACTTCTTCACTCAGAAAGACTTAAATATGAGACAACGCCGATGGCTTGAGTTGGTGAAGGACTACGACTGTGAGATCTTCTACCATCCAGGGAAGGCAAACAAAGTGGCCGATGCACTCAGTCGGAAGTCCAGTGCCACCTTGATGTCCATATCTATATTACCCCGGCCACTGGAAAGAGAAATTATGAATTTTGGGGTCGAGGTCATCTCCAGACGGCTTTCTACCATGACAATATCCATGACGCTATTCGAGGACATATTGGAAAAACAAAATGGTGATCTGAGTCTTCGGAGAATCAAGCAGGAGATCCTAGAAGGAAAGGGTGATGGTTTTCGTATCGCTGACGGGGGAGTATTATACCTTAGGGATCGTCTATGTATCCCTAATGATCCGGAGCTGCGGAGAGAAATATTAGCAGAAGCTCACGGAACCCCTTATTCGATGCATCCGGGGTCCACCAAAATGTATCAAGACCTAAAGGAGAAATTATGGTGGTTCGGTATGAAGAGAGACGTGGCTCAGCATGTCAGCACTTGTCTGACCTGCCAACGAGTGAAAGCAAAACACCAGTGACCCGGAGTAGTCCTACAGCCACTTCCAATTCCGGAATGGAAATGGGAAGATATCTCTATGGATTTCATTTCAGGGCTTCCCAGGACTACGAATGGAGATGATGCGATATGGGTAATTGTGGACAGGTTGACGAAGTCTGCTCACTTCCTAGCAATCAAGATGACTTATTTAATTGAGCAACTAGCTCAATTATATGCTAAGGAGATAATCATACTTCATGGAGTTCCCAAGACCATCATCTCAGATAGGGACGGTCGCTTTACCTCACATTTTTGGGAGTGTGTCCAGAAGCCTCTCGGCACTAAGCTACGATTTAGTACCGCTTTTCACCCTCAGACTGACGGGCAAACTGAACGAGTGAATCAAGTACTGGAGGACATGTTGCGAGCTTGTGCCCTGGATTTCAAAGGGAGTTGGTGCCGATATCTATGTTTAGCGGAATTCACTTACAATAATAGCTACCAAGCTACTATCGGAATGACACCTTATGAAGCTTTGTACGGGAGGAGATGTAGGCCTCTGATCTGTTGGTACGAAGGTGGTGAAAAGAAGGAAATGGGGCTCAAGACGGATTTCATCGACGGCACCACCCGAGCTATACAAAATATTCGACAACGGATAGAAGCTGCTCAGAGCCGGCAGAAGAATTATGCGGATGTCCAACGTAGGCCACTGGAATTCGAGATTGGAGATTTGGTATTCCTCAAAGTGGCTTCTATAAAAGGGGTAACGAGATTTGGGAAGAAAGGAAAACTAAGTCCGCGTTATGTGGGACCGTACCAGATCCTGAAAAGAGTCGGCAGGGTAGCTTATGAGCTGGAGCTGCCCCAGGAGATGTCGGCTATTCATAACGTGTTCCATGTGTCGATGCTCAAGAAGTGTATTCTAAACGCCGACTAAGTGATCGAGCCGCAGACAGTACAGGTGCAGGAGGACCTAAGTTTTGAAAGCTGACCTATCCAGATCCTGGATCGGGAAATCAAAAAGCTTAGGAACAAGGAGGTACCCTTAGTCAAGGTCCTATGGCAAAGTCAAAGGTTCGAGGAAGCTACCTGGGAACGCGAGGATGAGATGAGACGCAAGTACCCGGAGCTATTCTATGTTCGAGGATGAACTTTCACGAGGTATGGGGGATTGTAACGGCCCGGAAAATCCTTTCAATATTTTTCTTGAAAATATTGATCATGCCTACACGAATTCTCGAGTAACATATGGATACTAGCATAAACCGTAGCAATATCTCTTATATAAATTAAAAAGCTAAGTACTAATGGGCTTTATATGGGCTCTTCTAGTACCATGGTTATTAGTGGATCTTAGGTAGAATTTAACATAAATAGAAATGGGTTTCAATTAGGAATATTAGCATGACTCTTGGTGGGCCTTATGTGGGCCTTGCCAAAAATAAAAGAAAAAGGAATAAAAAAAATAAAGTGCATGCACCAAGGATTGAACCTTGGACCTAAGGTAGAGGCAAAGCCTCATCATGCATGTACTAACCAATTCACCTAGCAAGGGAGTGCTAGTGGGAAAGGAGAAGTATTGTTGTTAAAGGCTAGAAGGAAGTGAAGAGTCACCATGAGAGGAGGCACTATGCCCCTTCACTTGCCCTTCATTTAGTATAAGAGAAGTAGATGAGAAGGGAAGAGACATTGGAGTTACTTTTCTTATTTTCTTCTTCCACCAAGGCTCTTCCTCTTCTCTTCTTCATCCTCCTTGCTTCTTCTTGCTGTGATCCACAAGGGGGGTTTTCCCCTTGGAAAAGTCCACAAGAGGACTCCCTCTTGAAAATCCAAATTCTAATACAAGGCTACAAGGGTTAGGAGTGGTCTAAGGTCAAGAAGGTCTTCATCCTCTTCTCTATTTAAGGTCTATAACCAAGACAACAAGGGTAAGACTCCCTCACCTGTGGTATAATAGTTTTAATGTTATCTTTCATGATTTAAAGTTTTGTTTGGCTTAGGTTGAGAAAACATGAACTAGGGCTTCTTGAATTTTCGGCCAAAGCAAGTTTTGAGTCTAAAAGGATGTTTAAACCTCATCTATGTTTCCTATATTTTCTCATGATGAATAAAGAATAAATTATGATTGGAATTTTTGGTAGCACCCTAGAACCCTCTACAATTTCGGCCACCATCCATGTTTCATGGTTAGGATGAAATCCAACCCTTCAAGCATGTTTATTATGATTCCTTAGATTGAATGGATATTAATTGTGAATGATATGAATTTCTCCATGTACTTGTGACCCTCTAGGGTTTCGGCCAAGACCAAGATGTGGGTCTAGGACTTCGGGTTAGCCCCAAACATTGGTTTAAATGGCTTCCTATGACATTTTATGTATGGTTTTGGATGTTAATTGTGACTTATATGAATTTTCCATGGACTTGTGGGCCTTTAGGGTTTCTGCCAAGACCCAAATCTAGGACTAAGAAATAGGGTTAGCTCCAACTATGGGTTCTAATGGTGTCCTATGGCATTATAGGTATGTATGGACCTTTTCTTTACTTATGGTACCTCACATGTTACTTGAATGATAGGATATCTCTTCTTCCAACTTTCGGCCAAGCACCTAACTA
>JAGFNQ010002512.1:111618-140899 GCA_024364735.1 Boesenbergia rotunda
GACACTACTCCATACTATAGCTCCACCTCCTAAAGTAAACATATACCCCGAGGTGGACTTACTTTTATCCCTATCTGATTGGACGTCAGAATTCGTGTAACCTACAGGGAGTAATTGATCTGCTTGGTAAACTAGCATATAATCCATAGTCCTTCTCAGGTACTTCAATATATGCTTTAATGCAGTCCAATGTCCCTGACTTGGATTACTCTGATATCTGCAAATCATGCCCATGACAAAGCAGATATGTAACGCCCATAAAATCCTCTCAATATTTTTTTTTAAAATATTGATCATGCCTATATGGATTCGTGAGTAACATAGGAATACTAGTATGAAACTTAGTATAATTCTTTATATGGATTAAAAGCTAAGTACTAATGAGCCTTACATGGGCTCTTCTAGTACCATGGTTATTAGTGGATCTTAGGTAGAATTTAACATAAATAGAAATGGGTTTCAATTAGGAATATTAGCATGACTCTTGGTGGGCCTTATGTGGGCCTTGCCAAAAATAAAAGAAAAAGGATAAAAATTGTAACGACCCGGCCCATTTGGCGGCCCATTTGGCGGTCTCGACCGTCGACCGTCGACCATGCCGTTACCAATACTAGGTCTTCCCACTCCTGGGCGTGGATTTTTGCCTTCCCAGGATTCGAACCCTAGACCCAGGCTTAAATCTAGTTCTTTATGAATCCTGAACACCAATTGAGCTATAGCTCAATTGGTGTTCAGGATTCATAAAGAACTAGATTTAAGCCTGGGTCTAGGGTTCGAATCCTGGGAAGGCAAAAATCCACGCCCAGGAGTGGGAAGACCTAGTATTGGTAACGGCATGGTCGACGGTCGACAGTCGAGACCGCCAAATGGGCCGCCAAATGGGCCGGGTCGTTACAATAAAAAGGCGCCTTTTTTTATTGTAACGACCCGGCCCATTTGGCGGCCCATTTGGCGGTCTCGACCGTCGACCGTCTAGCTCAATTGGTATTCAGGATTCACAAAGAACTAGATTTAAGCCTGAGTCTAGAGTTCGAATCCTGGAAGGCAAAAATCCATGCCCAGGAGTGGGAAGTCCTAGTATTGGTAACGGCACGGTCGACGGTCGAGACCGCCAAATGGGCCGGGTCGTTACAATAAAAAGGCGCCTTTTTATTGTAACGACCCGGCCCATTTGGCGGCCCATTTGGCGGTCTCGACCGTCGACCGTGCCGTTACCAATACTAGGTCTTCCCACTCCTGGGCGTAGATTTTTGCCTTCCCAGGATTCGAACTCTAGACCCAGGCTTAAATCTAGTTCTTTGTGAATCCTGAATACCAATTGAGCAGCTCAATTGGTATTCAGGATTCACAAAGAACTAGATTTAAGCCTGGGTCTAGAGTTCGAATCCTGGGAAGGCAAAAATCCACGCCCAGGAGTGGGAAGACCTAGTATTGGTAACGGCACGGTCGACGGTCGACGGTCGACGGTCGAGACCGCCAAATGGGCCGGGTCGTTACAAAAATAAAGTGCATGCACCAAGGATTGAACCTTGGACCTAAGGTAGAGGCAAAGCCTCATCATGCATGTACTAACCAATTCACCTAACAAGGGAGTGCTAGTGGGAATGGAAAAGGATTGTTGTTAAAGGCTAAAAGAAAGTGAAGAGTCACCATGAGAGGAGGCACTATGCCCCTTCACTTGCCCTTCATTTAGTATAAAAGAAGTAGATGAGAAGGGAAGAGACATTGGAGTTACTTTTCTTATTTTCTTCTTCCACCAAGGCTCTTCCTCTTCCCTTCTTCCTCCTCCTTGCTTCTTCTTGCCGTCAGCCACAAGGGGATTTTTCCCCTTGGAAAAGTCCACAAGAGGACTCCCTCTTGAAGATCCAAGTTCTCCTACAAGGCTACAAGGGCTAGGAGTGGTTTAAGGTCAAGAAGGTCTTCATCCTCTTCTCTATTTAAGGTCTATAACCAAGACAACAAGGGTAAGACTCCCTCACCTGTGGTATAATAGTTTTGATGTTATCTTTCATGATTTAAAGTTTTGTTTGGGCTCTAGGTTGAGAAAACCATGAACTAGGGCGTCTTTAACTTTCGGCCAAAGCAAGTTTTTGAGTCTAAAAGGATGTTTAAACCTCATTTATGTTTCCTAATGCTTTCTCATGATGAATAAAGAATAAATTATGATTTGGGAATTTTTGTAGCACCCTAGAACCCTCTATAAGTTTCGGCCACCATCCATGTTTCATGGTTAGGATTAAATCCTACCTTTCAAGCATGTTTATTATGATTCCTTATGATAAAATGGATATTAATTGTGAATGATATGAATTTTTTCATGTACTTGTGACCCTCTAGGGTTTTGGCCAAGACCAAGATGTGGGTCTAGGACTTAGGGTTAGCCTCAATCATGAGTTCAAATGGCTTCCTATGACATTGTATGTATGGTATTGGATGTTAATTGTGACCTATATGAATTTTCCATGGACTTGTGGGCCTTTAGGGTTTCGGCCAAGACCTAATCTAGGACTAAGAAATTAGGGTTAGCTCCAACTATGGGCTCTAATGGTTTCCTATGGCATGATAGGTAATGTATGGGCTTTTCTTTACTTATGGTACCTCACATGTTACTTGAATGATTGGATATCTCTTCTTCCAACATTCGGCCAAGCACCTTAACTAGGGTTGGGATGAGTTAGGGTTTCAAGAATACTTGTTTATGGCTTATTATGATGTATATATATGTTCAAGCATGTGGTATGAATTTTAGGTTACCTAAAACCCTAACTTTATGTGCTATACTTCATGATCTTGTATGCTTATGTTGGATACCATGTTTTAGTAGGTTTCATTCATGAATGTTTTAAGCCCTATACCATGAACACATGTGTTGTGATGTAGGCCTCATGTTTGTGTAGAATGATGCATGTTTTAAGTCAAACGCCTATGATAGATATATGGTGAAGTAAACATATGCATGTTCTACATTGAATGCCATGAACCTAGGCAGTATGTATCATGTTCATATGGATCCTTCCCATGCATGCTTTATGATATCTACCATGATCATGTATGCTATGTGATATGTACCCTGTATGAAAAGAAAACTATATATGCATGTTTACCCTATGTACCATGATCATGCATGCTTTATGAACGAAGATGATGTTTATGCCTTAAGGCATAATTATGTATGTATTCCATGCTTTTTGAATAAAGATGATGAATGAAAATGATGTTCAAGCCTCTAAGGCATAATGATGTATGCATGACATACCTTATGAATGAAGATGATGAATGATGATGATGTTCATGCCTTTAGGGCATAATGATGTTATGCATTAACTATGAATGATGAAATGCTAAGTATGTTTTATGTCATGCATCATGTAATAAGATCATGTTTATGTCTTTAAATATGCTATGAATGTCCTATGAATGATGAAGCATGTGAAGCTATTTTATTTTATGAATGAGCTTGTACCGGACCGAAGTAAGGGTCCAAGGGATGGGCTCCTCATGTAAGCCTCGGTGTGGGACAACCGCAGCTGTCCCCGATTCTGGGACTACCGCAGCTGTCCAACAGGGATGAGCTCCTCATGAAAGCCTCGGTTCTGGGACTACCGTAGCTGTCCTTACCCTAGTAGGTCGAGATTAGCTACCTCGCATTTACTTAGGGATGCGCGCATATGATGTATGTATGTGGTACAAGCCAGGGCCCCCATGATGTGATAATTATATTTAAGTATTTATAAGTATGATTTTCAAATAAGCATCCTTAGGTTATATGCATTTGACTCATGCATCCATTCATGTTATACATCCATGTTAAGTATATTTTATGCTCATGTTTATGTCAAGTACCATGCCATGTTAAGTGTTTCATATGCTTATGTTTCATGTTAAGAACTATGTCATGTTAAGTGTTTCATATGCTTATGTTTTATGTTAAGAACCATGCCATGTTAAATGTTCCATATGCTTATGTTTTATGTCAAGAACCATGTCATGTTAGTATTTCATATGCTTAGGTTTTATATCAAGAACTTCTCTATGATATGTACGTTATATGTTTTATTTTATGCGACATATGGTTTTCGTGAGTAGGAAAGGGTCTTACTAAGCCTATGTGCTTATAGTTTTATTTTCTTATACCGCAGATCAAGCAAGAGGATATTAAGGGAAGCGGCAGGAGAGGCAAGAGTGTGTGTGTGGCAGTGACATGGCAAAGGAAAAAGAAAAAGATTCTCATATTTATAATTTGTCACATGTCTTATGTTTTGCATTATCTTCTTAAGTTTCATGCTATAATTATGATAGTTATGCCTAAAAAATAACTTACTACTTATGTTGCTTATGGATGATTTATGTGATTTTCATATCATGATGTTACGTATGATGTTAACATGCTAAGTTACCATGTCACTATGTTTAGGAATGATAGTTCAGACATGTCTACATAATTCAAGTGTTAGTTGCATGTATGTATAAAGTTTTAAATTATTCCGCTGCATTACGATATTCATATGCCTATATGTATGTTGGCGTAACGCTGCCTCTCGCCACACCGTAAGGTATGGAAAAAAAGGGCGGGCGTTACAAGATATCCGATCTCGTACATAGCATAGCATACATTAGGCTTCCTATATCCGAAGCATAAGGAATCACCTTCATCTCCTCCATCTCCTTTGATGTTTTAGGACACACCTTCTTAGATAGAGGTACTCCATGCCGAAAAGGTAGAAAACCTTTCTTGGAGTTTTCTATGCTAAAACGAGCTAGGACAGTGTCTATGTATGAAGTTTGAGATAAGCACAATATCCTTTTCCTGCGATCCTTTATCACCTTGATCCCAAGGAGTGTCCCGCTTCTCCCAAGTCCTTCATATCATACTGTTCGGATAACCATACCCTTACCTGTTAATACTTTGACATTGTTGCCAATGAGCAAAATATCATCTATGTATAGTACAAGAAATACCACTATGTTTCCGTCACATCTCTTGTATACACAAGACTCATCCGGACATTGAATAAATCCATGCGACTGGATTACCTCATCAAACCGGATGTTCCAAGATCGTGAAGCTTGCTTCAATCCATAAATGGATTGATTAAGCTTACACACAAGATACTCTTTGCCCTTTGCAATGAATCCCTCTGGTTGCTTCATATAGATGTTTTCCCCGAGACTTCCTCTAAGGAAGGCTGTCATGACATCCATCTGACATACCTCATAATCCATATGAGTGGCAATAGATAAGAGAATCTAGATCGACTTAAGCATGGCTACCGGCGAAAAAGTATCCTCATAATCGATACCCTCTTTTTGAGTATATCCTTTCTCAACAAGCCTTGCTATGAAGGCCTCTACCTTGTCGTCTGATCCTCTCCTTCTCTTGTACATCCACATGCATCCAATGACTTTTACACCATTGGGTGGTTCTACTAACTCCCATACATGATTAAAATCCATAGATTCTATCTCAGAATTCATCGCTTTTTGCCAAGATACTACATCTTTATCTTAGAGTGCCTCGTCATAAGTCCAGGGATCAGGTTCATGTTCGCCAAGGACCAAGTCCGAATACTCTCCTAAGAACATGAATCTATCGGGTTGTCTAACAACCCTCTCACTACGATGAGGTACTACTTGTATATCTTCTATGACACGCGGTGCAGTCACTTGTGGTATGTCCTCCTATACTGTTGGTACTGAAGTTGAACTTCCCCACTCAATTTCTCAAGAAGAATCCTACTCATGGGCTTGTGGTTCATCACATAGTCTTCCTCTAAAAATCGGGCATTCATGCTAACGATCACCCTTTGATCTTTAGGACTATGGAGTAAACCACCTTTCGTTCCTTTAGGATAGCCTACGAACAGGCGTACTTCTGTACGAGATTCCAACTTATCAGCATCTCCCTTTAGCACATGTGCTGGACTACCCCAAATCTGAATATGTCTTAGACTAGGCTTTCGCCCAGTCCACAATTCTGTGGGAGTAGAGGGTACTGACTTAGATGGTACCAATTTCAGTATGTACACTGCAGTTTCCAGAGCATATCCCCAGAACGAATCTGGCAACTCGGAGTAGCTCATCATCGATCTAACCATCTCCATAAGTGTCCTATTCCTTCGCTCTGCTACACCGTTTTGTTGGGGTGTATCAGGTGCAGATAATTGGGATTGAATCCCATCCTCTGATAAGTAATTCCTAAACTCTCCCAAGAGGTACTCACCACCACGATCGGATCGTAGTGTCTTGATACTTTTACCTTGATGCTTCTCCACATCAGCCTTGAATTCTTTAGACCTATCAAAGCATTCAGACTTGTTGCGCATCAAGTAAATGTATCCATTCATTGAATAATCATCTATAAAAGAGACGAAATATTTAAAGTCACCTCTAGCCTAGATAGACATAGGACCACACAAATTAGAATGAACAAACTCTAACACATCTTTGGCTTTATACCCCTTGGCCTTAAACAACCTCTTGGTCATCTTACATTCTAAGCAAGATTCATAAGTTGGGAAATCTTCCACCACTAATGAACCTAAAGGACCATCAACTATTAACCTTTGAATCCTACTCAGGTTAATATATCCAAGCCTTAGATGCCAAAGATATGTTTGGTTCATCTTCGAAGGTTCTTTCCTCTTATTATGGTTAGATTATGAGTTATTTACTTCTATTTGCTTCATGGGAGATTTTGGTTTAAGACTGTACAAATTACCAATCAACGCACCTGAATAGATAATCTCTCTATTCCTTTTTATAACAACTTTGTCATTAAAAGAAATAGAATACTCATCCTTTATTATTTTAGAAACTAAAATGAGGTTCATTCTAAAATTAGGTACGTAAAGGCAATTTCTTAAAACCAAAATTTTGTTCTTATCAAATGACAAAAAAATGTCTTCCCACTACAATAGTCGTCACCTCTGTAGCATTGCCCATGTGGACAGTAATCTCTCCATCACCTAGTCATCGGGTTTCCTGGAACCTCTACAAAGAATTGCAGACATGATCAGTGGCTCCTATATCTACATACCAGGTACTGGTAGATAACACCACTAAGTATGTTTCAACAGCTAAACAAAAAGATATACCTTTATCCTGACGACGGGGAGAGTCCGTCTTCCAGTGTCCAGTCTGCTTGCACGTGAAGCTCTTGACTTTCGACTTCTTCACGCCAGCTTGAGGTCCCTGAGATCCAGCCAATTTCTTTGCCTCACCTTGTTTCTTCCTCTTCTTGCCTGTCGGCTTAGAAGTAGAAACCCTCTGAGAAACCAAGGCATGAGCACTCTGACGAAAAAGCCCCTCTGCCGCATGGAGTTCTGTCAGAAGTTTCGCTAATGAATATGTACATTTGTTCATATTGTAGTTCAGGCGAAACTGCTCAAAACTCCTAGGCAGAGACTGGAGAATGATATCGACCTGGGTTTCCCCATCGATCTCTGCTCCAAGGACTTCTATCTCATTAAGATGTGTCATCATTTTGAGAACATGATCTCTCATGGGTGTTCCCTCAATCATGGTTGTCGTCATCATGTTCCTCATTGCTTCCAGCCTAGCATCATGTTCCTCATTGCTTCAACCATGAAGGAGCTCCGAGCCAAGATAAAAAAGCTATTTTAATTTACATCCATCGATCCTATACTCCATGAAGGAGTGTTGAATAAGTCTAGATCGAAAGTAAATCAAAATGCGCGACTAAACAATTGTCATATTTAATTATAAATATTAAATAATAAATCTAGCCTCGTCAACCCCGAGGATTCATATAAAATTACATACATGCACACACAATCACATACATAACATATTAAGATATAATAGTCGGATCTCATGCCTGCTACCAAAGAGTTAGCATACGCACATCCGACTATTATCCAACATAATAAAATATATGATAAAGTGCAAAAAATGTAACATATCCATAACACACAAAATCGAAAACCATTGGCTCTGATACCAATTGTTGGATTCCTGGTCGCGCATAGGAAACCTCTCCATGTCCTTGGATTAAAATTTTTTAATCCGAATGGAGAACAATTTCCCACACGACTAACTCATCAATGTGCAAACCGATTCGCGCGACCGTTTGAACAAACATATTGTTCTAGTAATCAAACTCGTCCAACCGATTAGCCGTGGAATAGTCGATGAGTGGATCGCTAGTTTTTGTCTTTATCATCGAGGTCCATAACAAATAATTATCAACATGAAATAATGAACACATGATAATTAAACAAGCAAGATCAAAATGAAAGCAACCAAACAAGAAGAAATACCTCTCATTTACCTTGCGATCTTCTACTGTATGACCTATCTCCTTCTTGGACATCGTGTGGGCGACGATCATCCAAGAACCATAGACACCAAGGCCACCAATTCTTCTCTCCAAAGTTGCACCAAAACCCTAGCCACTAGGGTTGCTGCCAGCAACTTGTCTTCTTCTTCTCCTCTGCACCGCCGGCCAAAAAGGAGGAGAGGCCTCCTTTGTTCACTTGCTCCGACTTCAAGAGAAGAGGAAGAAGATAGAGAAGAAGAGGATGAGATCTTCTTCTTCCCCTAAACCCAAGCCACCGAAACCCTCACCTTTTTCATCCTCACCGTCGCCGACCACCTTCAATCCAAGGTGGCGCCGCCTATCCTTACTCCCCTTCTTGCTGCTGTGACTTCTAGGGAAGAAGGGAAGAAAAGGATGAAGAGGAGAGGAACAAAGGATGAGTTTCTTCCTTCCCTATCACCTTGCGCCACCTCCCTTGGATCCCTTAGCCGCAGGCCACAAGAAGTCTTAGAAGAGAGAGGATGAGAGAAAAGAGAGAGAGAGAGGCTGTAGGGTTCTCTTGTCTTGGATCCTTGGTCTCATGACTTCATGAAAGATATATAGGCTACAATAGGGATCATGAGGAAGGAGTTGGGTCTTGGCCACCCAATGGATCAAGGTCCGATCCATTAATGATAATCCATTCCACTAGAGGATCACCATTGATTTACCTCACCAACCCCCATATTTAAATATGAGCTCCACATATTATGAGTATAAAATTCTCCCAGTGTTTAAGATATCGAATGCCCGTTAATTAATTAAATTATTGATAATTTAATTAATCAACATCTAACTTCATGGGTAGTACCACTCAACCTCATCATCATATCAGACCAAGTCCACCTGCAGGATTTAACATGATGAGCTTTATGAGCTCCTCAAGTGGTCATCATCAACCTGACTCACCAGGACACAGTTTCATTCTATAATCAATGACACACCATGTAAATAATATTATTTCCCAATTTACGGGGCCTATCGATTTAACCAATAAATCTCGCCCACTGGTAAATCAAAGAAATAAATATTAAGTACATGTGCCCGTTATTATATCGGGTTTAAGAGCATGTACTCCATAATGTGGGATCAGATTGAATCAATAGAGGGGGGGGGGTGAATATCGATCATTAAATTTTCGAAAATAAAGAGAGTAATTGCGCAGCAAAAAAAGCAAAAACAATCGCTAACACATTTTGTTTTTACATGATTAGGAGTCGTAGTCGGCTCCTACTCCAAGGGGCACGGTCCTTGGCCGTTTACGATGGGAAATTCTATATTTTCGTAAAAGTGATTACAAATTGAGTACAAATATAGAATTTAAAAAGAATTAGAGCACTTTAAAAAAATGAACTTTTACCGACGACCAGAGAGGTTGGAAGTTCGGAGCAGCGGGTCATCGTTTGCACTTATGTCATGAGTACAGAGCTTGTCGGAGCGTAGCACTTGAACGAAAGTGTCAGAAGCAATTGATGTCGAAGCCTTGGGGGTGAACCCCTTTATATATCATTAACAGGGGCGCCTGTGTTGAAGGGGGCGTCTGACACGTGACCTGTCTTGCCAGAACTTCAATATGCAGACATGGCCAACGCTTATCCCTTCAACTGGGGTGCCTGTGTTAACACAGGAGCTTCAATGACTTGGTTCTGAGGCTTACGTGGCAGTTTGCTTTGAATAGCTGGAATCCCTCTTTGGTTGGGGCGCCTGTCTCAACACAGGCGCCTAGCCCAGTGAGGTGCCTCACTCCATTGAGGCGCCTGAATGCAGAAACCTTCATTCCTTCGTTCCTACAATCAGGGTTAGTTCTAAAACACAAGAAGCATATAAATGATAAGATTAAAACATGTTTTACAGCCTAAGCTGCCTTGGTTCTGACTTTGGGCTTCCCAAATGGAACTCTAGGTCGAACCGACGCCTAATGTTCCCTCGTATGGAGAACGCGTCCTCACCTACTCCTCTCGGGAGAATTTACCTGTTTGCCAACCGGTTCCTCTGGTTAGGCTTTTGCCCAGCTTCACTGACCAGGTCTTAGTGCCCAGCTTCACTCACCAGGTCTTCGGTGCTCAGTCCCCGACCAGGTCTTAGTACCCAGCTTCACTGACCAGGTATTAGTGCCCAACCTTACGTCAGGACTTAGTTGCCTAGCCCGCGGCCAGGACTTAGTGCCTAGTGTACCTAGGACTTTACATGCACACTTGATTAGCATTGTTAGATCATAACATAACTTTAACTTCTGAACCCTTTGCCATTATCAAAACATAGGTTTGACTTTGGTGCTTCCGGCACCAACAATCTCCCCCTTTTTGATTTATGGCAACACGGTTCAAAAAGTTAAGTTAAAAAGCATTTTATTGTATATCTAACAACAAAAAGCATCTAATGAAATTTCAATTTTCTCCCCCTAAAATAAACATTCTCCCCCAGAACCTTTCGATGATATGCGGGGTTATTGTAACCCTTCTAAGTGATTTAAGTTTGACTAATTGTTTTTCAACATTGAGCAAAAGCATGTGCACTCAAACAACTTAGACAATTTTTGGAAAAGTTTTGTAAGCCTAAATTTTGTTTAAGAAAACTTTTTACTTAGAAAACTTTGTGAAAAGAAATTTGAAACTAAATTTCTCCCATTTTTTGAGAATTTTTACTTGGGAAAACTTTTTGCACACTTAAAAATTTGCTTGAAAACACTTTGTGCAAAAAACATTTTTATTTCAAAAATTCTTTAAGGATTTTTTTAAACAAGTTTTTGCCAAAATTTATTCTCTAGTAAAAACTTTTCTTAGAAACATTTGTCAAAAATTTCAAAAGGTTTTTGCTCAGACAAACTTTGTTTCCCAAGAAAAATTTTACTTAGAAAAAAAATACTCTTCGAAAGTTTTGAAACACTTAGAAATTTTTGAAATCACTTAAAAACTCAGAAGAAAATTCCAAAGTACTTAAAAATTTTGAAGCACATAACAAATTTGAGACACTTAGATAACAATTTTGAAGCACTTAAACAAAATTTTGAAGGACATAGACATTTTACTTTACTTTTTGAAGAAACAAATTTTTAAAAAAATTGGAAAAAAAATTTCTCTCTTTTTCTCCTTTCTCTCCCCCTTTGCCTTATATAAAAAAATGATAACAATTATTGCAAGTAAATTTTGAATTAGAGCTAGTTTTAAAAAATTGGAAGTCTGTATTGAACCAACTCTAATGAATTCAAGATGAAAAAAAACCAAACCAAATTAAACCGATTTTGTTCGTGTCCTGTATAACCCAGTTAGAAACTTACTAACTGTTATGAAACAGTAACTTTCACTAGGATTAGTCAAGTTAAGTGGTCAGATCATGTTAGAGTTTCTAAGCTTGACACTTTAACCTGATTGTTGTTCAACTTGTATTTATTGACCCAATTACTGTAGATGCACTGACTTAAAGCATCTTGAATCAAGGCATAGACCTAAGCATCTCAACCCAGTCTAGGTTATCAAGCAATAGTACCCTAAGGTGCTTGTGAGATGCTGGCTTCTAGATCTATAGGTGCATGCAGTTCAATGGTTAGGGCCTAAGCTAAGTCCATTTTGCGCAAAAACCCTAGTTTTGAAGGGGGTAGTTTTTATAAAAACTAAGTCAGAAAATCGTTTTAAATTTCAAAAACTTGATAAAAGAAATGATTTTTCAAATTGCTAATTTTCGAAACAAATTTAAAATAATAGGAAAACAAATTTTTGAAAAATATAGAACAGTCCTATTCTACTAAGCACAACCCTAGTTGCCTTCTTAGTGAGCTAAACTCAGATTCAGTTAAGTGTTTGGTAAAAATGTCAGCTAAATTGGATTTTGAGTCCACATGTTTAAGTACTATTTCACCCCTGGCTACATGATCCCTTACAAAATGATGTTTAACTTCTATATGTTTTGTTCTGGAATGTTGAATTGGGTTTTTAGTTAAATTGATTGAACTAATGTTATCAATAAAAACTTGGGGTTGGGTGTAGTCAAGCTAGAAATCCTTAAGAGTGTACATCATCCATAAAAGTTGTGCCACACACTCTCCTAGGGCAACATATTCTGCTTCGGTTGTGGATAAGGATACGCAGTGTTGCTTTCTACTACACCAGATGCCTAGACTATGTCCTAATAATTGGCAACTTCCACTTGTACTCTTTCTATCTAACTTGCACCCAGCATTATCAGAGTCAGAATATCCTAATAATTCAAATGTGAAAGTCCTAGGATACCAAATTCCTACATTTAGGGTACCCTTAATGTACCTTAGAACTCTTTTTAGGGCTGCTAAGTGGGGTTCCTTATAACAAATTTGGTATCTAGCACACATTCCTACAGAAAACATGATATCAGGTCTACTAGCAGTTAAGTACAGTAAGCTACCAATCATGCTGTGGTATAACTTTAGATACACAGGTCTACCCTCAGGGTCATTATCAATTTTGACATTAGTAGCTATAGGGGTACTTAAGCTTTTAGATTGTTCGTTTGAATTTCTTTATTAACTCTTTGGCACATTTGGATTGGTGAACATAATTGCTGTAACGCCCGCCCCTTACATGAGCTACGCGTTACTTTTTTTTCTTCTTTCGTACATTATTGCATATGAAACGTAAATATAGCAGCGGAAATAATACAAAATCAGGAACATATGCAATCAGATAAGTTACTTTCTAACTAAACTACTTTAATCATGTGAATCATAGCATAGCATATTTAACAAGAGAGTATAGAGTTCTACATTAAGCATATATATCATAAAGAACTTCAACTCCAACAAGTAGTAAACGTAACATAAGGACATAAGGACTAACACATGCAGTTTATAAGTAGCAACATTAAGTCCATAAGTAAGAGTAAAGACAACAGTAGGATCGTTCTGCCAAGTCACTGCCACACACACACATGCCCTCCTGTTGCTTCCCTTCTTTAGAAACCTCTAGTTTGATCTGCAACATAAGAAGGTAGACTATAAGCATAAAATGCTTAGTAAGCTCCTTGCTTACTCACCAAATCCGTACATCACATATGATTAGAAATCTACATCATTTGACATAAACATATAACATGAATAAATACTTAAAGCATCTAAAGCACGTAAGCATAAACACTTAACATTTGCATAATCTTTAAAACATAATCATGACATAAACATGTGCATAAATATTAAACATAGCATATGCAATATCATTAAACATAACATGTGCACAAACATTAAACATAGCATATGCAATATCATTAAACATAAACATGCACATAAACATTAAAGATGCTCTTTTGAAAATATATATAATATAATACTTGAACATCAACATATCATCATCATTGGGATCCCTGGCTTGTACCCATTCATCATTTGTGCGCATTCCTTAGTAGAGTACAAGGTAGCTAATCCCGACATACTAAGGTACTAGGCAATCTTGGTGCCTAGGGACAGCTACGGTAGTCCAGAACCGGGGCGTTCTTAAGGTGCCCATCCCTTGGACCCTTTTCAAGATTCGGTACAAGCCAATACATAAAGTAAAATAGCATACATGATTCCTTTCCTTTCCATAGCAATTTCTCTTTAGCATAGCGTTCATCATTTCTTTTCTTTTCTTAGAAATTGCTCTTTAGACATTCTTTTATTCATAATGTCATACATGTCATGGGTATACATTCAAAGCATAAATATCATCATAACTTTTAAACATGAACATGACATGGAGAAAACATAATTTCATGGTAAGGAAATTCATAACATGCCAACTTATCATTCATGATTCATAAAACACATAATGTGCAATTTAAGACTAAGGATAATACACGTAGGGAACTTGTTCCATTTTTCTTTTCGTCTATCATGGCATAATGAAACATGAATACCTTTAATTCAACCATAATTCAACATATACTCTACTGATCAAAACATTTAGACAGGGTTAACATGGCATAAAAATACAACACAACATCACACAACTCATACAACATGCATACATTGAATATCCTACTACAAAGAGACATTATCAAGTGAAGTAGTGACCTTAACCCATCCTAAAACCTAATTTATGTAATGACCCGGAAAATTTTCTCAATATTTCTTTTAAAATATTGATCATGTCTAGATAGTGTTCGAGGAACCTAGAGATACTAGTATGAAGTTTAGCCTAGTTTAGCATGGTTTTCCTATTTAAATTGAGAAGTTAAGTACTAATGAGCCTTATATGGGCTCCAAAAATGGGTTTTAATTAGGTAGAATTTAATATAAATCTAAAAGGATTTTAATTAGGAATATTAGCATGATTATGGGTGAGTTTTAGGGAATTTTTGAAAATAAGGAAAAAAAAGAAAATAAAAATAAAGTGCATGCACCAAGGATTGAACCTTGGACCTAGTCTACCATCATGCATGTGCTAACCAATTCACCTAGCAAAGGAGTGCTATGAGGGAATGAAGTCGATTTTACTTAAGGCTTAGGAAAATGAAGAGTCATCAAGAGAAGAGACACCAGACTCTTCACTTACCCTCCTTAATGTAGTATAAAGGAATGAGGGAGGTGGCATGGGAGTTACTTTTCTTCCTTCATCTACAAGCCACTCTTCTTCCTCCTCCTTCCTCCCTCTAGCCAAAACCCACAAGTGGGGTTTTCCCTTGGAAAAGCTCCACAAGAAGGCCTCATCTTCAAGATCTAAAGGTTTCACAAGGCTACAAGGGCTAGGGGTGACCTAAGGTCTAAGAAGTTCTTTTGGTTCTCTATATTCAAGGTGAAAAATCAAGAAAACCCAAGGTAAGACTCCCTCACCTGTGGTATGATAGTTCCCCTTGATGTTTATCATATTATGAAGTTTCGTTTAGGTTTTATGTTGAGAAAAAAACCATGATCTTGGCCCTTGAACTTTCGGCCACCATGTTTTTGGGTTCAAAAATGATGTTAAAAATATCTCTCATGTTTTCTAATGTATTCTCATGATGAATATAGAATAGAAGATAATTTTGGGAAATTTGTAGGGTACCCTAAGACCCTTTAGGGTTTGGGACCTTCACCATGATTCCATGGTTAGGATTGGATCTAAACCTTCAAGTATGTATCTTGTGTATCTTCATGATACAAGAGAGGTTGAGGGTGATTTATGTGAATTTTCACAAGGCTTTATAACCATAAAGGTTTCGGCCAAGAAGGGTCCTAGGGCAAGGAGTTAAGGTTTGCTTCAAGTATGGGTTCCAAAGGCCCCTATGGTATGGTACGGTTGGTGTTTAATGTTTGATTGGGAATTTTATGAAATTTTTCCATGCACCCATGGCCTTGTAAGGTTTCGGCCAACCCTAAGAAGTAGGGCTAAAGGTTAGGGTTAACCCTAATCATGAGCTCTAATGGCTTCCTATGGCCTTATAGGTAATGTATAGTTGTTTCTTTACCTTATGCTACCTTTCTTGCAAGTTTCGGCCAAGCAATGTAAATAGGGTTTAGGTGGAGTTAGGGTTTGAAGGATGATGGTTTATGGCTCATTGTGATGTATATATATAGGTTCAAGCATGTGGTAGAAATTATGTTACCTATAACCCTAACCTTAGGTACTATGTTACATGTTTGTATGTTCATGTTAGATGCCATGCTTAATAGGGTTTATTCATGAATGTCTTATGTTCTATGCCATGCACTTAGATAGTATGTAACAGGTTTATAGATGTCTCACCTATGCATGCTTGTGATAGATACTATACTTATGTATGAAATGCAATGCTTACCTTATGTATCATGATCATGCAAGCTCTATGGAATAGGATGATGGTCTAAGTAGACATGTCATGTTTAATGAATATAATGCAATGCTTACCTTATATGCCATGATCATGCAAGCACTATGAACAAGAATGATATTTTATATAAGCATGCCATGTTTATGAATGAAGTTAATGCAAGCACTATGAACAAGAATGATGTTTTATGTAAGCATGCCATGTTTATGAATAAAGATGCATGCCATATTTTATGAATGAAGATAATGCTCATGCCTTTAAGGCATCATGATGCTATACATTAAGTATGAACAATAGAAGGTCAAGTATGCTCTACGTCATGCTTCATGTAACAAAGCTATGCTATGTCTAAGTATGCTATGAATGTCATATGAATGATGAAGCATGTAAAGTTATTTTACTTTATGAATGGGCTTGTACCGGACCGAAGTATGGGTCCAAGGGATGGGCACCTTAAGAATGCCCCGGTTCTGGACTACCGACTATGCTGTCCACGGTTCTGGGACTACCGAAGTTGTCCAACAGGGATGGGCACCTTAAGAACGCCCCGGTTCTAGGACTATCGTAGCTGTCCTTACCCTAGTAGGTCGAGACTAGCTACCTCGTATTTACTTAGGGATGCGCGCATATGATGTATATATATGGTACAAGCCGGGGACCCCAATGATGTTATGTTTATGTTTAAGTATTTAAAAGAAAGTATGATTTTAAATTAAGTATCCTTATGTATATGCATTCAACTCATGCATTCATTCATGCTATGCATTATGCCATGATAGCGAATATTATGCTTATGTTTATGTTAAGAATATGCCCATGTGTTATGTTAAGAATTATTCCATGATAGCAAATGTATGCTCATGTTTATGTTAAGTGTATACCCATGGTTAAGTTAGGAATTATACTTATGTTATATGTTAATAATTATGCCATGATAGCAAAGGTTATGCTTATGTTAGGTTAAGAACATGTGTCACGCCCCGAGACCCAAGAGCCGCTGATCCAATATAAAATCGGACAGCACCTCCCCTGTCCGGCGGACAATTTACACATACACAGAACACGACCACGCAGTTTAATTGGCCTCAGGCCTCAAAATATAGATAGACACAATATCAAAACAAAAGACAACTAAGTAGATCATACCTGACTGCGGACCGGTCCGACTTATGACGAAACAACAAATACAACCCCTTAGGGCAGATGACACACTCATATGACATATACAAATCACTAACAGAAATATAAAACAAATGTACTACAAGTACAAAACAAAACATGTCGCGATGGGTAGGGACTGGCTGCTGGGCTCTTCTGGCGACTCCAAGTATATCAACCTGAAATAACAATATATGGCAACGGGGTGAGTCCATAACTCAGCGAATACCCAGCAGATATGCATAGTATGTTATAATAACAATAGGAGTCTACGCTGATATCGTCTCATATGAACAATAGGAAAGGGTATACTGAAGATACTGAATCAATACATACCTGAATCCATCTAACCTGGAAAGAGGGTAATAAATACCAAATGGAACAACAATAGACATATAAGCAGGATATCAAGTCTCCAATATATGCAATGTCAAACAAGTGCAAGAATCAAGTGCAGCAAACAATGCACGATGCAAAGTATGCACATGGTGCAATGACATGTGTCACCCCTAGTCCCAGTCAGGATATCGTCCACGACGTCCGCGTGGGTAGAGCTGTGACAAACTGTACCCAGTCAGGACATGGTCCACAACGTCCGCGTGGGTCAGCATGCAATAATGCAAGGATGGTGCATGACCCAAACATATAAAGCACCCTGGTGCAATGACATGTGTCACCCCTAGTCCCAGTCAGGATCGTCCATAACGTCCGCGTGGGTAGAGCTGTGACTACCTGTACCCAGTCAGGACATCGTCCACAACGTCCGCGTGGGTCAGCAAGCAATAATGCAGAGATGGTGTATGATAGATACACATACCTCCCTCACCAAGTCCTCAGTATACTAAGTCTCAGCCTGAATTCCTATAACAGGAAATACTGGTGACCTACAAGGTATACTGGCTGAAATCTACAGATCCCTCATGTCAAATGCAAGAGATACATCTCGATATCTAAGCATACATATAGATATGGCAATACCTGAGACTGTATGAAACTAACAGCATAATAACTCAGGGATAAACAACAAGTATCCAGAACAAGCATAATAACTCAGGGATAACTAACAAGTATCCAGGACATGCATAATAACTCAGGGCTAGCGTATAATCTTACTGCTATCTATAACCAACCATGCATAGCAATATGACAATATCTAAAAGATAAGTCAAAGGGTACCCGCCTCAAAGTAGGAGTCTGTATCAAAGGAGAACCTCCTGTCCAGAAGTCCAAAAGCAAATCGATCAGTGTCCTGTATCAAAGGACATATTAGATAGCTATTTACGTAGCAACAACCATTAATCAATCCAAGTTAATGATTAACTTCAATAAATCTCAATTCCTTAGGTTACCTTTGATCTAACCCATCATTATCCCTACTCTAATTCATCCCAATGATTAGATTAGGTTTAGCCATAGACCTCACCAATTCCACATAATCTTAAATTCGCTGATCCATACACCATTCTTATGCATCACACATCAGAATAGATCAACCACACCTTTAGAATCTCAATGACACTCATGGCATAAACAAGAGCCAAGCAAACGGATTGAAGCTATCACTAATTCAAATTGAATAAAATCATTCCATTACAGTAATCAAACTTCACCATTTCCTCATCAAATTCCACGATTCATCACCCATTAGCATGGTTATCAGTACCAAAATTCATAGACTAACTCTTGGCTTAGTATCACAAAGACCACAATATTATCTGAACCCAAAAGTCAGATTTTCATCAGATTTATGCACACACAACTGATCCACAATCAACAGCAACATAGAACAAGTTCTAAAGCTACAACCTATAAATAGTTTCAATTCCGAAAATTACCAAAACTCATCAACTACTAGAGCATACTCCAACCCACAGTACGTTTCAAAATAACGCTTACCTTCACTGATTTGAATCCATCCACTAGTAGAACCCATTCAAAACCTTACACAGATTATTATAAGGATAGTAACAAATTTCAAATAACATTTCCTCTCCTACTAACTCATGGCAGTAGCTCAACAACCCAGGACATACTATCCTCAACCAATTCTTCATAATCTCATGGCAAGAACACAACCACAAAACCCATACCTCACGGCAGAAACCCAAAAGAACACCATAACCAATAATCCACTTATCAATCTAGACTAACACAACATGGTATCATATAACACATGTATCACCAATTCCCAAAATCCAATCTACCACCTAATTCAATGTTCACGACAGCAAAGGAAAACCTAGGATTCCACATGTTTAATTCCAATCGATACAAACAGATCAGCACTTACTTGAAGCTGAAATCCACTTCACATCCGGAGCAGAGCTATATTCGGAATGGAGGAATTCAACCCGAGTCCAGACGCTTCCAATCCGCTTGTTAGAACATGCACCAAAGAACAAGATCGCAGCAAAATAGTCCAAGCAGAATCAATCCCATAAAGCTTCGAGTGAGAAGTATTCACACTCAAATCTATTCAAGACAACACAGAAATCCTAGTGGTGGTCTCCTTACCTCAGTCCATCTTCGCTTGAAATCCTGCTCCACACCCGCAGATCCAAGGTACAGCTAACGCCCCCCCCCCCTTTGATGTGCTCCGACTTTGCCCTAGTTCACCGGAGCTCGCCTAGATCGCTGCGTCGGCGAGGGAAGAAGCTGAGGTAGGAGATCAGTAGAGATGGGGGAAGTGGCGTCGGCCAGAGCTGAGGAGGAAGTGGCGTCAGCGAGGAAGAGAAGTCGAGAACGGGTGGCGTCGGCGCTCGATCGGGAGAGGAAAACGAAGGAATCGAGTGGGGTGGCGGCTGTTGGTTTCGATCGGGCAGGGAAAGAGATACCGACACAAGCACGCTGCCCTAACGCCCCTCTTATTTGTGATCTTTTGCATTAAGACCCAAAATTTACAATTAATTCAAATTACACCCTTATCTTTGAACATTTTCACAAACAGCTCCTTTAAGGTTTATAAGGGGTGACTTTTTACAGAAAAGTCCCTCAATGTATTGACTAATCTCACATCCACCCTTAAGGTAGGGATTTTAACCATTGAACCCTCTTATTTAATATAATCCATCACAATAAAACTTTAAGGATATGTTAATTACCTTCTCGTAATTTAAGAGTTTACCCGAAACCCATGATAAGTTTTATGTTTTTACAATAAAGCCCCTTAGGCTCCCCCGTAGGGCCGGAAACCCTAAACTCTATCCAGACAAATCCCGAAAAAAAAATTTTCTGGTCCGGATTTTCGAATTGTCGTATTTTACAACATG
This sequence comes from Boesenbergia rotunda, assembly GCA_024364735.1. Lineage (NCBI taxonomy): Eukaryota > Viridiplantae > Streptophyta > Magnoliopsida > Zingiberales > Zingiberaceae > Boesenbergia > Boesenbergia rotunda. Next base: position 132,094 of record JAGFNQ010002512.1, read on the forward strand.
CCCCTGGTTTATGTTAAAAATTCATGCCATGTATTATGCCTAGTAAGTGTACTTTATGTTTACATTTATGCCATGTGACATGCCAAGTTAAGTATAATTTATGCTCATGTTTTATGCTAAGAACTATGTCATGCTGAACGATGTTACATGTTTAGGTTCTATGTTAGTCACCAAGTCATGTTAATGTTTCATGTGCTTATGTTAAAATGACGAATGGTTTAGTGAGTAGGAAAAAGTCTTACTAAGCCTATGTGCTTATAGTTTTATTTCCTCATACCGCAGATCAAGCGAGAGGACAATAAGGAAGCAGCAGGAGGGGCAAGAATGTGTGTGTGTGGTAGTGACTTGGCCAAGGAAATACATAATTACAAGTTTTATGCTAATTTTATGATGGTGTTGTCTAAACAACTTACACTTGTTACTTGTGTGCTTGATGGATGACTATGTGACTTTATGATATGATGTTAAGTATGATGTTAAAATGCTAAGTTCCCATGTCACCAAGTTAGCAAGGATAGTTAGGTGCATGTATGTGTAAGTTTAAGATATTCCGCTGCCTTACGATGCTCACATGCCCTAAGTATGTTAGCGTAACGCCGCTTTATGAAAAAAAAATGGGCGTTACAATTTAAGAAACTGATCAGAAACTCCTAAGGTTCATATCAACATGAAAATGACAAAAACAAGAGCAATTGATTGATACCACATACATATAATACATATCCTAACACTAGGAAGCATTAGCAAGTAACATGGCATCGTTAACTCTTCTTTTTCTTTCTTTTTCCCCTTATTTAGCGTATTAACCCAACATGTTCAGAGGAGAAATATGGCCTAAAAATATATATAAAACCCTCAAACCAACATTAACAAGGAATTAAAACATTAGCTAGTCAAAAGAACTCAAACATCTTCTTGTGGCCAAAAAGTCTATGGCTTCATGAGAGCCTTGGCCTAAACTTTTAAGGGTCTTTTTTCTCCATCTTTTTACATCATAACTCATGGCTTAACATCAAACACAAACCTAAGCCCTAAATCCATGCTTGGGCCGAAACTTACCTATAGGGAAAAACTTCACGATTTTTAGCAACACATCGCAAGAACATACAAGAACATGAATAAACCATATATAAACTATTATGTTGCAGGTGAGGGGAGTCTTACCCTTGCGCTAAGGATTTCCAAACAAAATATATCACCTAGAAGGAGAAAGAAAGAACTTCTTGCTCCTTAGCTCTTCCTTTGCTTCGCAAACACAAAGCCTTCACTAGATCTTCTTGGAGAGAATTTTCTTGCTGGAGAGGAAGCCTAGGTGATTTAGGCAAGGAGAGGATGAGGAGATGCCTTGTGGCATTTTTTCCCATCTTTTTATAGTAAATGAAGAGGTATGCCTCTTCATGGTGACCCTTCCCCTTCCATGGTGACCCTTCCCCTTCCATGGTGACTTTTCATCTCCCATGGTGCCTCTTCATCTCCCTTATCCTTCCACCTATCTATAATTTCCTTTATCCTTATAATAGCACTCCCTTGCTAGGTGAATTGGTTACATTTGCATTCTTAAGGCTTACAATATCTCTAAGGTCCAAGGTTCAATCCTTGGCACCTAAATCATTTCATTTTTTTTCTTTATTCTTTTGCAAGCCCATCTAAATTAAGGCCCATTATATGATGTGTTATTTCTTTTATCCTTATGGGGCCCATTAGGATAACTAATGAAGTGTTATTTAAGACCCATTAGGAATTTCCAACATTTAGAGCCCATATAAGGCCTATTAACACTTACACTAAAATTCCCACAACTCTAACTATCATTCATGAATCATAACCAATATAGCTATTATTCATGCAATTATACCCAATATTAGGGATAATATTGAAGGGAATTTTAATGGGGTGTTACAATTGCCATCTCTAGTTTGCTTAATTTGTAATCCTAAGAAAAAGTTGAGCTCACCCACCAAGCTCATTTCGATTTCACTTTCCATTATTTTTACAAATTCTTTTAGAAAATTAGAGTTAGTGGATCCAAATATTATATCATCAACATATATTTGTGCAATAAAAATATCTTTTTCTAAGGTTTTAACAAATAGTGTGGAGTCAATTTGACCTTGGTTAAATTCCTCAGAAATTAGATAAGTTGATAATCGTTCATACCATACCCCAGGTGCCTGTTTCAACCCATAAAGTGCTTTTCTAAGTTTAAAAACATATTCAGGTTTTTTTAGGTCCTCAAATCCTGGGGGTTGCGCTACATAAACTTCTTCTTTAATAAACCCATTTAGAAAAGCAGACTTGACATCCATTTGATATAGCTTAAACCCTCTATGGGCTGCAAAGGCTAATAACATTCTAATTGACTCAAGTCTGGCTACTGGGGCATAGGTTTCATCATAGTCTAATCCTTCAATCTGATTGAACCCTTTAGCTACTAAGCGGGCTCTATTTCTAACAATTTTCCCTTGATCATTTAGTTTATTTCTAAAAACTCACTTAGTATCTATAATAGATTTGCCCTCAGGTTTAGGTACTAGTTTCCAGACTTGGTTTCTTTCAAATTGGGCTAATTCCTCTTGCATAGCTATGATCCAATCAGGGTCACTTAGGGCTTCCTCTATAGTCTTAGTTTCAATTTTTGAAATGAGTGCTATCTGACTAAGATTTCTATAGGAGGACCTAGTTCTGACTCCTATGGTTGGATCACCCATAATTTGATCAGAAGGATGATTGAGTCTGGGTTTCATTGTCCTTCTAGAACTAGGTTCAGCCTCAGGTCTGGCTGGATGGTTCGGTTCAGTGTTTGGTTCAACTACTTGGTTTGGTTCAGTTATTGGTTCTGTTGATATCTTAGTAGTTGGTTCAAGTGTTAGTTCATTTAGTGGTTCAATTGATGATTCAATTATTGGTTCACTGTCTTCTTGATCAAGATTTGATTAGTTTAAATTTTGATTATCTTTTGTTTCAACTTCTTCATCAAAAATTAAATTAGTAGTTTCTTCAATTTTGTGAGTTTGTTTATTATAAACCCTATAGGCTCTACTAGTTGTTGAATATCCTTAGAAGATCCCTGGGGTTGACTTAGATTGAAACTTACCTAGGTAGTCCTTAGTGTTCAAGATATGGACTTTGCACCCAAAGATCATTAGGTAGTGTAGGTTAGGCAATCTATGATAATATAGTTCATAAGGGGTTTTATTGTGCCTTTTATTAATCAGGACTCTATTTTGAATATAGCATGTCGTACTTACCGCTTCTGCCCAAAATTGGTTAGCTAGGTTATATTCATTGAGCATGGTTCTAGCAGCTTCCTGAAGGGTTCTATTTTTTCTCTCTACTATCCCATTTTGTTGGGGGGTTCTAGGACTGGAAAATTCATGAATATACCCATTGATTTTGCAGAATTCCTCAAATCTTTGATTTTCAAACTCTTCCCCGTGATCACTCCTGAGTCTTTTAATTTTAGTATCATTTTGATTTTCAATCATTTTGCATAAGTCAATAAATAAGTTCAAGGTTTCATCCTTAGTTTTCAGGAACCTAACCCAGGTAAACCTAGAGTAATCGTCGATAATTACTAAGCAGTATCGATTCCCGCTTAGTGACTTGGCTCCATGTGAATCAAATAGGTCAAGGTGCAGGAGCTCAAGTGTGGTTTCGGTAAAGTTTGATTGAGTCGGTTTGTGAGTAGACTTAGTTTGTTTACCTTGTTTACATGAGTTACAAATTATGTTCTCAAAATTCTAGATTTTAGGTACACCTTTAATTAAACCAAGTTGAGTAATTTTAGAAATCAGCTTTGTTAGTGATATGAGAGAAGTGTCCTAAGACAATCGCCTTATGATTGTAAGCATTTATTTTAATAAATTAAAATTCACTATTTGAGTATACATGTTTGTGTATTTGATTGGGATCTTAAACTCATCTACTGAATGTCCGCAATACAATTCACAGCATAAGAGAATTTGTGATGAGATCACAACTAGTGATTATCTCTACATGTGCAATTGTGAAGTATTGAAAATATCCTTAGTCGATGAATTGATAAAAACGGACACTATCAATTCTGTTGAGACTAGCATGGGTTATTCTCTAATCAGCTGATTCTCACTGGCTGGTGACATTGGGATGTCCGGAGATAAACATGGATGCTAGTTAAGGGAACTAGTTCATTGGAGTGACTAGCTGTAAAACTTCATATGGTAATCTATATAGATATGTCAGTGAAGTTCTTACTGCAGCTTAAGTGCGATGTTCCTTTGACTTGTGGTGTTCAAGCCATCTTGGTCATGGAGACTTATACTTTAACATCTTAAGCAAGCATCTCCAAGGAGGTGTGGACCCAGGATGATTGGGTATAAGCCGAAGTGCCCGAAGATGTTTGAACAGCCTATAAAGGATTCACCACTCCTTGCGAGGAGATGTATACCCAGGCCTATCGTCGGATTGTTACTCAAAGCCTCTGGCCAGAGGATGTCATGTTTAGAGTATGAGTCTCTTAAATACATGAGAGTAATTAGAAATCCAAAGGACGAGAAAGACACTACTTGGGCTAGGTGTGACGTAGTCAGCCTAGTGGGGACTGACACACACAGACCATGTCCTGAACCAAGTGGGTATAAGATGGTGAGGGAATGGGGCACGATTCATTAGAGCTGCTGAAGGGTTTCAGAATTATTTCTGAGGTCAACCGTTGATCTTTCGATTAATTGGGGGTCATGATGTACTACTAGGTGCCACTCATGATCGTTTTATAATTGGTTGATTATAGACGGCCAACATAAATCGAAAGCCTATTTAGTCACACGCACTACGAGTAATCCGAGGGATTTAAAATGAGTTGAAAATTGGATTTTCCGATCAAGAGAAATAAGTCGAATCTGAATTAATCAGAGGCGTAACAGAAGCTTAAAATGGCTAAGTCTTTTGAAGGCTTTTTGGGCGAATTAAATGAGTTTAATTCGCGAGGGATTGGGCTTGAAGTGGCCGGCCAAAGAGGGTACCCACCCTCTTTGGTTTGGCCGGCCACAATAAAAGAGAGAAACCAATTTAATTGGTTTAAATTATAAAATAAATCAAGCGCGATTTATTTTATAAAATTATGGATAAATAAATTAATTTATATAAAGAAATTTATATAAAGAAAATTGTAGAAATTTATTCTTTTTATGGAAATTAAAATGAACCATGATATGGTTTAATTTTAATTTATAAAATCAATTATGAATTGATTTTTCCATGATAAGAAAATTTTATACAAATTTTATTCCATAATTAAAAGGAGAGATGTATTTGTTTTATTATAAAGTTAGTTATAATAAAACTTGGCATAACGGAATAATTCATAAGAGAATTTATGAGATAAATTTCTTGTGAAAATTTATTTCGTTAATTCCGTTAAAAGGGAGACTTGGCAATAGAGAGGCTACTATATAAAGGAACCAAAGGCAAGCCTTGAATTCGAACAATTAATCAAGAGATTAAGAAGCTTTCTCTCTCTCCCTTATTCTCTCTCTCTCTATAGGGCCGGCGCATCCCCCTCTCTCTCTCTAGGGTCGGTGCCATCTTCGCTAGCCGTGAGCCACCACCAAGACGAAGCGGGTCGCGTCATCTTCCTCCCTTCACGGAATCTTGATTCCGTTACTTGGTGGTTAGTTTCTATCTTTTCTCTCTTGATATTCTAGTTGTGCCTTTGGAGAATCTAGTAGTTCTCGTCGGCACAAAACTCGTGGCTTTGCGAAGTCATCCCGAAGAGAACTCGGCGTGGACGCGAATAGAGGCGGAGCTTCCAAGGGACGCTACGGTTGGATCTCGTCCCTTACTTCGAGTTACGCGAGGTAACGAGTAAATTAGTTTACTTTCTGTAAAATTTTAATTTATGATCATGTCCACACATCATAAGGTCGCATGCTAGAGACATGGTTAAAAATAATTTAAGAAATTATTTATGCTAATTCTTCCACTGCACGTAAATATTTTAAAATTTACGAACCCGTATCCTTGTCAACATGCACCCGGTCCCAATAGTGGTATCAGAGCCGGTTAGTGTTCGACATAATCATAAAATTATTTTGCGGAAAACTTTGTCATGATCTCAATTTTGGAAAAATTTTCAATTATGGAAACTTTCCAATTATAATAAATTTTAGATTTAGGAATTTCAAAGTTTGGAAATCCTCATGAAATTTCGCAAACGTTTGAAATTTCCTAGTTTCTGAAATTTTATAATAATTGTGAAAACTTCCCATCTTTGGAAACTTTCCAATCTTGGAAATTTTCTATTTTAGAAATTTTCCAACTTTGGAAATATGTAAGTTTTCTTTGTACCAGAAACTTACAATTATTCTGAAAACCTATTATGAAATCTCGCAATTTTGGGCACTTTCTTTCAAGAAAGTCTGGACAAATTTATGGACAATTAATTGACAATTAAATTTGAATTGGTTTTTAAATTGACAACAAAATTCTTTATTTTGGATTGAGTCTCGGGGAGCTGTCCAATTTAAAGTTAGTTGTTGTATTTTAATTTCCCAATTTTAAATGAAATTGTCATGTTTAATTTGGTTGCGCTTCCGAAGCGGACCAAATTGGATTTACGACAAATTACTTTTTCTTTGGGTATCTGAGCCTCGGGGAGCCACCCTTAGAAAACGATTTGTTGTAATTAATTATATCCATGAATAAAATATGTTTTAAGAGGTGACGCTCTTACATATTGTTGTCTCCAAAATTAATTAGGAAAATGGTTTCCTATAGAGTTTCTTAAATGAGATTTTCATGAAAATAATATGTGGTTGAATTAAGGGAATTGTCTCTTAATTTAACAAGTTTTGATTTAGAGAAATCAAAGTCTTGAACATATTATTTCCGAAATTGATTATCACAATTTAGGAAATTGTTTCCCAAAACAATTCCTTCAATTAAGTATGAAATTAGAATTAGGAAATCCAGTTCCTAATTCAATTAATGAGACTTGATAACTTAAGTCACATACATACTTTATTAAGGAAATCGTTAGTCATGACATGATTATATGTCATGAATGTGCTTAGAAAAGATGAGACCCAAAACCCCTTACAAAATATTAAGGCCAACACCTTCCATTAATATGGTTAGAATAGGAGTTTTGTTTCTCGTTTGGGTTGATGGACACATCCATGCCCAGCTTGAACCTCAACATGTTCAAACCATGGAATTAATTTATGAATAATGTAGTTGGAGTCAGAGGTCAATCCTTAGTTTTGGTTGTTGAACACATCCAAGCCTGACTAAACGATTGAATGAGCTCCAACCATATTAAAACTATTTCTTGATTAATGGGTCAGCTTTAAGCTTGGAGCATCGATTTGTTGTGCCACAGCCAAGGTCGATGTAAAGAGAGGTGCAGTTGGGTGCTATGTATAATGTCGCATAATTGTTAATGAGTTAACAACCCAATGATTTATGCAAACATTCAATTAGTTGATAGCATAATGTGATAGTTACATATATGTGATATGTAATCAGTATAATTACCTACCTTCATAGCTAAGAATAACTTGATGGCCACAGCCATGGTGGTTTTTATCTATGGTTGGATATCAACCTATTTGGAGATATTCCTACGATCTCCCGAATTGATAAAAGGGGTTATTCAATTTGAAAAATAAATAGGATTTTTATTAATGTATGTTGATACATTCTTTAATCATTCTTCTCACATAAACTCAATTTGTATTTCTAGGTTAATCACTCGATCATGTCTTCTCTGAACTTGCGTTCCATTTTGGACACAAATAAACTGACTGGGTCAAACTTCATGGACTGGCTTCGAAACCTGAGGATATTCCTCAAGGCAGAGAAGCTTGCTTATGTCCTTAAAAATCATCTTCCTAACCCTCCTCCAGAAGGTGCAACTCCAGACCAGCTAGTGGCCTATCAGAAACATGTGACCGATTCTGAACTTGCGAGTTGCATCATGCTAGCCTCTATGGTACCTGAGTTGCAAAAGCAGCATGAGCATATGGATGCTAATACCATCATCTTCCATCTTCATGAGTTGTTTGAAGATCAGGCGAGATCCGAAAGGTTCGAAGTCTCCAGACTCCTCTTCACCACTAAGATGCAGGAAGGCACTTCTGCCTCGCAGATTGTGTTAAAGATGTTGGGGTACATTGAGCGACTAAGCACACTCGGTTTTACAATGGATCATGAACTAAGTATTGACTTAATTCTGAGTTGTTTGCCCAAAAGTTATTCACAATTTGTGATGAACTATCGGATGAACAAACTAGAGACTACCATTCCTGAGTTGCTCAACCTGCTGAAGACTGTGGAGCCTTCTGTAAAGCCGGATCAAAAGACGGTACTATTAGTTGGTTCCTCGAAGAAAGGTTCTAAGAGGAAGGCCAAAGAACAGAATAAAGGGAAGAAGAAAAAGGCCAAAAAGACTGAAAAGAAACCAAAAGGAACTTGCCATCATTGTGGCAAGGAGGGTCACTGGCGAAGAAACTGCAAGGTTTATCTTGAGTCCTTGAAAGAGAAGGCATCCGATGCCCCATCCTCTTCAAGTATCTTCGTTATTGAATGTCACTCTATTTCCTCAAACACCTGGGTACTTGATACTGGGTGTAGCTCACATATATGTAATGACATACAGGGGCTAAGGAATAGAAGAAGACTCGTCAAAGGAGAAGCGAATTTACGAGTTGGAAATGGAGCAAAGATTGTTGCTGTTGCCATCGAAACATATTTGCTAAAGCTCCCCACTGGACGTGTCTTGGAATTGGATAATTGTTATTTCGTTCCTTCGTTAATAAAGAACATTGTA
>JAGFNQ010002513.1:0-71082 GCA_024364735.1 Boesenbergia rotunda
AAGGTAAGTTTTGACTTGACCAAAAGGCCACCTCACCTTGACTTGACCAAGTGATGACTTGGCTTGGTTTCCCCCCATTTGAATTTGAATTCAAATTGAAAGGGGGTTATGGAAGGCCACCTAATGGCTATTAGTGGCCATTATGGCTGGCCACTTAATGGCCATTAAGTGGCCGGCCATTAAGTGGCCGGCCACAAGAGAGAACAAAAGGGGGGTTTGTTCCATTTTTCCATTAAGTGTGTCTTCTCTTCTTCCTCTCCAATTGTTGGAGTTCTTCTTCTTCTTCTCCTCTTGGCCGAATCCTACAAGGTGCTAGCACACCTAAAGGATTTCCTCCATCTACTTTTGTTCGCGTGGATACTTCTAGAGGGACGGCACTTGACGTCCTAGAGATTCGACATCCAAAAGGAGCGAACGAGATTAAACGGGGCACGCATCAAAGGTAAAATGTTTATCCCTCTTTAGATCTAGGAGTAGATCGGGTTTTGAAGCATGTAAACGAGCACTCGTAATTTTTGAAATGGCTTTCTTCGCTCGGATCCTTGCTATTGGGGCTTTCGGGGTTTCCGCGACGCGAAAAAGCGGTTTTCGTGGCCCGAAAAACCCTACAAAAGTAAGATCTTTGCCGAGATTTGGTTCTATAGCCAAGTCCGGATCGGTTTAGAACAGACTTCTGTTTTCCCAAAATCATATCAAGATTCTTGGAACCAGAAGTGAATCGTTCTAAAGCTGTTCTTAAGTCCTTAACTTGAGTTTTCAGGGAGGAATTCTCTGATTCAAGTTTTTCAACTTGATCAGGGGTTCCTTCCTGAATTTTCTCAGTTAAGGATTTAGAATCAGCTCCCTCTTTCAGGAGTTTTACTTCCTGTCGGAGGGACTCGATTCGGAGTTTGGCTTTGCCAAATCTCGGGATAGATAGGAAATAAGCGAATTCAATTGCAATTTTGAAAAACCCGTTACCCTTATTTCGCCGTCGTCGGAGAATGTCAGCTTGCCGTCATCCCGGTCCGAGTCTGAGTCAGTCTCGATTTGATCCGAAGCGGTCAGGGCTAGAAGATTGGACTGGGGTGCTTCTTCTTCTTCTTCTGAGGAAGACTCGTCCCAGGTTGCTTGGAGTGCCTTCTTCTTTCTGGTCTTTTTGGACTCCTTTAGACTTGGACATTCAGTCTTGTAGTGTCCCTTCTTCTTGCATTCGTAGCAGGTTACGTTGGGCTTTTGTTTGTCAGTTGCCGGTTCAGCTTGTCCGTCCTTTCTTCGGCTTGTTCTCCGTGTGTTGGTTTGGTTCTTCAACTTTTTGTAGTAGCTTCGAGCTAGCCGGACCAGTTCAGATTGATCTTCTTCTTGATCTTCTGTTTCTGAATCTGAGGTAGATTCAGGTTCAACTTGAGTTTTCTTCTTGGTCGTCTTTCCTGTTTTCCCTGCAAAGAAAGCTATACTTTTCTCGACCAAATTGCAGTTAGTCTGTTCATGCAGCTCAAGTTCAGAAATAACTCATCTAACTTAATTTTTGAAAGATCCCTAGAGACCTTGTATGCATCTACCATAGATGCCCACAAGGTGGTCCTAGGGAACGCGTTTAGGGCATACCTTATAAGATCACGGTTTTGAACCTGGTGACCTATTGCGTGAAGACCGTTCATCAGTTCCTGGATTCTGGCGTGGAGCTGGGCTGCTGTCTCGTTATCTGCCATTTTGATAGTGAAGAGCTTGTTCAGTAGCAGGTCCCGTTTGCTGATCCTCGTATCTGAAGTTCCTTCGTGGAGCTCAATCAGTTTAGCCCATAGCTCCTTTGCACTGTTGAAGGGGCCTACGCGGTTCAGCTCTTCTTTCGTTAGTCCGCATTGGAGAGTCTGGGTTGCTTTGGCGTCAGCTTCAATTTTGCGTTTAAGGGCAGTGTCCCACTCTGAGTAGTTTTGCGGTACACCTTCAGCATTTGTGGGAATCATCAGTCCAGACTGGATGATTATCCACATATCCACCTGAGTTTTCAGGTGGACCTCCATTCGACTTTTCCAGTAAGGAAAGTCTTCTCCACTGAAAAGTGGAGGTCTGGCGGTGCTAAATCCTTCTTGGATGGCCATTTGTTCTGAAATAGCAAAAAAAAAACAACAAAAATATTCCAAGACTTGGTCTTGGATTAGTAGTGCGGGAACAATAAATAAAAATAAATTTCAAGGGGTGTTGCACCAACCTTGAAATAAAAACTCGAACGAAAAATATATATATTTTTTTATTTTAAAAAAAATGAGAGAGAAAACAAAAGAAATCCGAAAAATTTTCAAACTGGTGGTTGCACCAGGTTTGAATTCCCCGCTCTGATACCACTTGTTGGATCGAGAAAGACCGATAGAGGGGGGGTGAATATCAGAAAATGTTCGGATTTAACAGAAAGAGTAAGTGCGCGGCGGAATAAAAACAAACAACGCAAACACCAAGGTTTTTACTTGGTTCGGAGCCTGGGTCGACTCCTACTCCAAGGCCCACGGTCGTTGACCGTTTACTTTGGGCAATTCTATAGTGCGCAAAACGGTTACAGAGTGAGATTACAAAATTACTGTAAATAGAAATATACACTTTGTTTTACCAACTCCCGGTGTAGATCGAGTTTCGGTGCAGTGGGAGGTTGACGACGCTTCGTTCTTGAGTCGGGAAGTTTCCGGAGCAGAGCGCGGTCGTCAGAGCGTTTGGATGCGTTGAATGAAAGCAGTGTATTGAAGAAGAGGGTCGAGGGCCCTTTTTATAGTGCCTGGGGGCGCCCTGGTCGACGGGGGCGCCCCCCCACGTGGCTTTTGATCCGCAAGAGGCGCGGTCAAGGTCTTAGCCCTTAATCCTCGGGATAAGGCCTTGACTGGGGCGCCCTGGTTGACCCGGCCAAACCTTATCCGCAGCGCTGAGCTCTCCTTGGTAAGGCTGGGGGCGCCCTGGGCGCTGGGGGCGCCCGGGACAGCGGGGGCGCCCTGGGTGCGCAGTGCAGACGCGGCAGCAGCTTAACTCTTCAGTTGGTTTGCCATGGGGGCGCCCGGGACAGCGGGGGCGCCCTCAGAATGTACTGTCGAGGTTCATTTGCTTTCTTTGTGTTTTGTGTTCACCTTGGGGGCGCCCGGGACACTCCGGGCGCCCTGGTCAGCAGTTGCCTCTTTCCTTTGAGGCATTCTGAGCTGCAGACACACGTTCCTTCGGTCCTGCTTCCAGGGTTAGTCCAAAACACAATAAAACAAATATTTAATTTAATTTCTACAGCTTCAGCTGTCTTGGTTCTGACTTTGGTCTCCAAAATGGAGCCCTAGGTCGAACCGACGCCTAATGTTCCCTCAAGGGGAACGCGTCCTCACCTACTCCTCTCGGGAGAATTTACCTGGTGCCAACCGGCTCCTCCAGTTGGACTTTTGCCCGGCAGTCCTTCGCCAGGTCTTGAGTTGCCAAGCTGCCCGTCGCTTGGTGCCTAGCAGCCCTTCGCTAGGTCTTTTCTTCTGGCAGCCCTTCGCCAGTGCCTAGCATTCCTTCGCTAGGGCTTGTCCATTCTGGCAGTCCTTCGCCAGAGCCTAGCAGTCCTTTGCTAGGGCTTTTCCTGTCTGGCAGTCCTTCGCCAGTGCCTAGCATTCCTTCGCTAGGGCTTTTTCCTGTACACTCAAGAAACTTGTTAGACAACAACTAACCCTTAACTTTTGAACCTTTTGCCAATATCAAAACACAGGTTTGACTTGGGTGCATTCTGCACCAACACCGAGTTCCCAACTCGAGCTCCCGATCAGATCTCCCGAGTTCCCAACTCGGGCTCCCAAACTCCCGAAGCATCATGTCCTTAGTGTGTGACCCAATAGGTTCTCGTGACGTTGGCAATGCGCCTAAATGCTTTAGACACATAAGCAATGAGTGGCATCTAGCAATGCATCAGTGCTACCCAAGTAACAAGAAAAGTCGAGATCCGACTAAACCTCCGTGACTATGATAGTGTATGATCTTGTCCTTCTATCCTTGATATCTAGATTGACCAATGAGGCATAGACCATGACATCCTCAATCAATCTTTGTGTTTCTTAATCCCCGAGTAGACTCACTCAAACAAATGAGCTCAATATCTCATATTGACTCATTTGAGCATGGTCATGCGTTTCAGTAGTCCTACTCGATCAAGGGGTCACAGATATCACTCCCGTCATATGGGAGGGATAGATCCCATCTACATCACTCACATCCCTCCGCATAATTCATTACATACCTAGTGATCGCTTTATAGTCCATCCTGTTACGGGTGACGTTTGACAATACCAAAGTACATAACTCCTTATGTAGGGAACCGTAGGGACTTCAGGTCTAAGGACTATTCATATTAATAGTCACATGAGAACGTTTATGACACTCATATGACAATCTATGAAACTTTTTCATGGCGGGTCAATTCAGTACACATTCTTCAATGTATACCCATGTGTCAACTTGATATCACATATCCATGACTTGTGAGCTCAAGTCATCAGTTGACCTACATGCTTGTAACGCCCGCCCTTCTCACATTAGGGCAGGGTTACACGAACATAGTTTTCGTTTTAGTGGAAGCGTTTGAAACTTGAAACTTGAACATGAAGCATGAAACCTTTTAAACATTTAGACATTGAGGAGAGCATGCTAGGTACCTTTACATTCTTACTTGCATAATAGAAGCATGCCACATAGCCATTTCTTAAGACAGAGTAGTAAGTATGCGGAAGGATAACATAATACTAAAGTTCTTTAGCAAGTCTAAACTAAGTACTTCGCATATGAGCGAGAGTGAGTATGAAATATCCATATGAGTCTAAATATCAGCAAGTAGCAACTTAGTAAGTATGATTCAACATTTAACATGCAATACTCAGTATATGCATAACTAAACAAAACATGAGTAGATCTTCTTCCACCATGCCACCACCACACACATCTTTGCCCCTCCTGCTGCTCCCTTTAGTTTATCCATTCTTTACCCCTTTTCTGTAGTACAAGGGAAACATGGAAACTATAAGCATATAGCTTAGTAAGATCCCTTCCTACTCACAAAATCATACGTTCCATCAAATAGAGAAAGCATCACGTCATAATAGTGCATAGCATTAAAAACACTTAACTTAACATAGCATAAGGGAGTATATGTACTTATCATAAGAAGCATACTTGAACTTAACATAATTCACCTTTATAGCATAATAGTCATATAGTCATGACAAAAATGCGAATGCAAGATGCTCTTTTGAAAACATGCATAGGATAAGTACATGCATATGCTTTTCTTAAAATCATACATATAGGTACTTAAACATACATCCATCATCATTTGGGGGATCCCGGCTTGTACCACATACATACATAGATAATGCGCGCATCCCTAATAGGCCGAGGTAGCTAGTCTCTAACCTACTAGGGAAACTAGGTCCGTTCATAGTCCGTCGACCTAGGGGCGTCTCGGGAGCCCATCCCCTTACTAGGTCCGTTCATAGTCCGTCGACCTAGGGGCGTCTCGGGAGCCCATCCCCTTACTAGGTTCGTTCATAGTCCGTCGACCTAGGGGCTGCATCCGGAGCCCACCCATGGACCTTGCTAGGGTCCGGTACAAGCCATACAAAGTAAAATAGCATACATGGATTTTTATCATATCATAAGCATAGCACATTCTTGTTTCTTACTAGGTCCGTTCATAGTCCGTCGACTTAGGGGTTGCATAGCACATTCTTATCATATCATAAGCATATCATCATAACCTATCACATCATTGTCATATCATGAGCATGGCATGCCTCTTATCTTATCATGAAGAGTGTTCTTAGTCCCGACTTACAGGGAAGCATCTCTTAGGCATTTCATCATACATAAGCCATGCATAACATAAGGGTGCTTAAAGAGCTTAAACATAGACATGTACATCATGATTCTTAGAGCATGAAAAAGCATGGGAGAAGACATGTTATCACCTATACTACTCATAGCATATCATGGGCATCCTTGGCGTGCCTAATTGGGGTTGTAGCTTCCCCCTTAGCCCAAATTCTTATTTAATCAGAAAATTCCAGCATATAAACTCTAAGTTTAGAGCATGATAAACCATGAAAAACATTACACTAACATCATACATTAAGGTAGGCATCATAGAGGAGACATTAGAAGGCATGTTGGGGTTGTTACCCCTTCTTAAGTCCTACTTATCATTCTTTACAGAAAATTCCAGCATACATACCTTAGTTTCCAAGCATGTTAAAATCATGAATAAACCATATTTACATCACATATCATCTTATATATCATAGGGAGGGTCATTATCAAGCATACTAGGAGTTTAAACCTCTCTAAGCCCTAAAAGAGGTCCTTGGCCGAAAATTCCAGCAAGCCTACTCTGGTTTTTGGGGGCTTAAGGACAAGGAAAACATCATATTATCATCATATATTTAGTCACACATCATGAGGAAAAACATATGCAAGTATAGGAGTAGTTTAAACCCTCGCAAGCCCTAAAAACCTTCTTGGCCGAAAACATCAAGAGCTTCATCCTATGTTTAAACCCTTTTTAAACATTCGAAACTATTGTAATGCAGGTGAGGGGATTACTTACTTCCTCTCGCTTGAATCTCCCCCAAGAAGTCCTTGAAGAGGAGGAGAGGAGAGCCCTTCTTGCGCTTCTTTTCCTTAGCCTTGCTTTAGTAGATGGTAGTCTCTCTATAGGGCCCTCTTGGGGAGTTTTTTTCTATGGAGGAATCCTAGGGTTGGAGTTTCGAAAATTTGAGAAGGGGAGGGGAGAGTTTTCGGTTTTGAAGAGGGAAGAGTGAGGAAGAAGAAGAGAGGAAGTTATTCCAACTTCCCTTCACTTATTTATACTTTTCTCATGAAGAGACATGTCTCTTCACTTCCCTAGCTTTAACAAGCATGTTTCTTATTCTCTCAACAAGAAACATGGCTTGGTGTGTTGGTTATGACATGATTAGTGCAACTAGGAGGTTCAAGGTTCAATCCTTGCTTCCTCCTTTCTACCTCTTCTTTTTATCACATTTTGCACTAATCCATATCAAAGCCCATTAAGCCAAGCCCATCATGAAATTTCATAATAATGATAATGTTTCATGAATTCATAATATTTCATAATAATAATAATGTTTCATGAATTCATAATATTTCATATGGGAAAATTTTGGGGTTATACAATCCTCCATACCTTATAAAAAGTTCGTCCCGAACTTTAAAATAATTCCGGATACTTTAATCGTATTGCCTCCTCTTGTTCCCACGTGGCTTCTTCGAATTGTTCGTTCCGCCACAGAACCTTTACTAAGGGTACTTCCTTGTTCCTTAGCTTTTTGACTTCCCGGTCTACGATCTGTATAGGTCGGCGTTCGGAACTTAAGTTCTCTTGATCTTGTACTGGTTGGGGCTCTATCATCTGATTCACATCAGAGGTACATTTCCTGAGCATTGATACATGGAAGACATTGTGGATAGCCGACATTTCTGGCGGTAACTCCAGTTCGTAGGCCACTTTGCCTACCCGTCTCAGAATCTGATACAGTCCCACATATCTCGGACTCAGTTTCCCTTTCTTCCCGAATCTCATTACCCCTTTCATAGAGGCCACTTTCAGGAATACTGAATCCCCAACCTCAAACTCTAATGGTCTGCGTCGCTTGTCAGCGTAGCTTTTCTGCCGACTCTGAGCAGTCTCTATCCTCTGGCGGATATTCTTTATAGCCTGAGTGGTTTCGTCTATAATATCTGTCTGGAGTCCCATCTCTTTCTTTTCACCACTCTCAAGCCAGCATATAGGAGATCTGCATTTCCTTCCGTATAGTGCTTCGTACAGTGCCATCCCGATAGTAGCCTGATAACTGTTGTTATAAGCAAACTTTGCCAGGCTCAGGTATCGACAACAGCTTCCCTTGAAATCCAAGGCACAAGCTCGTAACATGTCCTCTAATATCTGGTTTACTCTTTCAGTTTGCCCGTCAGTCTGGGGGTGAAAGGCAGTACTGAATTTCAGCTTCGTGCCAAGAGCCTTCTGTACGTGTCCCCAAAAATCTGAAGTAAATCGACCATCCCTATCAGAGATAATGGTCTTGGGAACCCCGTGTAGTCGGATAATTTCCTTGACGTACAATTGAGCTAGCTGCTCTACTGAGTAGGTCATCCTGATAGCCAGAAAATGGGCAGACTTGGTGAGTCTGTCCACAATAACCCATATACCATCATATCCGTTCGTCGTTCTAGGCAGCCCAGAGATGAAATCCATGGAGATGTCTTCCCATTTCCACTCGGGAATTGCTAGAGGTTGCAGAACTCCCCCAGGCCTCTGGTGTTCTGCTTTGACCCTCTGGCAGGTCAAACACATACTGATATAGTGGGCTACATCTCGCTTCATACCGGACCACCAAAACTTGCTCCTCAGATCTTGATACATCTTGGTAGACCCAGGATGCATCGCATAAGGTGTTCCGTGAGCTTCCTCGAGGATTCTTGTCCGTAAGTCAGAGTCGTCGGGAACACATAATCGGTCCCGAAGATATAAAACTCCGCTGTCCAAAATCCTAAATCCATCGTCCTTGCCATCGAGAACCTCTTGCTTGATTCTCTGAAGACTCGGATCATGGTTCTGCTTTTCCAGAATATCGTCGAATAATGTCGGCGCAATCATCAGGGTGGACAACTGTCCTGATATGATTTCAATCCCGTAATTCATAATTTCTTCCCCTAAGGGTTGTGACAAAGCCGACAAAGACATTAAAGCAGCACATGATTTCCTACTGAGAGCATCGGCTACCTTGTTGGCTTTTCCCGGATGGTACAGGATCTCACAATCATAATCCTTGACCAATTCGAGCCATCTGCGCTGTCTCATATTCAGATCTTTCTGGGTGAAGAAATACCGCAGACTCTGGTGGTCTGTATAAACTTTACACTGGGTTCCATATAGATAGTGCCTCCATATTTTCAGTGCAAAGACCATCGCTGCTAACTCTAAGTCATGGGTAGGGTAGTTTCTTTCATGTTCCTTCAGTTGCCTAGAGGCATAGACAATTACCTTCCCATTTTGCATAAGTACAGCTCCGAGTCCCAGTTTGGATGCGTCGCTGTACATATCGAAACCCATATCGCTCTCTGGAAGAGTCAATATTGGAGCGCTAGTCAGCCTCTTTTTCAGTTCAGTAAAGCTCTTCTCACATTCCTCGGTCCATACATATTTCTTGTCTTTCTTTGTAAGAGCTGTCATAGGGGCTGCAATTCGAGAGAAGTTCTCTACGAATTTTCTGTAATAGCCTGCTAGCCCAAGGAAACTTCTGATTTCACTGGCATTCTTGGGTCTCGTCCAGTTACTCACAGCTTCGACTTTAATTGGGTCCACCATTACTCCTTCCTTGGAGATAACATGTCCCAAAAATGATACTTGATCGAGCCAGAACTCGCATTTGGAAAATTTAGCATACAGTTGTTCTTTCCGAAGAATCTGTAGTACTATACTCAGGTGCTCAGCATGTTCTTCGGGAGTTCTCGAATATATCAGGATATCGTCGATAAAGACGATCACAAATCTGTCGAGGAATGCCGAGAATACCCGATTCATTAAATCCATAAACATTGCTGGAGCATTGGTAACTCCAAATGGCATAACTACGAACTCATAATGTCCGTATCTGGTTCGAAAAGCCGTCATCGGTATATCCTCCTTTTTCACTCTAACTTGGTGACAACCAGATCTCAGGTCAATCTTAGAGAAAACCGTGGCTCCCTTCAGTTGATCGAACAGGTCATCTATCCTGGGTAGAGGGTACCTGTTCTTGATAGTCACGTTGTTCAATGCTCGATAGTCGATACACATTCGCATCGACCCATCCTTCTTTTTCACGAACAATACGGGAGCTCCCCAGGGAGAATGACTAGGGCGGATGAGTCCCTTGTCAAGCAGCTCCTGTAACTGTCCTTGTAATTCCTTTAATTCCGTCGGTGCCATACGGTACGGTGCCTTAGAAATGGGGTTAGTACCAGGAACCAACTCAATTGCAAATTCTATATCTCCTTCAGGTGCTAACCCTGGTAAGTAATCGGGGAATACCTCTGGGTAATCGCATACGACTTTGACGTCTTCTAGCTTCGGGCCCTCTGTAGGACTGGTATCAACCACATGAGCTAGAAATCCAGAGCATCCCTTTTCTAACATCTTCCTTACTTCCAAAGCCGACAAGAATTTGCTTGTCCTCTTCTTCGGCTCTCCGATGAATTCAAATAGAATTTCCGCCTCTGGTCGGATGATAACCCTTCGTTTACGGTACTCAATAGAGGCGCCATATTTGTTCAAGAAATCCATGCCCAATATCACATCATAATCTGACATATCAAGGACTATCAGATCGCAGTAGAGTTCCCTATCTGCGATTCTGATTGGTGCGGCACGTAACATTTGGGTAGAGGGCATCACCTCACCCGAAGACAGTGTTGTCAGAAATTTGCAGTCGCCACGTCTTCTTTCGTAAGAGAGAAAACTCTGGCGTTTGTCGTGGCAGGCGGGGCCTCTAATCTCCCCTGGCATATATGAGTACCATCTATAGCTGCCTGCATCAGTGTAGCTGGGGAGGAGCACCTTTGTACTGAACATACTGCGGCTGAGGTGCTTTGGCTGCAGTAGGGCACTCTCTGGCCATGTGTCCTTCCTTCCCGCAGGTGAAGCATCTCCTGGCGCCAAAAAGGCATGTCCCTAGGTGCATCCTCCCACAAGTGGCACATTGGGGATATTTAGGCTTCTTGCCTAAATAATCATTAGCAGATTTATTCCATGGCTTCCTCTTTCCGTTGGGGTTCTTTTTCCAGTGGGGGTTGCTATTCGGAGGTTTCTGACCTCCCGACTGACTCTGACTCTTGCTAGCGGTCAGTGTTTGGTTCTGCTGGTTAATATTCTTCAGATAATGCTCGGTAATAAGGGCGCTGCTGAACAGTTCTTCTGCAGTCTGTGGCCTATTAACGCCGCCGGCTATATTCAGAGCTATCTAAGGCCTGAGCATCTTGAGCATTAATCTGACCCTTTCCCTCTCTGTACTGACCAGCTCCGGACATAATCGTGCCAGTCGGTTGAATTTCTTAACGGCATCGTTGACTGAGAGATTTCCCTGCCGGAATTCAGTGAACTCATCAAAATGTCTGTTTGTGACTCTCATATTAAAGAATTCCTCCAGAAATTCTGACTCGAAGTCTTTCCACTTCATCTGGTCCACTGACCTTCTAGCTTTTACCCGTTCCCACCACATCCTGGCATCGCCAGTGAGGCAGAACGAGACACATTTAATTTTCTCATGCTCGGGCCAGTCTAATAATTCCACTGTGCTCTCGACTGTCTTGAGCCAGGCCTGGGCGTCCCGGGGCTCGCAGGTGCCCGAGAACTTTTCCGGCTTCAGTCTCTGCCACTGAATCAGATAGGCCTCCTGTCGGACTCCTCGGACCGGAGTGTCCAGGGGTGCCTGTGCAGTTGGAGGCTCAGTAGGCATAACATTCTGACTTCCCTGCGGGGTTGCAGTGTTCCCCTGCTGGGTCATCAGAGTATTTATGATCTGCTGCTGTTCAGTGACCTGACGCTGCAGATCTGTGATCACTTGCATCATATCTGGTGGGGGTGCGGTCTCATCACCCCGATTGCTATGTCTTCTAACCATATCTATCGTACAGGTGATAAATAAACTAATGTGAGAATTACTACTACTTTCATTAGTTATGCAAGCATAAATCATCTCTATATATATCATTACTGTACATGAAATAAAGTAAAGCGAGGTTAGGATCTCTTACTTGGAAGCGACAGGATGAAGCTTCGATGTGTGTGTGTAGTGGGGAAGGCAGACCTGCTCTGATACCAACCTGTAACGCCCGCCCTTCTCACACTAGGGCGGGGTTACACGAACATAGTTTTCGTTTTAGCGGAAGCGTTTGAAACTTGAAACTTGAACATGAAGCATGAAACCTTTTAAACATCTTAGACATTGAGGAGAGCATGCTAGGTACCTTTACATTCTTACTTGCATAATAGAAGCATGCCACATAGCCATTTCTTAAGACAGAGTAGTAAGTATGAGGAAGGATAACATAATACTAAAGTTCTTTAGCAAGTCTAAACTAAGTACTTAGCATATGAGCGAGAGTGAGCATGAAATATCCATATGAGTCTAAATATCAGCAAGTAGCAACTTAGTAAGTATGATTCAACATTTAACATGCAATACTCAGCATATGCATAACTAAACAAAACATGAGTAGATCTTCTTCCACCATGCCACCACCACACACATCTTTGCCCCTCCTGCTGCTCCCTTTAGTTTATCCATTCTTTACCCCTTTTCTGCAGTACAAGGGAAACATGGAAACTATAAGCATATAGCTTAGTAAGATCCCTTCCTACTCACAAAATCATACGTTCCATCAAGTAGAGAAAGCATCACGTCATAATAGTGCATAGCATTAAAAACACTTAACTTAATATAGCATAAGGGAGCATATGTACTTATCATAAGAAGCATACTTGAACTTAACATAATTCACCTTTATAGCATAATAGTCATATAGTCATGACAAAAATGCGAATGCAAGATGCTCTTTTGAAAACATGCATAGGATAAGTACATGCATATGCTTTTCTTAAAATCATATATATAGGTACTTAAACATACATCCATCATCATTTGGGGGATCCCGGCTTGTACCACATACATACATACATAATGCGCGCATCCCTAATAGGCCGAGGTAGCTAGTCTCTAACCTACTAGGGAAACTAGGTCCGTTCATAGTCCGTCGACCTAGGGGCGTCTCGGGAGCCCATCCCCTTACTAGGTCCGTTCATAGTCCGTCGACCTAGGGGCGTCTCGGGAGCCCATCCCCTTACTAGGTCCGTTCATAGTCCGTCGACCTAGGGGCTGCATCTGGAGCCCACCCGTGGACCTTGCTAGGGTCCGGTACAAGCCATACAAAGTAAAATAGCATACATGGATTTTTATCATATCATAAGCATAGCACATTCTTGTTTCTTACTAGGTCCGTTCATAGTCCGTCGACCTAGGGGTTGCATAGCACATTCTTATTATATCATAAGCATATCATCATAACCTATCACATCATTGTCATATCATGAGCATGGCATGCCTCTTATCTTATCATGAAGAGTGTTCTTAGTCCCGACTTACAGGGAAGCATCTCTTAGGCATTTCATCATTCATAAGCCATGCATAACATAAGGGTGCTTAAAGAGCTTAAACATAGACATGTACATCATGATTCTTAGAGCATGAAAAAGCATGGGAGAAGACATGTTATCACCTATACTACTCATAGCATATCATGGGCATCCTTGGCGTGCCTAATTGGGGTTGTAGCTTCCCCCTTAGCCCAAATTCTTATTTAATCAGAAAATTCCAGCATATAAACTCTAAGTTTAGAGCATGATAAACCATGAAAAGCATTACACTAACATCATACATTAAGGTAGGCATCATAGAGGAGACATTAGAAGGCATGTTGGGGTTGTTACCCCTTCTTAAGTCCTACTTATCATTCTTTACAGAAAATTCTAGCATACATACCTTAGTTTCCAAGCATGTTAAAATAATGAATAAACCATATTTACATCACATATCATCTTATATATCATAGGGAGGGTCATTATCAAGCATATTAGGAGTTTAAACCTCTCTAAGCCCTAAAAGAGGTCCTTGGCCGAAAATTCCAGCAAGCCTACTCCTGGTTTTTGGGGACTTAAGGACAAGGAAAACATCATATTATCATCATATATTTAGTCACACATCATGAGGAAAAACATATGCAAGTATAGGAGTAGTTTAAATCCTCGCAAGCCCTAAAAACCTTCTTGGCCGAAAACATCAAGAGCTTCATCCTATGTTTAAACCCTTTTTAAACATTCGAAACTATTGTAATGCAGGTGAGGGGATTACTTACTTCCTCTCGCTTGAATCTCCCCCAAGAAGTCCTTGAAGAGGAGGAGAGGAGAGCCCTTCTTGCGCTTCTTTTCCTTAGCCTTGCTTTAGTAGAAGGTAGTCTCTCTATAGGGCCCTCTTGGGGAGTTTTTTTCTTATGGAGGAAACCTAGGGTTGGAGTTTCGAAAATTTGAGAAGGGGAGGGGAGAGTTTTTGGTTTTGAAGAGGGAAGTGTGAGGAAGAAGAAGAGAGGAAGTTATTCCAACTTTCCTTCACTTATTTATACTTTTCTCATGAAGAGACATGTCTCTTCACTTCCCTAGCTTTAACAAGCATGTTTCTTATTCTCTCAACAAGAAACATGGCTTGGTGTGTTGGTTATGACATGATTATTGCAACTAGGAGGTTTAAGGTTCAATCCTTGTTTCCTCCTTTCTACCTCTGCTTTTTATCACATTTTGCACTAATCCATATCAAAACCCATTAAGCCAAGTCCATCATGAAATTTCATAATAATGATAATGTTTCATGAATTCATAATATTTCATAATAATAATAATGTTTCATGAATTCATAATATTTCATATAGGAAAATTTTGGGGTGTTACAATACTAGTCTCCATGCATTAATATTGTCCTTGAATATTAATACTTGACTAGGAATGGTTTAGAGTAGTATTCTCTACATTATCTCATTATCGATTCAACCAATCGATATAATGTAGATAAGAACCTACTACCCAAGGATATTATTATACTTAGTTATTTGGTACAAATACAAAGTAAGTATAATAACCAAACATGCCTTTATTAATTATAGAATATGACACAAAATGTCCCTAGTCAATCATCTCATAATTGGCTCTTGGGCTCGTACTAACACCGACTGGGGCACTAAATGACGATGCGTCTAGTAATTCTCCCTCCGGTTCGGGCTTACCCCCACAGCGTGGTCCGCCACGCGTCGGCGGGGAGCCAAACCTAGAGGGGTACTAGAGCACAAACATTCAAACTTGTGTCAGACAGATCCTAAGGAGCGTGGGCCGCCCCGCATCCATTCAAGGGCCCTGACCCGCATGACGTCTATCCACTGGGCCTTTTTAGCCCCCTAACCATCTTCCTTCTGACTAGGCGCCAGGCTACCGAGCCAGGCTACACGCAAGCTGGCCCGGGATCATTGACAATTATTGTGGAATAGAAAACTTCAGGACTTGAATTAAATTGAGAGGATCTTCGTCTAGATGTTGTCTGTGCGTCACGCGGCCCACGCTCACTCAGTCTCTGTGCTCTCAAGCAAGGGATCTTGTTCTTGCGGACTAACTGAATGTTTCTGGGGACTAATTGAAATGGCAAGGAATTGATAGGTTATATTTTACATTCGAATCATATATTGATGGAGTATAAATTTTTAGATCTTATTCTTATGAGATAGACTGATAGTTAATACGTGGATATTATCATTTTGAGATTTGAAGATCAAAATCTGACAAAGTCAATGTGCTCGTCTCCCCACGCACTAGCAACAACATCCGGACTAATAATTTTCATAATTTATCTTATCCGTGTTGATCCTGAGATGGATTAACTAGAACGTTATGGGTGAACGAATCATCTTTTACCATCAAAAATTCTTACATCTTATGTAAACACCTTTCCCTCAATCTCTTACCTCTTAGTCGTAATTTATTTTTTCCGGGAGCGATCTAACGGAAGGGCAAATATTTCACCTTTGTTACTCAATCGAGGAGATCTCGTCCCCATGGGAGAGAGTTGCTGGTTAGGAGATACATATTTTGAAGGAAAAAAATTCTACTGTTTCTTATCCATCTAATTTCATTTGACGATAGATTATAATTATCTTTTACTGCAATTAAATCTATTAACCGGTTACAGTTTTTACGCCCCTTCAATTTACCTCCTCCTCGTCTATAAATAGAAGCGATCGAGTTGCAGATCTAGATCAAGAAATCTGCACTCGATCCGACTGATCACTATGGCTGGCCTTGTCATTCTTTCCGCTTTCCTCCTTGGCCTCCTCCTACCTTCTTCCATGGCCGACAACGTTCTCTACTCCGGTGACACGCTGTACAGTGGCTAGTCCCTCGCCCAAGGCAGCTACACCCTCACCATCCAGTCTAACTTCAACCTCGTGCTCTACGTCTCCGACAGGGCGGTGTGGTCCTCTGGCACCTATAACAAAGGCTACAACTGCGTCCTCCACATGCAAACCGACGGAAACCTCGTTATCTACAGCAACAATAATGCCATTTGGGAGAGCAACACCGGTGGCCAGCAAGGCCACTTCGTCCTCATCCTGCAGCGCGACCGCAACGTCGTCATCTACAACTGGACCAGCTGGTGTTGGAGTTACAGGAGTTACAGGAACAGGAAGAGGCATCCCTTCCTCTTCATCTTCCAACGTTTCATATCCTTTATTGATGGAGATAGGGGAAGAGATTTCTTCCCCTTATAAAACTACGTCCAACTTCAATCCAAAAAGGCAGACGAGAAGAAGATAGGAGCAGTGATCGATTAGGGATTTGGTTTGTGGCAGATAGAGATCAGTCCACACGTGATTGTTCTCTCGACAACAAGGAAATCAGAAGAACAGAGCAAGAAGAAGATCTCCAATCACTGTAAGTCCAAATTCTTTTGCAAATCGATATTATGCTTAGATGACAACAATGGTATCGGAGCTATTCTAAATGCATGATTTTCATTTGCATTGAGTAATACCTCTGTGCACTTGCTAAATGTTTGTGATCTGTGACGATCATACAATCACTGCGCAAATTCAATCACTAGGTGAGGACCCTATGGGGGTGAGCCCACTTCTTCCCGGAGGCTCACCAGCCCCTTGCCCTCCGGCCGCTGGACCTCCGAGTGCGACTCGTAGTGCTCGAAGACATACAACTACAACAGGAGGATCTCCTGGATGACGAGCCGCCACATCCAACCTAACCATAGCGAGGAAGAAAGATGCTCCATCTTCTTCCGGTGGTGGTAGAAGGTTAAAAGAAAGGGGAAATCGAAACCTGGCGGTGGCGTGGAGAAGCATGGAATGAGATTAGGTTTTGTGAGAAAAAGTCGATTTTATTAAATCAACAGAAAAAAAGAAAAAAAAAGGCGGCCAAAAGGTTCCTAAAGGAGGATCGAAGGCTCAACCAGGACTTGTGTCCGAGAATTACTTTAAATTTGGTTCAATTAATTTAAATTAGACTCAAGTTTAGTTTAATGAGATTAGGTTGGTCCAATCGGTTTGGTTCAAACCATTAGTTGGTTTAACCAAACCAGTTTGATCAAATAATCTGAACCAAACTAACTGATTTGATCACTATGTTGAACCCCAACTTAAATAGGCTTAGGTGAAACAACAACAGTAAGACATACAAATCGATCAGTCCAGTAGCATAGCTAACTGTAGCTACTAAAGTAAAGAAAACTTATATGCTTTTATCTGTTTGTGTGCTTCTTTCTATGCATATATTTGTGAATTGAAAAAGACTGGTTTTGTTACTGGTTTTTCTGTCAGTTTTGTACTGACTATGTCATTTTTCAATTCCAGATGTCACATGAGATATGCACCATGATTTATTGCTATGAATGATGCCGTGAGCAAATGGAACAGATAGAAGAAGTTGACTATAGTTCGAATCTTGGAATCCAAGGAAATATAGGAAAATTGGATCGACTATTTTGGAAACTCGAGCAGGAAGAGTTTCCAATCTTGGATAACTATAGAATCGGATCATTGATTCGTTCATTGCCAAGGCGTGCGAGAGAAGTTGCACACCAGATATGGGGGCGCCATGAATGTCGTATCTCATATGCTGAGTTATGTAAGCAGCTACTTCGCCATGAGTTTCCAGAGGATCTAGAAGATTCTGAGGAGGACCCAGAACAAGATCCTGAAGATCCTGAAATGTTTGAGGAAGATGTTGAAATGCCTAAGGAAAATCCTGAAATATCTGAGGAAGACCCTGATATTGAAATGTTCGAGGAAGATCCTCAAATATTTGAGGAAGATCCGATAGAAACTGTGGAAAATCCCGAGACTGGCCGATTTGAGATGAACGAGAGAGTGATAACCACTGTCATAATATTTTTTATTATGGGAGTAATGTCATCTTATCTAGTTCATTAAATTCTGTTGTTGTGTTTATTGTGTACGAACTTATTAAGCCTATTTAATAAAGTTATATAGATACTGTTGTTATGAATGAACAGTAATATGTTTTAATGAAAAGTTATGTTATATGTTAACTGACTTGATAATGATTAGTTCATTATATGATTAGTTCATATTCAATACAAATGATTAGTTCGTTTAATGGGATGTATATAATATAATTGATCAATGTTAATTAGATTGGATTATACGAATGATGAGTGGAAACATAGTTATCACTTGATTTCGTAAATCAACTCAAGTTTACATTGAGTCAATCATAAATTATGTACAGATGATATACACTGAATTAATGAATAATATATTTATTTACGATAGAACATGGCAACTAAGAACATCATAGCCGAACTGAACAAGGAAGAGAAATTATATGAGGATAACTATAAAATATGACATCTGTAACACCCGCCCTTATATCTACTCTCGGGGCGGGGTTACGTACATTCAATCATATAGTAATATTTTTTTTTCTATTTCTATCTCCTAGCATGACATTAAAACAACAATGCAAGGACTTAAGGACTAAGCATGCTTGTTTAACTATCAAAGTCATTCTACAACATGATAATATCACTAGTAATGTAACTCATAACATAATCAAGTATAAGAGACCTCCAAGGTAAACACTATCATGCCATGTCAATCCTAATCACTAACACTTATTGTCAAGGAGCATAACATAAGCATATGTAGATATAGAAGTCTTTTCTTCCCGAGCCACCACCCCACACATCTTCAGCCTCCTACCTCTTCCTTCCATTTAAGTGTTATCTGCAGCATAAGATAACACATAAACTAGTAAGCACAATGCTTAGTAAGGATCCTGTCCTACTCGCAAAATCCGTGCAAAAGAATATAACATGTACACAAATTCAATCATAAGCATAAGTTCATCAAAGCATATTAAACATCTAAGTTTCTAAGCATGCAGTATCAAGTACCATAAGCATACTCTTCACATTTAACAAATGTTTTCAATGAATGTTTTCAAAACAATTCCATAATGGTATTACTTAAAAATACATCCATATCATATTGGGCCCTGTTGTGTACCAACTATCGCGCGGAAACTATTGCGCGTTCCCTAATGAATTGGGGTAGCGAGCCACAAATTCATTAGAGCAGGACCCTTCCGTCCTACCGAAGCCACGTTAACATGCACCCCGGATTTATTTAACGACCCCCTTCCGAGTCGGGTACACAACTTAAAAGTAAAATACTTATCATGCTGTTACATATATGTTAAGGGATACTCCATATTCACTCTTATGGGACACACCACTCTTCAAGGGTGCTCATGATCCCGTAGGGACACACCACACAACATAAGGGGTGCTCTTGATCCCATACTTATTTGAGTATCCATTTAAGCATTTTAACATATCACATGCAATTTCATAAATGTACCCCATGGGCTATAAGGCATGCTCATACATACATCATATTTCATACATGTTCATATATTCATCATATTTCATACATGTTCATACATGCATCATATGTCATACATGTTCATATATTCATCATATTTCATACATGTTCATACATGCATCATATGTCATACATGTTCATATATACATTACATTTCATACATGTTCATCATATTTCATCATGCATCATATTTCAACCACTTACCCTACCTTAGACCTGACAAGCTTTGGTCACATAGGTCATACTCATATCGTAGAAAGTGGTAGCATGCTATCAATTAAGATTTCAATCAGACATCTCATTTAAACACCTCATACATAAACATATCAAAGCATGCTAACAATTAAGGTTTCCTTATCAACCATTCCATTTAACACCACATACATATACATATGATCATCCCCAACCATAAACATATATCATAGGGTAGTTTGACCTTTACAAACCCTAGTCCTAGTGGGTTGGCCGAAACATCAAGAGTAGGGAAATATTAGGACTTTTGCATTAATCATTCACACATACATTTATTCAAACACCTTGTATACTTATCTTAAACATGGATATATTGTAGGATAATTCAACCCTCACTAACCCCTTTTTCTAAGCCTTGGCCGAAACCCATCCAAGTTCAAAACCCTAGGTTTTGCTATCACAAAAATGTAAGGACACAACATATAGGTATACTCTAAATTCCAAGGGGTCTTCACATGCATCAAGGGGTAACCAAGGTCCCTTCTTGGGTGTTGGCCGAAACCTACACAAGGGTGTAACCCTAGGTTTTGTTCACAACATTTGCATAAACCACACATATACATATATCCTAAGTTCCAAGGGTCTAATTATGTAACAAAAGAGAACAAGGCCTTCCCCTAAGGGGGTGGCCGAATCTTACAAGAACCAAAACCCTAGTTCTTCTTCCCTTTTGTTCAACTATCATGAAGGAAATCAATATACACATATTCCCTAAGTATCAAGGGTCTAATCATGTAACAAAAGAAAACAAGGCCTTCCCCTAAGGGGGGTGGCCGAAACATACAAGAACAAAAACCCTAGGTTTTTGTTTACAACATGTTAAAGGATACCACATTCAAGAACTATTACACTGCAGGCGAGGGGATACTTACATCCTTTCGCTTGATTTCTACTTCTCTAAGATCTTAAGGTGCCCTTGGTTGAAGGAAGGTGAGTGTTTCCCTTGTTTGCCTTCTCTTAGAAATCTTGGCCCTAGTAGAAGGCAAGAACCTTAAAGGGTTCTTCTTCCTTCCAATTCCCTAGGGTTAAAACCCTAGGGTTTACTTTTCGAAAATGGAGAGGGAGAAGAAGAGACTTTCGGTGGAGAAGTGAAGAGGAAGATGAAGAGGTAGTTATTCTAACCACTTCCTTCTCTTATTTATACTTTTCTTTTGAAGAGACATGTCTCTTCACTTCCCTAGCTTTTAACAAGCATGTTTCTCCTTCTCTAACAAGAAACATGGCTTGGTGCAATGGTTAAGACATTGCTAGTGCAACTAGGAGGTTCAAGGTTCAATCCCTGCTTCCTCCCTTCTATATTTCCTTTTTATTACATTTTGCACTAATCCAAGCCCATTAAGCCAAGCCCATCATGAAATCTCATAATATTAATTATATTCCATGAATTCATATATTTCATAATATTTCATGATAATATTTCATGAATTCCATAATATTTCATATTTATGAATTCATAATATTTCATAATATTTCAAGATAATATTTCATGAATTCCATAATATTTCATATTTATGAATTCATAATATTTCATAATATTTCATGATACTATTTCATGAATTCCATAATATTTCATATTTATGAATTCATAATATTTCATAATATTTCATGATAATATTTCATGAATTCCATAATATTTCATATTTATGAATTCATAATATTTCATAATATTTCATGATACTATTTCATGAATTCCATAATATTTCATATTTATGAATTCATAATATTTCATAATATTTCATGATACTATTTCATGAATTCCATAATACTTCATATTTATGAATTTATAATATTTCATGATACTATTTCATGAATTCCATAATATTTCATATTTATGAATTTATATATTTCCTAATATTTCATATGGGAAATTTTGGGGCGTTACAACATCTCAAGATACAATATGTTCTTGAGGAACAAGAAGTTCTGGAGGTTGTAAATCAGTTCATGGAAGAACCTGCTATTGGTTCAACTGCACAGCATAGACTTGATCTAGATGCCTATAGGGCATAGAAGAAAAAGGACTACACTGCTAAGGGGATATTGATTAGTTCAATAGTAGACGACCTGGTATTTAAGTATGAGCCACTACCATCAACTCATGCCGTCTGGGTAGCCCTGAGAGAGAAATACAGTGGAGTTAGTATAAGCAAGCTTCGTCAACTGACAATTAAGTTTGACAGTTGTGAAAAGCGCCCGAATGTTACAATGGCCCAACATCTAAGAGAAATGGGGAATATGATTCGGGAGCTTAAGGCTGCTAGTCATGAGTTGACCGACGAATAACAGGTTCAGGCAGTTATTGTTCCCTTCCTAATTCTTGGGAAACAATGAAACAGAACCTTACTCACAGTGAGAGATCAAGACTTTCATTGATGTCTCATGCCATATTGAATTGGAGGCGGAGAGAATAGAATCCGCAAGGATTTCTGAACAAGCTTTTGTAGCTGAAGGTTTTGGATCCAAGAATAAGAAAAGATGATTCAAGAAAGGAAAGGGTAAGGGAAAAGAAGCTGGTGCTACTACTATGCAAAACCCAATCAAGAAGAAAGGAAAGAAGTATGGAAAGAAACCTAAAAACAAGCTAACTTGCTACAACTGTGGCAAGAAGGGTCATTTTGTTCGGGACTGTACTGAGCCGAAAATGATTCAAGAGCAACGAACCATGTAGCTCGTGATCGAGCTACATACGTGGAGTATCGTCGCATACCAGCTAACAATAAGTGGATATACGTGGGAAACAATGCAAGAATTGAAGTCAAAGGAATTGACACTTGTAAACTCAACCTTCGTGGTAGGCGTACCTTGTTTCTGCATGATGTCCTATATGCTCCTGAGATTGGACGGAATTTGGTTTCTGTTAATTGTCTTCTTGAATTGGGTTACTGTTTGAACTTTTACAGTCATTGTGTGGAACTTAAAATTAACTCTGTGTTAATTGATATGGTTATGTATCAAACGATTTCATGGTTCTTGATGTAGAACCAGATGTTAATTGTGGAAATAATGGTTGTTTTTCAAACATTGCTCTTACTAGCGATGCTGATAATAATAATGAAGTTTGGAATGCTAGATTGGGACATATAGAACAAGAAAGAATAAATAGATTAGCAAGAGAGAGTCTGCTCGGCACTCGTGCTAAAGTTGACTTGTCTATATGTGAGCATTGTCTTGCTGGAAAAACAACTAGGAAACCATTTGGTAAGGCTATTAGGGTTGAATCACCATTGCAATTGATTCATTCGGATATTTGTGGTGCGATGAACATGAAGGCTAGACATGGAAGTTCTTATTTCATTACATTTATTGGAGACTTCACGTATTTTGGTCATGTGTATTTGATTTCTTATAAATCTGAAGCATTAGATTTCTTTAATCGTTATTTGAACGAAGTTGAGAATCAATTGGAACGTAAGGTTAAAACCTTTCGTACTGACCGTGGAGGTGAATATTTGTTTGATCAGTTCAAGACAATATGTAATGAGAAAGGGATTATTAGACAGTTATGTTGGTATGACTTGGCGGTTTCTAAGACAATCACGGGGTCATATCTGAGAGACCTCTCTATAGCTACAGATTAAAAATTTAATCCGAATAGAGAGCTATCTCTCTAATGACTGACTCGTCATCATGTTAATTAATCCAAGTTACAACTTAGCTAAAACCGAGGTTAAGGCCTTATAACTTTCTGGATTAATTAACCGCGGAAAAGACGACGATTTGGATCGTCGATTTTTGTGTTTATCTTCAGGGTCCAGTTAATTAATTATTGTATATGATTACGAATCAAAATAATTAACTAACATACATGAAATGACGAGACAAAGCGTAATGGCACAAATAAGACATAGCAAAATAAAACTGGAGCTTGGGAGAGTTATACCTCGCCGTTTACCTAGCATCTTCTACCTTATGACCTCCTCTCTTGGACGTCGTGTGGGCGACGATCTACCAAGTTGCAAAGTAACCAAGGCCTACAATCAACCCTTCCTTTTTCCTCCTTGCTTTGCGCTGAACACCAAACCCTTGAGCTAGGGTTTGGCTTGCTGCCAGCGACCCTTCAAGGAGGAGATGGTGAAGCCGGAAGATGAGTTCCTCTCCTTCACTACAACCCCACCAACCTCTCTATCCTCTTCCTATCTCGCGGCCACTGATCCACAAGGAAGAAGAACACCTCTCGGCACCTCCTTTTTCCGACGACAAACACCAAAAGGCAGCCACACTCACCCGTGCACCAAGCCTTCTTCCTCCCTTACTTCCGCACGCTACAACAGGAGAAGCGACCTACTCCTTGTCCCATACACGTCTGCAGAAGAAGCATAGGAAGAAGAGAACGAGTAAGAGGGATAAGAAAGGCTCCCTTCCTCCTCCAACGCCGGCGCCGATCCTCCACCTTGCGCCGCCGGTTTTCTTTCTTCCCTATATTGCGCGCGCCACCAAGGGTCGAAGCTTCCTTCTCCCTTGCTCTGTGTTCGATCACCGGCCTTGGGGATGCAAAGAAAACAAAAGAAGAAGAAGAGGTGATCCCCTCCTTCCTTCCTTCACCGGTGCACCTAGGTTAGGAGAGAGAGAGCTTGAAAAGAGAGAGATGGTTATATATATTTATAGGGGATTAATTGGAAAATATTCCAATTAATTATGGATTGATTCCAAAATTAATCAGAGAATAATTCCATAATTATTCAAAGATTAATTCCAGAGATTAATTTCTTAATTAATCAGAGATTAATTCATCAATTAATTAGATATTAATTCCTTAATTAATTAGCCTTGTATCATGACTCTTATGTGGTATTTATTGGGCTAGGATATGGACCATGAGGAGGAGTTGGTTATTGGCCCGCTAATGGATCCAAACTTGATCCATTAATGGTGATCCATTCCACTAAAGGATCCCATTGTACTTCCTCACGAACCCTCATATTTTCATATGGGCTCCACATATTACGAGTCATCCATCTCCCCGTGTTTAAGATATCGTATGCCCGATAATTAATTTAATTTACTGATAATTAAATTAATTATCTTCTTGATCCTTGATTAGTACCACTCAACCTTTTCATCATGCCGGACCATAGTCTACTTGCAAGATTTGACATGACGACCATTTTGAGCTCACTAAGGGGGCATCATCATCCCGACTTACCAGGACACGTATTCCATCAATAATCAATGGCACATCATATTATTAATATTATCTCCCAACTTACTGTGCTTATCGATCTAACAGAATAGATCTCGCCCATTGGTAAATCAAAGAGATAATAATTAATAATATATGCCCGTCATTATTTCGGGATTAAGAGATCGTACTCCATAATATTATCTTAGGTCTAATCCAATTTACGAAGTCAGTACAAAAATTGGATGACCTCTCTTTTGGTCCTACTCAATGTACACAAAGTACACTAGTATAATTCTATGGTTATGATAAACCACACCTAATTACACTACAACCATCCCGATAATTTGTCCAACTCCATCTCGGTTGTGAGCCTCTTTCTTATGCTTCGGCAAGGAACCTGATAACATGATCTTCTGTGTGACACCACGCACCATGTTATCTTCAATGCCAAGCATCAGACGGTTTGTGCACATACTAATGTAAACATGCACTGTGTGATTT
This sequence comes from Boesenbergia rotunda, assembly GCA_024364735.1. Classification (NCBI taxonomy): domain Eukaryota; kingdom Viridiplantae; phylum Streptophyta; class Magnoliopsida; order Zingiberales; family Zingiberaceae; genus Boesenbergia; species Boesenbergia rotunda. Next base: position 25,412 of record JAGFNQ010002513.1, read on the forward strand.
TCTGATTCTCATTAAAATGTAGATATATTCTAACCAAAAGCAAGACTTTTAGTATACATCCTAACAATCTCCCACTTATACTCAAAGTCCTTGCCGTTTTCAAAATGCCATACATCTGACCTTTAGATCCTTCACATGTCTAAAAGCTCTCGCTACCAAGGCCTTAGTGAAATGATTCACCTAGGTTATTATTTGATGCAGTCTAGGCAACGACAGCTATTCCTTTTCTGGGTGGTACTTGCGCTCTATGTGTTTATTTGCCTTATGAACTTATGATTCCTTTGAGTTTGCAACTGCACCATTTTAATCACATCAAATGTGATAGCTCCTAGCAAACCAGGAATCACATCAAAGTCCATCTTGAGGTTTCTGAATCATGTGGCTATATTGTCTGCCTCGTAGCCTGCCTAAATATCCAGCCTCCATAGTAGGGTTCATCACGTAGACACTGCGCAACACTCTACTATTCAATGGTTCTACCTCTTAAAAGTAAACACAAAACCCAAGGAATATTTATATATGCCTCTATCTAGATTGGAATTCTGTATCCATATAACCTACAGGAAATTGGTTTGTCCGGTAAATCAGCATATAGTCCTTAGTCCTTTTCAGGCACTAATACATGCTTTTACCACATTCCAATTTTCTTGACCTAGGTTACTTCGATGTCTGTTACCCATGCCCACGACACAACAGATATCTGGGCTCATTTCTAGCATACAAGAGACTTCCTCTAGCCGACGCTAGAGAAACCGTCTTTACCTACTCTGTCACCTATGATAATATCTCTTAGATAGAGTAGCTCCAAAACTGAAAGGTACAAAACTTTCTTTTAGAGGTATCCATACTAGAATGAGCTAGGATAATGTTTTATATGGAGCTTGAGATAAGCACATCATCCTTGTCTGGAGATCCCTTAGATCTTTGATCCCCAAGGATGTGTCTTACTTCTCTCAGGTCTTTCATAATTGTGCGGACAACCATACCCTTATGTCTGACAATATTTCATTATTGTTGCCAACTAACAGAATATCATCTATGCATAGTACAAGAATACCACTTCGTTTCTATCACATTTTATATACACAATATCATCTGTCCTTTGAACAAATCTATACAACTGGATTTATCTTTTTAAAGCGGATGATCCCTGTCATAGGTTTAGGGATCTGGTTCATGTTCACTTAGGACCCAGTCCATAGACTCTCCAAGAACATGAGACTTTCAGGTTGTCTAACAACCCTCCCACTATGATAAGGTACCCTTTGTGTATCTTTTGTGACACGAGGTGCAGTGTCCTATGGTATAACCTTTTATACAGTTGGTACTAAGATCAGAATGTGCTTTTATCTAATTTTCTCAGAGTAACTCTATACCTAGACTTGTGGTTTATTACATAGTCCTCATCCTATGAATCAGACATTCATCCAACGAATGTCCTCCGATCCTTTGAACTATTAAACCACCTTATTGTTCCCTTAGGATATCCTACGAACATATGCACTAGATTCCAACTTTGTCAGTGTCTCTTTTCAGCACAAGTGCTGAACTACTCATAATCTGAACATGCCTTAGACTTAAGCTTTCACTTAGTCCACATCTCTATGGTTTTTAGGAGACTACTGACCTAGACAGAATCAAGCATATACACCTTCGTATCTAGGACATATCCCTTTGAACAAATTTTGCTAATCTCAGAGAGGCTTATCATCTTCTTAACCTATTAACTTAAGAGACCTTCTTTCCATGTGTTGCACCATTCTGTTGGGGCACACTAGGTGCTATGAATTGGGATCAAATCTCAATTCTCTGATAAGTAAATCCTACAACTATCCCTAGAGGTACTTGCCATCATGATCTAATCATAGTGTCATAATACTTTTACTCTGACGTTTCTTCTGCATCAGACTTGCATCAAAGTATTCAGTCTTGCAGTACATCAAGAAAATGTATTTTGTCCTTTGAATAATTGTTCATAAACAAAGTATTCAAAGGTACTTCTAGATAGACTAAGGACCTATACTTATCAAGATGAACCAATTCATACATATTTTTGGCTCTATGCCCCTAGGCTTAGAGCAAGCCTATTTGGTTTTGTTACTTCCCTAGTAAGAGTCAAAAGATCCTAAGGAAGACAAGTCTTCCATAACCAATAAACCCTAAGGCCTTTTGGTTGATCACTTTTGAATCCCACTATAGTTTAACAAACCAAACCTTAGAGACAAAATATATGTTTGGTTCCACTTTGGAAGGAACCTTTCTCTTACATTAGTTAAGATGATAAGCTTATTGCATCATGGGAGACTTTTGGTTTTATATAGTAATTGCCTATCTATGTACTTCAATAGATATTCCTTCTATTCCACTTTTAACAAATAAAAGCAATAGAAAATATCTTATTCTAGAAACTGAACAAAAAGTTCTTTCCAAAAAAAAACTAAGTACATAAAAGTAATCTCTATAAAGCCAAAACTATATCATCCTATGCTAAAGACATAAATAGATAAACTCCCACTGCAAAAGTCATCTCCATAGCCTATCCATGTAGTCAGCAATGTCCTCCTCAGCTAGCCGTCGGGTTTCCTGGAACCCCTGCACAAAAATGCGGACATGATTAGTGGCATCCGTATATACTCACCAGGTACCGGTAGATATCACCGCTAAACATGTTACAACGACACATGAAGAAAATATACCTACGGTACTACTCTGACGACGGGGACAATCGGTCTTCCAATGTCCTGACTGCTTGCACACAATGCACTTACCTTTCGGCTTCTTTATGCATCCCTGAGGTCCCTGTAATTCTGCTACTTTCTTTGCCTCAGAACATTTCTTCTTCTTCTTTCCTTTCGGTTTAGAAGTAGAAACTTCTTGAGCAATGAAAGTATGCAAACCCTGAAGAGAAACTGCCTCTGCCGCCTCGAGTTCTGTCAGAAGATCTGCCCACGAATATGAACGCTTATCCATATTGTAGCTTAGGCGAAACTTCTCAAAACTCACTGGTAGAGATTGGAGGATAAGATCGACCTGAGTTTCCCCATCGATCTGAGCTCCAAGGATTTCTATCTCCTTCAGCCAAGCCATCATTTTGAGGACATGTTCCCTTACGGGCGTCCCCTCAACCAAGATGGTATTGGTCAAGTTCTTCATTACCATCTGCCTAGCGGCTCGATTACTTTGACCAAAGAGTTCATCAAGTTTGGATGTTTTTTCACTGGTAATGGAAGAAGCCTGATTTTGATGACCTTCGGTCGTCTCATCTGCTTCTAGCCATTTCCTAAAATATTCAAACTGCTCTTTGGTATTAATCACGTTAGGCTTTTCGGTACAGAACTCGGCAAGATCACACTTAGGTTTCTCGGCAGTAGAGACAAAATCCATATTTAATTCCTAATCTATTTTATCACTAGGGGCATTTAATTGGTTTTCTCTTTGAATTAGGTCAAGTGGGTCTACATCCATTTTAGAATACCTGAGAATCATAGCAATCACACACTTTAGATTTATGAAATAAATTGACACCTAAAAACAATTTATTACAAAATCTACCAACATGTCAAATACCGAGAATTTCGCATGCCATGATGGTCTGGACGTATATGAATTCTACATTCATGAGAGGAGGTTGTACCCATTAATTTTACTATCTTGTGATCCTAACTTTCTGACAAGTAAAATTAATAGTTGGTCATCTTCGACCCTACAAATAATAGCAATGACTCCGATGGGGAGGATACTATTATTTATATCTAAGTGTTTACCATTACACGATACTAAGAAAAATTATTTCCGATTATGTGTCTTCCGATGGGGAAGTACACATACTCTTCAATAATTTCCTATAGTCTTTTCTGACCTAGTGATCCGTAGAACAAGCCCATCTGATAGGGAGGAAGGTACTCAGAGCCGACGCGCAGACTTGTTCGCATCACTTATCAGATTGTAATGGAGGCCATGGGACCCTTAGGGTCCCTCTCCCACTTAGTTATTTGTGTTTGAGGTTTTTTACATGCACACACACAATAAGCACATAAACCAAATAATAGAGCTATGGAAAAAAATCCTAGATTTTTCCAACTATTATGGCCTTGGTCTCCAATGTGCCTCCAGTCGTGTCGTCTCCTCTTCCACTCCATCCTGTCCATGCGCAAGCCACCATGAAGGATTCCCCGAGCCGAGATGACTAGCTTACTTATTTACATCCATTGATCCTATACTCCATGAAGGAGTGTACATGTCATCTAGATCAAAAGTAAATAGAAAGCTTGGCTAAACAAGTGTCATATTTAATTACAAAAATTAAATAACTTATCTAGCCTCGTCAACCCCGAGGATTCAATTAATTTTACATCAAACACAATCAATCACATATAAACAACATAATTGCCATAATAGTTGGAATCTAGTGCTTGCAACACAAAGTTAGCCTACGCACATCCAAATATTATCCAGCAAAACAATGTACATAATAATATGAAGAAAAATAACCGAATCCTAAACACACAAAACCGGAAACCTTGCTCTGATACCAATTGTTGGTATGGCTTGGCGGTTTCCAAGACAACCATAAGGTCTTATCTGAGAGACCTCTCTATAGCTATGGATTAAAAATTTAATCCGAATAGAGAGCTGTCCCTTTAACGACCGACTCGTCGTCGTGTTAATTAATCCAAGTTTCAACTTAGCTAAAACCGAGGTTAAGGGCTTGTAACTTTCCGGATTAATTAACTACGGAAAAGACGACGATTTGGATCGTCGATTTTTGTGTTTATCATCGGGGTCCAGTTAATTAATTATTTTCTATGATTACAAATCAAAATAATTAACTAACATGCATGAAATGAAGAGACAAAGCGTAATAGCACAAATAAAACATAGCAAAATAAAATTGGAGCTCGGGAGAGTTATACCTCGCCGTTTACCTCGCAGTCTTCTACCTTATGACCCTCCTCTCTTGGACGTCGTGTGGGCGACGATCTACCAAGTCGCGAAGTCACCAAGCCCTACAATCAACCCTTCCTTTTTCCTCCTTGCTTTGCGCCGAACACCAAACCCTTGAGCTAGGGTTTGGCTTGCCGTCGGCGACCCTTCAAGGAGGAGATGGTGAAGCCGAGAAGATGAGTTCCCCTCCTTCACTACAGCCCCACCAACCTCTCGATCCTCTTCCTATCTCGCGGCCATTGATCCACAAGGAAGAAGAACTCCTCTCGGCACCTCCTTTTTCCGGTGACAAACACCAAAAGGCAGCCACACTCGCCGGTGCACCAAGACTTCTTCCTCCCTTACTTTTGCACGCTACAACAGGAGAAGCGACCTCCTCCTTGTCCCGTACACGTCTGCAGAAGAAGCTTAGGAAGAAGAGAATGAGTGAGAGGGAGAAGAAAGGCTCCCTTCCACCTCCAACGCCGGCGCTGATCCTCCACCTTGCGCCGCTGGTTTTCTTTCTTCCCTATACTGCCGCGCGCCACCAAGGGTTGAAGCTTCCTTCTCCCTTGCTTGTGTTCGATCGCTAGCCTTAGGGATGCAAAGAAAACAAAAGAAGAAGAAGAGGTGATCCCCTCCTTCCTTCCTTCACCGGCGCACCTAGGTTAGGAGAGAGAGAGCTCGAAAAGAGAGAGAGGGTTATATATATTTATAGGGGATTAATTGGAAAATATTCCAATTAATTACGGATTGATTGCAAAATTAATCAGAGAATAATTCCTTAATTAATCAAGGATTAATTCCTTAATTATTCAGAGATTAATTCCTTAATTATTCAGAGATTAATTCCTTAATTAATCAGCCTTGTATCATGACTCTTATGAGGTATTTATTGGGCTAGGATAGGGACCATGAGGAGGAGTTGGTTCTTGGCCCGCTAATGGATCCAAACTTGATCCATTAATGGTGATCCATTCCACTAAAGGATCCCATTGTACTTCCTCACCAACCCCAATATTTTCATATGGGATCCACATATTACGAGTCGTCCATTTCCCCGTGTTTAAGATATCGTATGTCTGATAAATAATTTAATTTACTGATAATTAAATTAATTATCTTCTTGATCCTTGATTAGTACCACTCAACCTTTTCATCATGCCGGACCATAGTTCACATGCAAGATTTGACATGACGACCTTTTTGAGCTCACCAAGGGGGCATCATCATCCCGACTTACCAAGACACGGATTTCGTCAATAATCAATGGCACATCATATTATTAATATTATCTCCCAACTCATCGAGCCAATCGATCTAACAGAATAGATCTCGCCCATTGGTAAATCAAAGAGATAATAATTAATAATATATGTCCGTCATTATTTCGGGATTAAGAGATCATACTCCATAATATTATCCGAGGTCTAATCTAATTTATGAAGTCAATACAAAAATTGGATGACTGATGTGACCCAATTACTAGTGTCACGATGAGCCTCAAGTTTAGATATTTATAAGCTTAAAACTCTTGGCTAACAAAGTTAAAATGTAGTATACGGGCCTCAGGTCGTATTTTTCCAGAGACTAGTTGTGAATGTTTAATTTGAGCTTGAAGGTTGTTGTCGTCTGATGTTTTGGGTTTTCTAATAAAATGGGGGGTTTTTGGCGATAAGGAAATGACAATATGAAATAGAATGAACCTAGCTAAAGCATGGAATGAATTAGGAAATTGCAAGGGCTACTCTTATCCTATTGGAAAGACTAAGCAATTTGACTTCAAACTATTGAATTGAAATTAAAGAACTAATCTTCAATGCAGGAAATAAATTGCAGAGAATTAATTGCAAGACAATGAAAACTAGAACAAAGCATTGCTTAAGGAACTTGGCTTGATGTGTAATTGAAACAAGCTTGAACAATTGAAGAAAGTAAATGCTTGGAACTAAAATTTATCCTAAATTAAACATCAAATATGTTTTTAATCAAGACTTCCCTTTGCCATCACACAAAGGTCCAGCTATGAACCCCCTAGCTCGAAAACCAATGAAGAAGAACTCCGAAGATCAAGTTGCAATGGATTTATGCGTTGGGATCTTCTTGATTGGTCACTGGATCGATGAGATCTTCCCCTGATCGGACTGGGAACCAATCAGAGGCATGTCTGTCCGATCGCAGTGAACGATCATAAGCTGAAATCACTCCGCGATCTCTTCCATCTCGTTCGACTGGATGACGATCGATGCTTAGAAAACCCTCAAATGCTTCGGAGAACCCCTCTGAAGCTTCGACAGCTCTCTGGACGACGGAAATCCGACGATCACCAATGGATCGATCGATGTAAATAGAGCTCCGATGACACCCTCACCTGAGCATCCAAAAACACAATCGATTAGCAAACTGAACAAGGAGATTACCTCTATGATCTGAAATCTTGAGAAGAACTGGATCTAATGTTGGTCGCGCGCGATCTAAGAAGAAAACGAGGAGCAAAACGATGAAGAACTAAAGAACACAAAAGGAACTTGCGATCTGCAACTACGCAACGATGACCAGATCTGAAGGGGAAGAAGTCTGTTATATTAGTTAGCAATGAACGACAGAGATCCTCTTCGTGTCATCCAACGGTCAGATTAAGTCAGATCGAGCCGAAACTCTCCAGATCTCAATCAAGGGTCAGGATCTGCTCCTCCTCAGCTCGGATAGATCAGATCTACATCGGGTGGCTCAGATTGCCCTGATCTTTGAATGGTCGGCTTAGACCTCTCGAGCTTGATCCAACGGTCAGATGGACTCTGATTTGGCACCAAACTTCATATCATGATCCATGGACTTGATTAACTCTATCTTGAGCTTGGATTGATCAGAAGTTGACGGATGGCTCAAATCTAGCCATTTCTTGATCGGACGACCCACATTAATCCGATGCTTGATCACCTTGATCCGGATTCAATTCTGAATCAGGTTTGATCCAATCTGATCTAGGTCCATGATCATTTGAAGCCTACAAAATTAGATTCAAATTTAATGCCCAAAATATCTCAAATATACAATGATTTGAATCAAAAGCTAAAATAGAGGTAATTCATGAAACCTAATGTAAATGCAAACTTAAGCATATAAAAGTGGATCAAAACATGGATTTGGGAACCTAAATTTATCAGCAAAATGGTAGTTATCAACTCCCCCACACTTACTCTTGGGCTTCTCGCAGAAGCTAACTAGTAAACTACTCATGTATCCCCCTAGGTTATTCTCAATCATAGTTAGAAGCAATTGAAAGGAAATTACCTAGGCTGATAAAATCTCAAAAATCTAAACTCAATGGACTAGAATCTTGTCCTTAAATCAACAACTTAGTATACTTCATCCTTCATGACTCATTGAGATGAATTAAACTCACAAAGCCTCTCAAGGGAATTTTTGGGTGGCTCTCTTCCTAAGTTCTACATTCTTGATGAAAGTGGAGCTCACTCAATGACAACATGGTTCTTGCACTACCATAGGCTTGCTTATTATCTACTCTCACCATCATTCTTGATTTAGATCCACACCTACAAAAGCTTATTAGAACATGTTAAAGAAGATATATGCAATGATAGAAATGAAATAGGAGCTTGATGAACTTTAATACTTATGACTTATGATAAAGAAAGTAAAGACATATGACATGGTAAGGAAATATGGTAAAGAAATACGACATGATAAGGAAATATGGAAAAGTAAAGAATGTGGTAGACTTGGACACTCAAAAATGTATCCTAATGCACTTTGCCCCTTTGATGTCCTCTCAATGAAATCAGAGCTTAAAATTGAGTAGGGAGCAAACAATGACTCTTTAATCACTGAATTTGGTATGCTAGCAGCTACTGATCGGTTAAGGGACCGATCAGGCTCCCCTGATCGTTCTGGAGATCGGTCTGTGCTGTTGCTGATCGGTCAAGGGACCGATCAGACCCCTCCCTGATCGGATTGGTGACCGATCAGGTGATGATCAGTAGATGAACTGCAGAATTTGTATCTGACTTCTGCCGAGACTTTTCTTCTTTTCAATCAGTTCCACATCTCAGATCCAACTAACTCCGTGTTCTTATCTTTCAACTCAGAAATCTACCTCATCTCATGCCACTTCATTTTTTTCCTTTTTCTTTTCTTTTCTTTTTCTTTCTACTGATGTTCTATTTTTCTGATTTTTCTTCTCTGCAGCCAAGTTTTTGTTTCTGTTTTTGCTTCCATTTCTTTCAATGATTCTAACACTTGGATGCTCCCATTTCTTTCCATCAAAATGACAGTAATGTATCATTAATTCTTGCAATTCAGCTGCCTTTACAGCCACCCAGTTTTGTCTCTGTTTTTGCTTCCTTTTAGCTTCTCAGTTTTTTTTTCTTTCAACACTTTCAAATTCAATTCACACTTGAATTGTACACTCAATTCATCTTCAACAGAAACGTTTCTGATCAAAACATATAATGAATACTGAATCATATGCTCTACTTACTCTTGCAACCAAACTTGGTACAAACTCCTTCAATTGACACCTTTGCTTGTATGTTGCCAAATGCCACACTTTATCCTCTATATTTGATCAAATATTTGATCCTCCCCCACACTTAAATTTTTGTCCATCTCGGGCAAAGTAACATCAAGAAACATCAAAGTGCTCATGTCCAATGAAAATATTATGATGAACATGAAGATTAGGGAAAGAAAATGGAATATAGAGTAGATCAACAAACAAAATTGCAAAATTGATTTGAGAAAGGAAACAAAGTGATTCACCTCTATAAATATGGTTTAATCATAGAAATATAGTTTTGAAAGAATCTAAGCAAGTTCTAGAGTACAATCACATGTGTGTATCACAAAAATTAGGCTAATCCTCGCTAGGTAAAAAGAATTCATCTCAAGTCATCAATCTAGAGTCCATAACTAAGTAGTACTCAAGCATCCAAGAATTTTCATCCATTGGCTCAAATCCTAAGTTTTAACAACCAAATTTAATTTGCTTTCAAAGGACTCTAAAATGATATAGAGAAAATCTAGATGGATACATTTATTCCAACTCATGCATGAAACAAAATTCCAAAAGGGGTAAAATGGTATCTATAATGGCTCTTTATTCATTCTACACTACCCAAGCATTTATTAGCAAGAACTCACTTTAAAAGAAAATTTTACTTCTAGAAAACATAAAAATGAAACATGCAATGAAATAAAATGCAAGAAGGAACAAACTCCCCTTTATTCCTGATGGTTGGAGTCGATTAAGGAATAACCTCCATTTCGATAGTGGAGGAGTTTTGGTAGTCGAGAGAGCACTCTTCATGTGATCAAGATCATAATTCACTGCTCCCTCTCTCATCAATTCCGTATAAGTATGTTCCGGTGGTCGAAGACGATTAAGGTACAACATCCACTTAAGAGGTGAAGTGCTACGAGTCAAAGTAAGATCAACTTCTCCCTCTTGATGCTTTTTGGAAGTCCTTCTAGGAGGTTGGAGTCTATTTAGTTGGAGCACCCACTCCAGAAATCTACGGCGCCCTGCAAAACCATGAAATACCTCCCTCACACGTGCAGGGTAAGAAAGAAATGAAATACAATCAGTCTCTATATAGAATGTATCCAGAAATGCATCACATCCAATAAAATCAATCTTGGGTATCTCTATGAGTTTTTCACAATTAGTATCCATGTAGGATATATCAAGAAATTCATCACATTCAATAAAATTAATCTTAGGTACCTCCATGAATTTTTCATAATTAGTCTCTACATAAGATGTGTCAAGAAATTCATCACATTCAATAAAATTAATCTTAGGTACCTCCATGAATTTTTCACAATTAGTCTCTACATAAGATGTGTCAAGAAATTCATCACAACCAACAAAATCGATTTTAGGTACCTCTATGGGTTTTTTCACAATCAATTTCTACATAAGATGTATCAAGAGATGTATCACATTCAACAAAATCATCCTTAGGAGAAATACTTACCTTATCATGCTGAAGAATACCTGGAGGTTCTACAAGAGTAGATGTAACTATGGCCTCCTCCTGGTCATGTACAGACTCCACTTCAATCTTAGGTTCTGGTGGACATTCGACTAAGAGAAGTGATTCTTAAGTTCTTGCTTCCACCATGCAAGTCCCTACACTTTCATACTTATCCTCTGAATCTTCTAATGTATCAATCAATATTGGTGGTCTCTGGGGCTCAGTGCAATCCCCTACACCTATAGAATCATCTGTAACGCATGCTTCATCAACAATGTCTGCAACAGCCATATTAGAAAAGTTAGGACCATCAACAACTATATCATCACAAAATAAATGACTAGAAGGGTCCTGTAGAGCAGCAGAATCGAATTCAAGACTGTCACAAGCTTTACTATCCATCTCCTCCAATTCCTCCACAGCTAATGCATCTTCAGCCACATCTGAGCTAAAACATCCTCTCTGAATATCAATTGAAACTTCATCAACAATTAAATCTGATTCAATAACCTCATCTAAAATACCCATGTTAATGCTAGGAAGATCCTCTCTGGGTTGTTGTGAGAAGGGTAAAGAGACTTTTGGTTCCTCCACTTGAGCTGAAAATATTGGAAATGAATTTTCAGCAGGGATTTCGATAAGTATAGCTGCTGTAGGTGCCCTAATTTTATGGATTTCTTCTTCTTCGTCCATTAAAATTGCAATATCAATTGAAGAAGGACTTAGGCTTGCACTAGGGTCACTTTGAACTGGTATAGAATCAATTTCGGGGCTGTTTTGAGATGGAAAATAAGATGCTGGAAATTTTTTAGAAAAATCAACCCTTGGAATGTTTAGACTTGAAACAACTTCCTCATTCCTCAAAGTTAGTTCATAATCATGCCCCTTAAGATTTGGAGTAGCTTGAAAAGGTAATTGGCTTGATCTTTGGGCTTGCATTTGATTTATTTCACTAACCAATTGTCCAATGTGGCTCTCAATGTTTTGAAGCGTAGAATCATACTCTTGTTGTTGTAAACTTTGTTGTTGTATGATTTGTTGCATAATTTCCTCAAGCCTTTGTTGTTGACCCTCAAGCTCACTAGAATCCTCAAATTCTCCTTGATTGATATAGGACTCTTGTTGAACTTGAAATGTAGCATTAGGTTGCTCAAAATCATGACTAGGCTGTGAACTCTGAAAATAAGATGGTTGGGGCTGATTAAATTGTTGATTTGGCTGTGAAAATTGCTGAAAAGGCTGGTAACTTGGTTGGAATTGCTGAGAATTGTAGCTCTAAAAATTCTGAGTTTGAGGTTGAAATTGTTGTGGTGAGGGCTGAAATTGTTGAGGCTGAAATTGTTGACTTGAAGGCTGGAAATTTTGATTGTATGGCTGAAATACTTGCTGTAAAGATTGATATCCTTGCTGATTTCCTTGAAAAGCTTGTTGATTTTGATGAAAAGGCTGTTGAAATTGTTGGAAAGGCTGACTTGGTTGAAAACCTTGCTGAAATTGTTGAAGTGGAGGCTGAAATTGATAATTTGTTTGTTGAAAATCTTGATAAGGCTGGAATGGTTGAAAATTTTGCTGAAAATTCTGGAATTGAGAATAGGTTTGCTGAAAATTCTGATAAGGCTGCTGAAAATTCTAAAAATACTGATATTCTGCCATGGAACTGCTTGAATGAGTAGAAAAATTTTCAATAGCTTCTCAAACTCTCAAGATCACCACTTGCAGTCCTGGCCATAAACAAACAAAAATGGCAGCAAATGCATAGAAGGATAAAGCAAATAAAAATTGAATCAAAGAATATGAAAATAAACACAAGCTCAAATTAAACAAACTCAACTAGTGATTCCCCGGCAACGGCGCTAAAAATTTGATGTGGCCCAATTACTAGTGTCACGATGAGCCTCAAATTTAGATATTTATAAGCTGAAAACCCTTGGCTAACAAAGTTAAAATGTAGTATAGGGGCCTCAGGTCGTATTTTTCCAAGGACTAGTTGTGAATGTTTAATTCGAGCTTAAAGGTTGTTGTCGTCTGATGTTTTGGATTTTCTAATAAAATGGGGGGGTTTTTGGCGATAAGGAAATGACAATATGAAATAGAATGAACCTAGCTAAAGCATGGAATGAATTAGGAAATTGCAAGGGCTACTCTTATCCTATTGGAAAGACTAAGCAATTTGACTTCAAACTATTGAATTGAAATTAAAGAACTAATCTTCAATGCAGGAAATAAAATGCAGAGAATTAATTGCTAGACAATGAAAACTATAACAAAGCATTGCTTAAGGAACTTGGCTTGAAGTGTAATAGAAACAAGCTTGAACAATTGAAGAAAGTAAATGCTTGGAACTAAAATTTATTCTAAATTAAACATCAAACCAGTTTCTAATCAAGACTTCCCTTTGCTGTCACACAAAGGTCCAGCTATGAACCCCCTAGCTCGAAAGCCAATGAAGAAGAACTCCCAAGATCAAGTTGCAATGGATTTATGCGTTGGGATCTTCCTGATCGGTCACTGGACCGATCAGATCTTCCCCTGATTGGACTGGGAACCGATCAGAGGCATGTCTGTCCGATCGCAGTGAACGATCAAAAGCTGAAATCACTCCGCGATCTCTTCCATCTCGTTCGACTGGATGACGATCGATGCTCAAAAAACCCTCAAATGCTTCCGAGAACCCCTCTGAAGCTTCGGGAGCTCTCTGGACGACGGAGATCCGGCGATCGGCAATGGATCGATCGATGAAAACAGAGCTCCGGCGACACCCTCACCTGAGCATCCAAAAACACAATCGATTAGCAAACTGAACAAGGAGATTACCTCTATGATCTGAAATCTTGAGAAGAACTGGATCTAATGTTGGTTGCGCGCGATCTAAGAAGAAAACGAGGAGCAAAACGATGAAGAAATGAAGAACAGATAAGGAACTTGCAATCTACAACTACGCGACGACGACCAGATCTGAAGGGGAAGAAGTCTGTTATATTAGTTAGCAATGAACGGCAGAGATCCTCTTCGTTTCATCCAACGGTCAGATCAAGTCAGATCGAGCCGAAACTCTCCAGATCTCAATCAAGGGTCAGGATCTACTCCTCCTCAGCTCGGATAGATTAGATCTACATCGGGTGGCTCAGATTGCCCTGATCTTTGAATGGTCGGCTTAGACCTCTCGAGCTTGATCCAACGGTCAGATGGACTCTGATTTGGCTCCAAACTTCATATCATGATCCATGGACTTGATTAACTCTATCTTGAGCTTGGAATGATCAGAAGTTGACGGATGGCTCAGATCTAGCCATTTCTTGATCGGACGACCCACATTAATCCGATGCTTGATCACCTTGATCCGGATTCAATTCTGAATCAGGTTTGATCCAATCTGATCTAGGTCCATGATCATTTGAAGCCTACAAAATTAGATTCAAATTTAATGCCCAAAATATCTCAAATATACAAAGATTTGAATCAAACGTTAAAATAGAGATAATTCATGAAACCTAATGTAAATGCAAACTTAAGCATATAAAAGTGGATCAAAACATGGATTTGGGAATCTAAATTTATCAGCAAAATGGTAGTTATCAACTCCCCCACAATTACTCTTGGGCGTCTCGCAGAAGCTAACTAGTAAACTACTCATGTATCCCCCTAGGTTATTCTCAATCATAGTTAGAAGCAATTGAAAGGAAATTACCTAGAGTTGTAAAATCTCAAAAATCTAAACTCAATGGACTAGAATCTTGTCCTTAAATCAACAACTTAGTATACTTCATCCTTCATGACTCATTGAGATGAATTAAACTCACAAAGCCTCTCAAGGGAATTTTTGGGTGGCTCTCTTCCTAAGTTCTACATTCTTGATGAAAGTGGAGCTCACTCAAACACAACATGGTTCTTGTAACGCCCGCCCTTCTATCTACTCTCGGGGCGGGGTTACGTAACAATCAATCATATAATTTTAACATAAAATAAAACACAAGTGCAAGGACTAAGTGCTGAGCATGCTTGTCTAAAACTATCAAGTGATATTTACAAGTGCTAAGCATACTTGCCAGTACATGTCAATTAAATATCATGCTTGAATCATTAGAACATCATTTGAAATATTTTAATCAAGAGTTATTCCATAACATGATAGGTTCACATATTATTTCAAACCATAATATAATCAAACAAAATCAAGTATATGAAAATTCCAAGTGTAATCACCATCATGCAATATCAATCCTAATCACTAACATTCATTGTCAAGGAGCATAACATAAGCATAATAAAGTAGATATAAGAATCTTTCTTTCCCGAGCCACCACCCCACACATCTTCAGCCTCCTGCCTCTTCCTTTAGTTTAAGTGTTCCTTACCCTTATCTGCAGCATAAGACAACACATAAACTAGTAAGCACAAATGCTTAGTAAGGATCCTGTCCTACTCGCAAAATCCATACGAAAGAATACAACATGTACACATAACAAATCATAAGCATGAGTTCATCAAAGCATACTAAACAACCAAGTTTCTAAGCATGCAGTATAAAGTACCTTAAGCATACCCTTCACATATAATAAATGTTTTCAATGAATGTTTTCAAAATAATTCCATAAAGGTATTACTTAAAAATACATCCATATCATATAGGGCCCAGTTGTGTACCACATATCACGCGTTACCTATTGCGCGTTCCCTAATGAATTGGGGTAGCGAGCCACCAATCAATTATAGAAGGACCCTTCCGTCCTACCGGAGCCATGACCTTACATTAACATGCACCCCGGATTTGTTTAACGACCCCCTTCCGAGTCGGGTACACAACTTCTAAAGTAAAATACTTATCATGCTTTTACATATATGCTAAGGAGTACTCCAATCCACTCTTAAGGGACACACCACTCCTCAAGAGTGCTCATGATCCCGTAGGGACACACCACACAACATAAGGGGTGCTCTTGATCCCATACTTAGTAGAGTATCCTTTCAAGCATTTTATCATACACATCACATGCAATTCATAAAGGGTGCCCCATGGGCTATATTAATATGCTCATACATACATCATATTTCAACCACTTACACATACTTATATATGACAAGATTGGTCATATAAATCATATTCATGTCATAGGAAGTGGTAGCATGCTTCATGAGTTAATTGAGTTCTTCTTAACCCTAAACCTAAGGTTTTGGCCGAAGATTACATCATAGGATAATTATGCAACCCTAATCCCTAATCCCTCTAGGGTTGGCCGAAACTTGTAGGGTAGGGAAAAAGTTGGCTTTTTGTAACCAAACATTTATACAAACACCTTGTCTACACTATCATATAATACACTAAACATAAAATACATCCTAGAGAAATTCAACTCTTAAACCCCTAAATTCCTTGCCTTGGCCGAAACTTACACAAGGGTAAAACCCTAGTTTTTGTTCATAACATCATGAAGAAAATCCACATACATATATACCCTAAGTCTCAAGGGGTCTTCTCTTGTATCAAGGAGTAACCAAGGCCTCCCCTTAAGGGGTGGCCGAAACTCACAAAGGGGAAACCCCCCATTTTCGAAAACCACAAAAGCAAAAGAATCACACACAACTATTACACTGCAGGCGAGGGGATACTTACATCCTTTCGCTTGACTTTCACTTTCTCTAAACCTTTAGAGTACCCTTGGTTGAAGGAGGGTGAGTGTTCTCCTTATTAGCACTTCCCTAGAACCTTTGGCCCTAGTAGAGGGCAAGATCTTTGGATGGTCTTCTTCCTTCCAATTCCCTAGGGTTAGAACCCTAGGGTGTATTTTTTCGAAAATTGAAAGGGAGAAGAAGATGAGTTTCGGTGGGGAGAGTGAGGAAGAAGAAGAGAAGAAGTTATTCCAACCTCTCCCTCTCTTATTTATTCTTTTCTCATGAAGAGACATGTCTCTTCACTTCCCTAGCTTTAACAAGCATGTTTCTTATTCTCTCTACATGAAACATGGCTTGGTGCGTTGGTTATGACATGATTAGTGCAACTAGGAGGTTCAAGGATCGATCCTTGCTTCCTCCTTTCTACACTTTCTTTTTATCACATTTTGCACTAATCCATATCAAGCCCATTAAACCAAGCCCATCATAACATTTCATAAAAAATGTTTCATGAATTCATAGTATTTCATATGGGGGAAATTTTGGGGTGTTACAATCCTCCATACCTTATAAAAAGTTCGTCCCGACCTTTAAAATAATTCCGGATACTTTAATCGTATTGCCTCCTCTCGTTCCCATGTGGCTTCTTCGAATTGTTCGTTTTGCCACAGAACCTTTACTAAGGGTACTTCCTTGTTCCTTAGCTTTTTAACATCCCGATCTAGGATCTGAATAGGTCGGCTTTCAGAACTTAGGTTCTCTTGGTCTTGTACTGGTTGGGACTCTATCACCTGATTCACATCAGAGATACATTTCCTGAGCATTGATACATGGAAGACATTGTGGATAGCCGACATTTCCGGCGGTAACTCCAGTTCGTAGGCCACTTTGCCTACCCGTCTCAGAATTTGATACGGTCCCACATATCTCGGACTCAGCTTCCCTTTCTTCCCGAATCTCATCACCCCTTTCATAGGGGCCACTTTCAGGAATACTGAATCCCCAACCTCAAACTCTAGTGGTCTGCGTCGCTTGTCAGCGTAGCTTTTCTGCCGGCTCTGAGCAGTCTCTATCCTCTGGCGGATATTCTTTATAGCCTGAGTGGTTTCATCTATAATATCAGTCCGAAGTCCCATCTCCTTCTTTTCAACACTCTCAAGCCAGCATATAGGAGATCTGCATTTCCTTCCGTATAGTGCTTCGTACGGTGCCATCTCAATAGTAGCCTGATAACTGTTGTTATAAGCAAACTCTGTCAGGCTCAGGTATCGACACCAGCTTCCCTTGAAATCCAAGGCACAAACTCGCAACATGTCCTCTAGTATCTGATTCACTCATTCAGTCTGCCCGTCAGTCTGGGGGTGAAAGGCCGTACTGAATTTCAACTTCGTGCCAAGAGCCTTCTGCACGTGTCCCCAAAATCTGAAGTAAATCGACCATCCCTATCAGAGATAATGGTCTTGGGAATTCCGTGCAGTCGGATAATTTCCTTGACGTACAGTTGAGCCAACTGCTCTACTGAGTGGGTCATCCTGATGGCCAGAAAATGGGCAGACTTGGTGAGTCTGTCCACAATAACCCATATGCCATCATATCCATTCGTCGTTCTAGGTAGCCCAGAGATGAAATCCATGGAGATGTCTTCCCATTTCCACTCGGGAATAGACAGAGGTTGCAAAACTCCTCCAGGCCTCTGGTGTTCTGCTTTGACCCTTTGGCAGGTCAAACACATACTGATATAGTGGGCTACATCTCGCTTCATACCGGACCACCAAAACTTGCTCTTCAGATCTTGATACATCTTGGTAGACCCAGGATGCATCGCATAAGGTGTTCCGTGAGCTTCCTCGAGAATCCTTGTCCGTAAGTCGGAGTCGTCAGGAACACATAATCGATCCCGAAGATATAAGACTCCGCTGTCCGAAATCCTAAATCCATCGTCCTTGCCTTCGAGAACTTCTTGCCTGATTCTCTGAAGACTCGGATCATGATTCTTTTTTTCCAGAATATCGTCGAATAATGTCGGCGTAATCATCAGGGTGGACAGCTGTCCTGATATGATTTCAATCCCGTAATTCATAATTTCTTCCCCTAAGGGTTGTGACAAAGCTGATAAAGACATTAAAGTAGCACATGATTTTCTACTGAGAGCATCGGCTACCTTGTTGGCTTTTCCCGGATGGTACAGGATCTCACAATCATAATCCTTGACCAATTCCAGCCATCTGCGCTGTCTCATATTCAGATCTTTCTGGGTGAAGAAATATCCCAGACTCTGGTGATCTGTATAAACTTTACACTGGGTTCCATATAGATAGTGCCTCCATATTTTCAGTGCAAAGACCATCGCTGCTAACTCTAAGTCATGGGTAGGGTAATTTCTTTCATGTTCCTTCAGTTGCCTAGAGGCATAGGCAATTACCTTCCCATTTTGCATAAGCACAGCTCCGAGTCCAAGTTTGGATGCGTCGCTGTACATATCGAAACCCATATCGCTCTCTGGAAGAGTCAATATTGGAGCGCTAGTCAGCCTCTTTTTCAGTTCTGTAAAGCTCTTTTCACATTCCTCGGTCCATACATATTTCTTGTCCTTCTTTGTAAGAGCTGTCATAGGGGCAGCAATCCGAGAGAAGTTCTCTACGAATTTTCTGTAATAGCCTGCTAGCCCGAGGAAACTTCTGATTTCACTGGCATTCTTGGGTCTGGTCCAGTTACTCACAGCTTCAATTTTAATTGGGTCCACCATTACTCCTTCCTTGGAGATAACATGTCCCAAGAATGATACTTGATCGAGCCAGAACTCGCATTTGGAAAATTTAGCATACAGTTGTTCCTTCCGAAGAATCTGTAGTACTATACTCAGGTGCTCAGCATGTTCTTCGGGAGTTCTCGAATATATAAGGATATCGTCGATAAAGACGATGACAAATCTGTCGAGGAATGCCGAGAATACCCGATTCATTAAATCCATAAACATAGCTGGAGCATTGGTAACTCCAAATGGCATAACTACGAACTCATAATGTCCGTATCTGGTTCGGAAAGCCGTCATCGGTATATCCTCCTTTTTCACCCTGACTTGGTGATAACCAGATCTCAGGTCAATCTTAGAGAAAACCGTGGCTCCCTTCAGTTGATCGAACAGGTCATCTATCCTGGGTAGAGGGTACCTGTTCTTGATCGTCACGTTGTTCAGCGCCCGATAGTCGATACACATTCGCATCGACCCATCCTTCTTTTTCATGAACAGTACGGGAGCTCCCCAGGGAGAATGACTAGGGCGGATGAGTCCCTTGTCAAGCAGCTCCTGTAACTGTCCCTGTAATTCCTTTAATTCCGTCGGCGCCATACGGTACGGTGCCTTAGAAATGGGGTTAGTACCAGGAACCAACTCAATTGCAAATTCTATATCTCTTTCAGGTGCTAACCCTGGTAAGTCATCGGGAAATACCTCTGGGTAATTGCATACGACTTTGACGTCTTCTAGCTTCGGGCCCTCCATAGGACTGGTATCAACCACATGAGCTAGAAATCCAGAGCACCCCTTTTCTAACATCTTCCTTGCTTTCAGAGCCGACAAGAATTTGCTTGTCCTCTTCTTCGGCTCTTCGATAAATTCGAATAGAATTTCCGCCTCAGGTCGGAAGATAACCCTTCGTTTACGGCACTCAATAGAGGCGCCATATTTGTTCAAGAAATCCATGCCCAATATCACATCATAATCTGACATATCAAGCACTATCAGATCGCAGTAGAGTTCCCTATCTGCGATTCTGATTGGTGCGGCACGTAGCATTTGGGTAGAGGCCATCACCTCACCCGAGGGCAGTGTTGTCAGAAATTTGCAGTCTAAATCTTGCAGTGACATATCCTTTCTTTTGGCATATTGCACAGAGATAAACGAATGTGTTGCCCCAGTGTCAAATAAAACAGTAGCATACTGACTGTAAATAAATATCTGACCTGTGACAACGGTAGAGGCAGTCGCCACGTCTTCTTTCGTAAGAGAGAAAACCCTGGTGTTTGTCGTGGCAGGCGGGGCCTCTAATCTCCCCTGGCATATATGAGTACCATCTATAGCTGCCTGCATCAGGTGTAACTGGGGAGGAGCACCTTTGTACTGAACAAACTGCGGCTGAGGTGCTTTGGCTGCAGTAGGACACTCTCTGGCCATGTGTGCTTCCTTTCCGCAAGTAAAGCATCTCCTGACGCCTAAAAGGCATGTCCCTTGGTGCATCTTCCCACAAGTGGCACATTGGGGATATTTAGGCTTCTTGCCTAAATAACCACTAACAGATTTATTCCATGGCTTCCTCTTTCCGTTGAGGTTCTTTTTCCAGTGGGGGTTGCTATTCGGAGGTTTCTGACCTCCCGACTGATTCTGACTCTTGCTGGCGGTCAGTGCTTGGTTCTGCTGGTTAATATTCTTCAGATAATGCTCGGTAATAAGGGCGCTGCTGAACAGCTCCTCTGCAGTCTGGGGCCTATTAACGTCGCCAGCTACATTCAGAGCTATCTCGGGCCTGAGCATCTTGAGCATTAATCTGACCCTTTCTTTCTCTGTACTGACCAACTCCGGACATAATCGTGCCAGTCGGTTAAATTGCTTAACAGCATCGTTGACTGAGAGATTTCCCTGCCGGAATTCAGTGAACTCATCAAAGTGCCTGTTTGTGACTCGCATATTAAAGAATTCCTCCAGAAATTCGAACTCGAAGTCCTTCCACTTCATCTGGTCCACTGACCTTCTAGCTTTTACCCATTCCCACCACATCCTGGTGTCGCCAGTGAGGCAGATCGAGACGCATTTAATTTTCTCATGCTCGGGCCAGTCTAATAATTCCACTGTACTCTCAACTGTCTTGAGCCAGGCCTGGGCGTCCCAGGGCTCGCAGGTGCCAGAGAACTTTTCCGGCTTCAGTCTCTACCACTGAATCAGATAGGCCTCCTGTCGGACTCCTCGGGCTGGAGTGTCCGGGGGTGCCTGTGCAGTTGGAGGCTCAGTAGGTATCGCATTCTGACTTCCCTGCGGGGTTGCAGTGTTCCCCTGTTGGGTCATCAGAGTGCTTATTATCTGCTGTTGTTCAGTGACCTGACGCTGCAGATCTGTAATCACTTGCATCATATTAGGTGGGGGTGCTGTCTCATTACCTCGATTGCTACGTCCTCTAGTCATATCTATCATACAGGTGATAAATGACCACATAAGAGTTAACACTACTTTCATTGGTTATGCACGCATAAATCATTTCTATATAATCATTACTGTACATGAAATAAAGTAAAGCGAGGTTAGGATCTCTTACTTGGAAGCGGTAGGATGAAGTTTGATGTGTGTGTGGTGGAGGGGAAACCTGCTCTGATATCAACCTGTAACGCCCGCCCTTATATCTACTCTCGGGGCGGGGTTACATAACAATCAATCATATAATTTTAACATAAAATAAAACACTTAGTGCAAGGACTAAGTGCTGAGCATGCTTGTCTAAAACTATCAAGTGATATTTACAAGTGCTAAGCATACTTGCCAGTACATGTCAATTAAATATCATGCTTGAATCATTAGAACATCATTTGAAATATTTTAATCAAGAGTTATTCCATAACATGATAGGTTCACATATTATTTCAAACCATAATATAATCAAACAAAATCAAGTATATGAAAATTCCAAGTGTAATCACCATCATGCAATATCAATCCTAATCACTAACATTCATTGTCAAGGAGCATAACATAAGCATAATAAAGTAGATATAAGAATCTTTCTTTCCTGAGCCACCACCCCACACATCTTCAGCCTCCTGCCTCTTCCTTTAGTTTAAGTGTTCCTTACCCTTATCTGCAGCATAAGACAACACATAAACTAGTAAGCACAAATGCTTAGTAAGGATCCTGTCCTACTCGCAAAATCCATACGAAAGAATATAACATGTACACATAACAAATCATAAGCATGAGTTCATCAAAGCATACTAAACAACCAAGTTTCTAAGCATGCAGTATAAAGTACCTTAAGCATACCCTTCACATATAATAAATATTTTCAATGAATGTTTTCAAAACAATTACATAAAGGTATTACTTAAAAATACATCCATATCATATAGAGCCCAGTTGTGTACCANCACTCTTAAGGACACACCACTCTTTAAGGGTGCTCATGATCCCGTAGGGACACACCACACAACATAAGGGGTGCTCTTGATCCCATACTTAGTGGAGTATCCTTTCAAGCATTTTATCATACATATCACATGCAATTCATAAAGGGTGCCCCATGGGCTATATAGACATGCTCGAACATACATCACATTTCAAGCACTTACACATACTTATATATGACAAAATTGGTCACATCAATCATATTCATATCATAACATGCTTCATGGTTTAATTTAACCCTTCCTAACCCTAAACCTAGGGTTTGGCCGAAAATCAAGGGTAGAGGTAGCTTAGGTTTTTGACATCAAACATCCCATACAAACCTCATATATATATATATACATCATGTATCATACTAAGCATAGCATACATCATGGGGTAATCAACTTTCACAAACCTAATATATCATGCCTTGGCCGAAAATCATGCTAGGGGAAATTAAGATTTCCTATCAAGTATTCCATTTAAACATCACATGCATATACATATTATCATACTAAACATAATCATGTCTCGTAGGGTAGTTTCACCTTCACAATCCTAATGTTCATGCCTTGGCCGAATATCACATACTAGGGAACCTTAAGATTTCCAATCAAGCATTTCATTTAGACATCACATGCATATACATATCATCTTACTAAACATAATCATGTCTCGTAGGGTAGTTTAACCTTCACATACATTTCACACAACATATTAAGCCTAGAATATATCCTAGGATAATCATGCACCCTAAACCCTAATTTTTCTAGGGTTGGCAGAGACTCAAGGGTAGGGAAACTAGGGTTCTTGAACTTAGGTTTCACACAAACATTTATACAAACACTTTGTCTACATTACTAAACATGGATACATCATAGGAAACCATACAACCCTAAACCCTCTTTGCTTCATGTTTTGGCCGAAACCTTATAGGGGGTTCAACCCTAATTTTTGTCATCACAACATGTAGGGAAAACAACATATAAGTATACCCTAAATTCCAAGGGGTCTTCTCATGCATCAAGGAGTAACCAAAGTCTCCCCCTTGGGGGTGGCCGAAACCTACTCAAGGGTGAAACCCTAAAATTTTGTTCATAACATCATGAAGGAAACAACATATACATATACCCTAAGTTCCAAGGGTCTACTCATGTAACAAGAAGTAACCAAGGCCTCCTCTAAGGGGGGGGGGGGTGGCCGAAACTCACTAAAGGGGAAAGATCCCCATTTTCGAAAACTACAACGAGAAGAACTCATACAATAACTATTACACTGCAGGCGAGGGGATACTTACATCCTTTCGCTTGAATTTCTCCTTCTTTTACTCCTTAGGGTACCCTTGGTTGAAGGAGAGGTGAGAATTTCCCTTGTTAGACTTCTCTAGCACTCTTGGCCCTAGTAGAGGGCAAGATCCTTGAATGGTTCCTCTTCCTTCCAATTCCCTAGGGTTAGAACCCTAGGGTGCACTTTTCGAAAATGAAAAGGGGGAAGAAGGGCTCTAGGTTTTCGAAAATTGAAGTGGGGAAGAAGAAGAAGAAATGTAACTTCTTTCTCCCTCTCTTATTTATACTCTTCTCATGAAGAGACATGTCTCTTCACTTCCCTAGCTTTAACAAGCATGTTTCTTATTCTCTCAACATGAAACATGGCTTGGTGCGTTGGTTATGACATGATTAGTGCAACTAGGAGGTTCAAGGTTCAATCCTTGCTTCCTCCTTTCTACATTTCCTTTTTATCACATTTTTGCACTAATCCACATCCAAGCCCATTAAGCCAAGCCCATCATGAAATTTCATAATAATAATAATGTTTCATGAATTCATAATATTTCATATGGGAAAATTTTGGGGTGTTACAATTTTATGCTTACTAGTTTATGTGTTGTCTTATGCAGCAGATAAGGGTAAGGAACACTTAAACTAAAGGAAGAGGCAGGAGGCTGAAGATGTGTGGGGTGGTGGCTCGGGAAAGAAAGATCTTTATATCTACATTACTATGTTTATGATAACATTTTCCTCAAAAATGAATGTTAGTAATTAGGTTTGTTATTGCATGATAATGATTACACTTTGAATTCTCATATACTTGATTTTGTTTGGTTAGGCTGTGAGCTTGAAATAATATGTGAACCTATCATGTTATAGAATAACTTTTGATTAAAATATTTCAAATGATGTTCTAATGATTCAAGCATGACATGTGATTGACATGTATTGACTAGCATGCTTAGCACTTAGTCCTTGCGCACTTACAATTATTATATGTTAAATTTTTACTATATGAATGGATTACTAGTACGTAACCCCGCCCCGAGAGCAGATATAAGGGCGGGCATTACACGAGTCCTCTAGTGCCATGAATGCCATGTGACAGTGAGTGTTCTTCTCCTCCTTCTTCTTGTTGTCACCTGCCACTAAAGCAATCCCTTTCTCTTTGGGACTTTGGTTAGAGATCTCATGTAATTCCATCTCACAAAAGAAATCCTCTAACTTAACAAAAGATAAGTCCTTGGAAACCTTGTAAGCATCCACCATGGATGACCACAAGGCATTCCTAGGAAAGGCATTGAGTACATACCTCACTAGGTCTCTATTTTCTACCTTTTCATTTATGGAGTGGAGACCATTTAACACTTCTTTAAACCGTCCATGGAGTTCACTTACCTTTTCATTTTCTCCCATGGTTAGGTTTTGGAGTTGACTGTGAAGCAAATCCTTCTTGGCTCTCCGGGTGTCTTGAGTTCCCTCATGGAGCTCAAAGATTTTGTTCCATATGTCCTTTGCACTTGTAAAGAGACCAACTTTGATGAGTTGGTCCTTTGTCATCCCACATTGCAAGGTGACCACAGCCTTAGCATCCGCTTCTCCCCTTTTGATTTGCTCAGCTGACCACATGGAGAAGTCTATCTCTTTTCCTTCACCATCTCTTGGAAGGATGAAGCCCTCCTTCACGGCAAACCACAAACTGATGTTGGTCTTGAGATAGAACTCCATCCTTGACCTCCAATATGGAAAATCTGTGCCGTCAAGGAATGGAGGTCAGTTTGTGCTCATTCCTTCTCTTCCAGCCATCTTGTCGATAAGCTCTCGGATGTTAAGCCGTTGAAGTAGAGCCCTAAGCTCTGATACCACTTGTTCGAGACGAGATGGCTATAGAGGGGGGGTGAATATAGACAATCACAATTTCTTGAGCTTTTCAAAACTATTCTGCACTTCAGAGTTAGGCAGCGGAAGCAAATGCAAAACAAAGAAACTAAGCAGCGAAAGAAACTCAAACCAAACAAACGCTAAAACGGAGATGTACAAGGTTCGGGGATAACTTGCCCCTACTCCTTGGCGTGCTCGTGAGGTGGGCGATCCCTTGATCGTCGGCAGATCAAGCCCCGGTGAACACCGGATATCAAGCGCCTCCTTCTCGGTGGAGTAACCTCTCCACGAGTTGTCTCAGTAGATGAATATAAGATTAAGCACACAAGACACTCGAGAAGGGAAGCTCACAAAGCTCTCACAGGAATGCAACAAGATCGCTCAAGGACAAAGCAACAGAGAGCACGAATACAGCCCAGCAACAACTTCACAAGTTTTCTGTCTGTCTCGCCACAGCTCCTCTACCTCAGCTTCATCACTTAAGCTCTGCTCACCATCACAAGCTTCATCAGCATCCACTGAGCCAGCCTGAATCCACTGACCTCCCTGAGCACTCAGTCCACTGAAGACTCCCTCTCTAGCTGAGCCTCCGTCAGTCGCCAGCTGCGTCAGTTGCCCGTTGAAACCTGAGAATGAGAAACAGCCAAACCTGCTCAACGGAAAGCCTCCCATTGACCCTCCTTGAGTGTTTGAATCCCCTGCTATCACCTGCACACTCCAACAGAGGCTTAGCAATGCATATCAAAACATATCAACAGTGTATCAGAGAATCGGCAGTAAAAACAGATGCGATCAGAGCTTCTAACAGCGTATTTGAATTAAAGTGATCGGTCACCGGACTGATCAGAGAGCCTCCTGATCGGTCACCAGACCGATCAGGCTGGTTCCAGACCGATCAGGCTTCGTCCTGATCGATCCCCAACGATAAATCAAAAATCGCGATTTCTTTGAGATTCTTCTGGACCGATCACCAGACCGATCCCAGGTCGTGGATCGTTCACCTGACTGATCCACCCTTATATTTGGCGATTTCTGAGTTTCGCAGGCTAAGCCTTCTGATCGATCAACTGACCGATCAGGGTGTCACCTGATCGGTCAGCAGTCCGATCAGGTCATCACCAGATCGATCAGGAACCGTCCTGATCGATCTTAGTGAGGAGCCCGCGAAGCTGGATCGTTCACCAGAACGATCTGCACAGTGATCCTGATCGGTCATCAGACCGATCAGGAGCTGTTCAGCAAGTGAACTCAACCTCACTGCTTGCTCCCTGATCGGTCACCAGACCGATCAGGAGCCAGTCAATGGGTGAAACGCATACTCCCTGATCGGTCACCAGATCGATCAGGAGCAGCACAGTAGGTTCCCAACCTCACTGTGTGCTCCCTGATCGGTCACCCGACCGATCAGTCATCGCTGGATCGGTCACCAGACCGATCCACGAAGGAGCAGCGTGCCAGAATCCCTGATCGATAACCAGACCGATCCAGTGACTCAAACTCAGCCCTCCAAGCTAAGTTTCCATCCACCTTAGCCCTCCAAGCTAACGATTTTCCATCTAACCCTCCAAGTTGGGAATTTGCACCTAACCCTCCAAGTTAGGACTTTTCACCTAGCCCTCCAAGCTAGGAATTTTCACCCAACCCTTCCGAGTTAGAACTTCATCCAACCTAGCCCTCCAAGCTAGGCACCTGACCCTCCAAGCCAGGACTTTTTCACCTAATTCTCCAGGATGGGAATTTGCACCTAACCCTCCAAGTTAGGACTTTTCACATAGCCCTCCAAGCTAGGACTTTTCACCCAACCCTTCCGAACTAGGACTTTTCCAACACCTGGCTTCACTCACCAGGACCCGGCTTCACTCACCGGGATTTCCAACACCTGGCTTCACTCACCAGGACCCGGCTTCACTCACCGGGATTTCCAACACCTGGCTTCACTCACTAGGACCCGGCTTCACTCACCGGGATTTCCAATCACCTGGCTTCACTCACCAGGACCCGGCTTCACTCACCGGGATTTCCAACACCTGGCTTCACTCACCAGGACCCGGCTTCACTCACCGGGATTTCCATCACTTGGCTTCACTCACCAAGACCCGGCTTCACTCACCGGGATTTCCAATCACCTGGCTTCACTCACCAGGACCCGGCTTCACTCACCGGGATTTCATGCCCAGTCCCTGACCAGGACTTAATCATAATCAGAATCATAGTCAACCTAAACTAAATTCGATGTCAACTCCAAAACAACAATCAGGGCCAGACTGCATCAACAGAACCGACGCCTACTGTTCCCTCGACGGGGAACGCGTCCTCACCTACTTCTCTCGGGAGAATTTACCTGTTGCCAACCGGCTCCTCCGGTTGGACTTTTGCCCAGCAGTCCTTCGCCAGGTGCCCAGCAATCCTTCACCAGGTCTATAGTATCAAGCAGTCCTTCGCCAGGAGCCTAGCAGTCCTTCGCCAGGTCTTCAGTACCAAGCAGTCCTTCGCCTAGTGCCTAGCAGTCCTTCGCCAGGTCTTCGGTTCCAAGAAGTCCTTCGCTTGGTGCCCAGCAATCCTTCGCCAGGTCTTAGTCTCCTAGCAGTCCTTCGCTAGGTGCCCAGCAGCCCTTTACCAGGTCTTAAGGTTTCGATGCCTAGCAGTCCTTCGCTAGGTGCCTAGCATTCCTTCGCTAGGACTTCAATCTGCACACTCAAGTAACATGTTAGATAGATATAACATCTTAACTTTTGAATCCTTTGCCATTATCAATACCAAGGTTTGACTTGGGTGCTGTCTGCACCAACAATCTCCCCCTATATGATTTATAGCAACCCGATTCAAAAAGGTAAGTTAATTAGAACATAGGTGAAATACTAGTTTAAATTCTCCCCCTGGAACTAATCTCCCCTAGGTTTTTCAAAGGTTCGTGGGGTTTTGAAAAAAAATTCTAATTCTAAAGATGGAATTGAATTTTCAACACTTAGAACATTTTTCAAAAGACATTTTTAGAAAATATTTTCCAAAAAAAATTTTGGTTGGGCACTTGAAAAATTTATACAACAAATTTTTCAGTCAATGACTTAGTAGAAAATTTTTCTAAACATTTTCTGAAGTACTTTAGAATTTGATTAACTTTCTTTAGTACTTTAGAAGGTTTATACTTAGAAACTTTTCTATTTGAGAAGTTTGAAAATAAGTACTTACAGATCGCAAACATCTTAGGTCAAGTACTTTGACATAATTTTGAAGATGGTTTAAGTCAAGTACTTGGCAGGTTTTGAAAATAGTTTAAGTCAAGTACTTGGAAATTGTTTGAAAATAGTTTAAGTTAAGTACTTGGAAATTTTTGAAAATAGTTTAAGTCAAGTACTTGGAAATTTTTGAAAATAGTTTGAGTCAAGTACTTGGATTAAGTACTTAGAAACAGTTTTGAAAAAGACAGTTTTGAAGGCAACTTTAAATTAAGTACTTTTTGAAGAAAGGATAAAGAAAATTTTGAAATTTTTTTTTAAACCTTCTCTCCTTTCCAATCTCTCCCCCTTTTCCATATATCAAAAAACAAAGCAATATAGTGAAAAGAATTGCATAAGAATAAGACAATAATGTGCTGTACTAAACCAATTCAAGATATAAACTGAGCCAAATCAATTTTGAATTATTTGTAGGGTCCTGTCTAACCCAATTAGCTACTTACTAACTGTTATAAACAGTAGTTTTCGCTAAGGTTAGTCAAGTTAAGTGTTTTGTTCAAGTTAGATTTTCTAAACTTGACACTTAACCTGATTACTGTTTAATTTGTATTTAGTGCCCCAATTACTGCAAATGCACTGACTTAAAGCATCTTGAATTAAGGCAAAGACCTAAGCATCTCAACCCATTCTAGGTTATCACTCAAGAGTACCCTAAGGTGCTTGTGAGATGTTGGCTTCTAGATCTATAGGTGCATGCAGTTCTAGGGTTAGGGCCTAGGCTAAGTCCATTTGCGAAAAAACCCTAGTTTTAAAGAGGGTAGTTTTAAATAAAACTAAGTCGAAAAAGTTGATTTTAAAATTGCAATAAAGATTTTGAAAATCTAGTAAAGCAGTTTTAAAATTATTTTAAAAACTGATTAAGTAAAGCAGTTTTAAAAAATAGAAGTTGAGTAAGCCTACTCTACCAAGCATAATCCTAACTGTCTTCTTAGTGAACTAAACTCAGACTCAGGTAGGGGTTTGGTGAATATGTCAGCTAAGTTAGATTTAGAGTCTACATGCTTAAGGACTATTTCACCCCTGGCTACATAATCTCTTACAAAGTGGTGTTTTACTTCTATGTGTTTAGTTATGGAATGTTGGATTGGGTTCTTAGTTAGGTTATTGAGCTTATATTATCAATGTAGACATGTGTTTGGGTGTAATTAAGCTGGAAGTCCTTGAGAGTGTGCATCATCCATAAGAGTTGTGCTACACATTCTCCTAAAGCTACATACTCAGCTTCAGTTGTGGATAGAGCTACACAGTGATGTTTTCTGCTGCACCAACTTACTAGACTATTTCCTAACAGTTGGCAGCTTCCACTTATGCTCTTTCTATCTAATCTACAACCAGCGTAGTCAGAATCAGAGTATCCTAACAAGTCAAAGGTTGAGGTCCTAGGATACCAAATCCCTACATTTAGGGTGCCCTTAACATATCTTAGTATTCTTTTTAGGGCTGCTAAGTGTGTTTCCTTAGCATAGGTTTGGTATCTAGCACACATTCCTACAGCAAAAAGGATATCAGGTCTGCTGGCTGTAAGGTACAGTAGACTTCCAATCATGCTTCTATAGAGTTTAAGGTCTACTGGTTTACCATCAGGGTCACTATCTATTTTTACATTTGTGGCCATGGGGGTACTTATGCTTTTGTAGTTGTCCATTTTGAATTTTTTTATTAACTCCTTAGCATATTTAGATTGATGGACATAGTTTCCATCCCTAATTTGCTTAATTTGTAAGCCTAGAAAGAAATTTAGTTCACCAACTAAGCTCATTTCAAATTCATTTTCCATTATTTTAACAAATTTTTTTAGAAAATTTGAGTTGGTGGACCCAAAGATTATGTCATCGACGTAGATTTGGCCAATAAAGATTTCTTTTCCTAGGGTCTTAATAAATAAGGTTGAGTCAATTTGTCCTTGTTTAAATTCTTTAGAAGTTAGGTAGGTTGATAAGCGTTCATACCAGGCCCTAGGTGCTTGTTTTAGTCCATAAAGTGCTTTACTGAGTTTGTAAACATGGTCAGGTCTTTCTAAGTCCTCAAAACCAGGAGGTTGCCCTACATAGACTTCTTCCTTAATGAATCCATTTAGAAACGCTGACTTTACATCCATTTGGTATAATTTAAATCCTTTATGGGATGCAAAGGCTAATAACATCCTAATGGACTCAAGTCTAGCTACCGGGGCATAGGTTTCATCATAATCTAACCCTTCTACTTGACTGAACCCTTTTACTACTAAGCGGGCTTTATTTCTAACTATTTCTCCTTGATCATTTAGCTTATTCCTAAAAACCCACTTAGTGTCAACGATGGATTTGGCCTCAGGTTTAGGTACTAGTTCCCAGACTTGGTTTCTCTCAAATTGGGCTAACTCTTCTTGTATAGCTATGACCAATCAGGATCAGGTAGGGCTTCCTCTATAGTCTTAGGTTCAATTTTTGAAATCATTGCTATCTGACTAAGGTTTCTATAGGAGGACCTAGTTCTGACTCCTAAAGTTGGATCACCCATAATTTCATCAGTTGGGTGACTGAGTCTGGGTTTCTTGGTTTTTCTAGAACTTGGTTCAGTCTCAGGTTCGGCTGGTCGGTTTGGTTCAATATTTGGTTCAACTACTCGGGTTGGTTCAATAGTTGGTTCAATTGACTCACTAGTTGGTTCAATAGTTAGTTCATTTATGGGTTCAATTAAAGGTTCAACAGCTTGTTCATTATCTTCTTAATTAGTATTTGATGATTTAGATCTGGATTGTCAGATTTTGAGTTGATTTTTTCATCAAATATTAGATTTGTTGTTTCTTCAATTTTCTTAGTTTGTTTGTTGTAAACCCTATAGGCTCTACTTGTTGTTGAATATCCTAAGAAGATGCCTGGGGTTGACTTAGACTGGAATTTACCTAGATAGTCCTTGGTGTTTAGGATATGGACTTTACACCCAAAGACCCTTAGGTAATGTAGGTTTGGAAGTCTATGGTAGTATAATTCATAGGGTATTTTATTGTGTCGTTTGTTAATTAGTACCCTATTTTGGATGTAGCAAGTCGTACTAATTGCTTCTGCCCAATATTGGTTAGCTAGGTTGAATTCATTGAGCATAGCCCTAGCGGCTTCCTGTAGGGTTCTATTTTTTCTTTCAACTATCCCATTTTGCTGGGGGGTTCTAGGACACGAAAATTCATGTATACACCCATTTACCTTACAAAATTCCTCAAAGCGTTGATTTTCAAACTCTCCCCCGTGGTCACTCCTAAGTCTTTTGATCTTGGTATCGTTTTGATTTTCAATTAATTTACAAAAATCATTGAATAGGTTTAGAATTTCATCTTTGGTCTTTAGAAACCTAACCCAGGTAAACCTAGAGTAATCATCAACTATTACTAAGCAGTACCGGTTTTCGCTTAGTGACTTGGCTCCATGTGAATTAAATAGGTCAAGGTGTAGGAGCTCAAGTGTGGTTTGAGTTAGATCAGACTGAATAAGTTTGTGATTAGACCTGGTTTGTTTACCTTGATTACATGATTTACATATCAAGTTTTCATGGTTCTTAATTTTAGGGATATCTTTAATTAGGCCAAGTTGGGTGATTTTTGAAATTATTCTCAAATTAGTGTGACCTAATATTCTATGCCAGAGGTTTGATTGCTCTAACTGAGTTAACATGCATTTAGGTACTAGTGGTAGGTTTATAGTGTAAACATTATTTTTTCTAGTGACTTTAAGCATGATTTCTGAGTCTTGCAAGTTTCTAATCAGACAGTTGGAATTGGTAAAGGTAACTACATAACCAGTATCACACAATTTACTTATGCTAAGCAAGTTAAATTTAAAATCTTTAAGCAAAAGAACCTTTTTAATAACAAAGTCAGATTTAAGTTCAATGTTACCTGACCCAATTATCTTGAGTGTAGCATTGTTGCCAAATGCTACTGAGCCTAGGTTCTTAAACTTGAGTTTGGTGAATTTCAATTTATCCCCAGTCATGTGTCTGGAGCACCCGCTATCCAACATCCATTGGTCCAAATCTTTATGTTCCTACATATAAAGAGTTTTACTGATTTGGATCCAATTAGAATCAGGAATAGCCTAAATTGATTTTCACAACCCAGTCTGTCTCACCCAATCTAGAGTTATCAATCACGTTTGCCTTATGGGTTTTGTGAGACAGGTTTTAGTAGATAGAATTATTTTAAAAGATTATGATTTATTTTGAAAGACTTAAATTAATTTTGAAAGCAATTGTTTTGAGTTTATTTAAAAATATTTGAATCTACAACTTACTGAAAATTTGTGTTAGATTCGAATTTGACAAAGAATAATTTGAATTTGAATTTCAAAAATTGGCTTCCAGGTCTTGGCGAGGCACTAGGCCTTCTTTGGCCATAGCCTTATTGGATCATCAACCCTTTCCTTAACAAAGCCTTTTAATGAAATTTCATTTTCAAAATTACTTTTTGAGAAATTCTGGTCTAACTAGTTTGGGTCTTGGATCGGTAGCTTCGGCTAGTTTCACCAATCTAAAGAGACCAAGTAGAGTATACTTGACCTTATTAGAAAAGGCTTCCCTAACGTACTGTCATCTCACCTCCACCCAATACTATGTTGTTCAAATTTCAGTTAAGTTGGTTCAGTCCTTAAACTAACCAGTCCTAAGTCTAAGCATGGTAAATTACAGAAATTAAATAAACAAGCAATCATGCAATTTTAAACACAAGAATAGAAATTTATCTAACTATGAATATTGTTTTTAATTTGGCTCCCCTGGACTAAAGCCACGATAATGGTTTGGCAAGATGTGAATCTTGTCCTTGGGGATCCAATACTGATTTGATCCAGTTTGTTTATTCAGGCACAGTTTGGGTACCCATGCCTGAATTTTAGGTCTGGACTGGTTCAGTACAGCATAATATGATCTTTGTCTAGACTTGGTTCTATAGCCTAATCCGGATCGATTTAGAACCGACTTCTGTTTTCCAAGGATCATGTCAAGACCCTTGGAACCAGAAGTAAATCATTCTAAGGCTGTTCTGAGGTCCTTAACTTGAGTTTTCAAGGAGGAGTTCTCTTTCTCAAGTTTTTCAACTTGAGTAGAGGTTCCTTCTTGAACCTTCTCAGTTAAGGATCCAAAGTCAGCTCCCTCTTTCAGAAGTTTTACTTCCTGTCGGAGGGATTCGACTCAGAGTTTGGCTTTCGCCAAGTCTCGAGAAAGATAGACAATTAATTCATTTAACTGATTTCTAGAAAAGCCACTTACAGTAATTTCACATTCCTCTGAAAATGTGAGTCTGCCGTCGTCCGGTTCTGATTCTGACTCGGTCTCGATTTCTTCTGAGGCGGTCAGTACGAGCAGGTTCGACTGTGGGACCTCTTCTTCTTCGGAGGAGGACTCGTCCCATGTTGCCTGAAGTGCTTTTTTCTTTCTTGCCTTTTTGTTTCCTTTAGATTAGGACATTCAATCTTGTAGTGACCCTTCTTTTTGCATTCGTAACAGGTCACATTTGGTTTGTTCTTCTCATTTGAAGGTTCGGCTGGTTCTTCCTTTCTTCGGCTGGCTTTCCTTCTGTTGGTCTGATTTTTTAGTTCTTTGTAGTAGTCCCAAGCTAGCCGAACCAGCTTAGGTCGATTTCCTTCGATTTCTTCTGAGTCTGAATCTGACTCAGACTCGGGCTCAGGTTGAAGCTTTTTCTTGGTTATCTTTCCAGTTTTACCTGCAACAAAAGTGATGTCTTTCTCAGCCAGGGTGCAGTTAGTCTGCTCATACAATTCTAATTCAGAAAATAGTTCATCTAACTTGATCTTAGAAAGATCCCTTGAAACTTTGTACGCATCTACCATAGATGCCCACAAAGTATTTCTAGGGAACGCGTTAAGAGCATACCTGATTAGGTCACGATTCTCTACCTTGTGACCAATGGTGTGAAGACCGTTCATCATCTCCTGAATTCTGGCGTGGAGCTGAGCTGTAGATTCGTTGTCGTTCATCTTGATGGTATACAGCTTGTTTAGTAGCAGGTCCCTCTTGCTGATTCGGGTGTCGGAGGTTCCTTCGTGTAATTCAATTAGCTTACCCCATAGTTCCTTTGCGCTGTTGAATGGACCCACCCGGTTCAGCTCTTCCTTGGTTAGGCCGCATTGAAGTGTTTGCGTTGCTTTGGCGTCAGCTTCAATTTTTCTTTTGAGGGCGGTATCGTATTCGGTGTAGGATTGTTGTACCCCGTCAGCATTCTTCGGAATTTCTAGTCCGGACTGGATTATTATCCACATGTCTACCTGTGTTTTCAGGTGGACTTCCATCCTACTCTTCCAGTAGGAGAAATCCTCCCCACTGAAGAGCGGTGGTCTGGCGGTGCTGAAGCCTTCTTGCATAGCCATTTAGAGTTTACTGAAAAGAGAGAGAAACGAGAAAAAAATGTCCCAAGACTTGGTCTTGGATTAGCAGAGCGGGAGAAAGAGAAAACAATTTCGAGTGGTGTTGCAACAACCTCGATTTACGATAAAATTTCGATAAAAGAAATAAAAACAATTCGAAGAAAATCCAAAAAATTCTCAAATTGGTGGTTGCACCAAATTTGAGCTTCCCCGCTCTGATACCACTTGTTGGATCGAGAGAATATGATAGAGAGGGGGTGAATATTGTAAAACTTTTTCGGATATAATTTTAAGAGAATGAGCAGCGGAAATTAAAAACAAAAACACGAACACAAGGATTTACTTGGTTCAGAGTCGCGGTCGGCTCCTACTCCAAGGCCCACGGTGTTTGACCGTTTACTGCGGGCAATTTTATAATGCGCAAAGTGTTTTACAATGAATAGTACAGTAAGATTGCAGTAAAAGAAAACAGAGTTACTCTTCGAGATCGACGCCCGGTATGGATCGTACTTTGGTGCGGAGGGTCGTCGGCGGCGCTTAGAATCTCGAGATCTGAGGTTTTCGGAGGAGAGCGCTTGAGTCGAAGAGCGTATTGGCGTTGAAAAACTATGTTTGGAAGCCTTGGGGGTCGAGCCCCTTATATAATGCACTTGGGGGCGCCCTCCACCTGTCTCCCGATCCGCAAACCCTCATCCGCAACTCGGTCAGCCCTTATCCCTCCAGGATCAGGCTTGGGGTTTGACAGGGGCGCCCGGGAAGCAGGGGGCGCCCGGGTTGACTCAGTCTGCGGGCTTCTCGCTGGCTTGAACTCTATCTGCTTCGTTGGCTTGGACCCAGGGCGCCCGAGGCATCCGGGGCGCCCGGGAGCATCGGGGAGCACGGGAGCATCGGGGCGCCTGGGAGCAGTGAGCTTCCGAAGCGTTTTCTTGCTAACTCTTGTTTGGCTTTGACTTAGGGCGCCCGGGACCTCCCGAGCGTCCAACCCAGCTACTGCCCCTCTCCTTTGGGGCGATCTGAGCTGCAGAAACTTGTTCCTTCGGTCCTGCATTCAGGGTTAGTACCAAATAAAACAAAGCAAGCATGTTAGTGTATTTTACAGCCGTAGCTGTCTTGGTTCTGACTTTGGGTCTCCAAAATGGAACCCTAGGTCCAACCGACGCCTACTGTTCCCTCGACGGGGAACGCGTCCTCACCTACTCCTCTCGGGAGAATTTACCTATTGTCAACCGGCTCCTCCGGTTGGACTTTTGCCCATTAGTCCTTCGCCAGGTGCCCAGCAATCCTTCACCAGGTCTTCAGTACCAAGCAGTCCTTCGCCTGGTGCCTAGCAGTCCTTCGCCAGGTCTTCAGTACCAAGCAGTCCTTCGCCTGGTGCCTAGCAGTCCTTCGCCAGGTCTTCAGTACCAAGGAGTCCTTCACCTGGTGCCTAGCAATCCTTCGCTAGGTCTTCGGTTCCTAACAGTTCTTCGTTTGGTGCCCAGCAATCC
This sequence comes from Boesenbergia rotunda, assembly GCA_024364735.1. Taxonomy (NCBI): domain Eukaryota; kingdom Viridiplantae; phylum Streptophyta; class Magnoliopsida; order Zingiberales; family Zingiberaceae; genus Boesenbergia; species Boesenbergia rotunda. The sequence continues at coordinate 62,317 of JAGFNQ010002513.1, forward strand.
TTCGCCAGGTCTTAGTCTCCTAGCAGTCCTTCGCTAGGTGCCCAGCAGCCCTTTGCCAGGTCTTAAGGATTCGATGCCTAGCAGTCCTTCGCTAGGTGCCTAGCATTCCTTCGCTAGGACTTCAATCTGCACACTCAAGTAACATGTTAGATAGACATAACATCTTAACTTTTGAATCCTTTGCCATTATCAAATCCAAGGTTTGACTTGGGTGCTATCTGCACCAACATTCTGGTCCCAGAGAACGAACTCACATGCCCTCTTCAACCAGTGCACACAATGCTCAGTCCTCCGGACCAGGACTCCGTGCCCAGCTTCACTCACCGGGACTTCATTCAACCTAGCTTCACTCACTAGGACCCGGCTTCACTCACCAGGATTTCAGTCACCTGACTTCACTCACCAGGACCCGGCTTCACTCATCGGGATTTCAATCACCTAGCTTCACTCTCCAGGACCCGGCTTCACTCACCGGGATTTTAGTCACCTGACTTTACTCACCAGGACCTGGCTTCACCCACCAGGGTTTCCGTCACCCGGCTTCACTCACCGGGATTTCAGTCACCTGGCTTCACTCACCAGGACCCGGCTTTACTCACCGTGATTTCAATCTCCTGGCTTCACTCACCAGGACCCAGCTTCACTCACCGGGGTTTCAGTCACCTGGCTTCACTAACCAGGATCCGGCTTCACTCACCGGGATTTCAATCACTCGGCTTCACTCACCAGGACTCGGCTTCACTCACCGGGGTTTCATTCAACCTAGCTTCACTCACTATGGTTTCGTGCCCAATCCCCGACCAGGACCTAATCTGAATTCACTCAACCAAACTTAAATCGGTGTCAACACCAAATTAACAATCGGGCCAGACTGCATCAACAGTAAGGAGTACCCTATTTGATCTTTTTAGCCCGGTGGAACTAGCCGAAGTTACATCGTCACATCCTCGACTAGTTAGATCAAGATTTCTCAAAGAGTAAATTAAAAATATAATTTCTTTAAAAGATTTTGTCTAGGAAAGGGTCATTGTTCCGATACTCAAGAAGGCCCCTGTGCCTTGCCATGACCTGGAAGTCAATTATTAAAATTTATTTTTATATTACTATTTGTTAAACTTGAATCTAACTCAGGGTTCAATCAAATCTTAGAATTCACTTTAAATCAAAGATAAAACTCTTATACATCTCACAAAATAGATAAGATTTTCCTGTATTATCACTTAGAAATGGGTGATATGTTTAGGATCTAAAAGAATTAGTCCAATCCAACCAACATAACAAATCTAATTAATTTAACCCTTTATTTATCAAACCTAATTTAAAATTTTACCAAAACCTAAAAAATTTTGTTAAAACTTCAAACTTAACTATTTTTTTTAAAACTTAATAAATTTTCAAATTTAACTCAATTTTTTAAAACTTATTAAAATTTCAAACTTAGCTTAATTTTTGTAAAACTTAATAAATTTTCAAAATTAACTTAATCTTTTTTTAGAAACTTAATAAATTTTTAAAATTAACTTAATCTTTTTTACTTAATAAAGTTTCAAACTTAACTTAATCTTTTTTAAGAAACTTAATAAATTTTCAAACTTAACTTTTTTTTTTTATGAAACTTTATAAAATTTTTAAACTTAACTTAATCTTTTTTTATGAAACTTAATAAATTTTCAAACTTAACTTAATCTGTTTTAAAATCTTAATAAATTTTCAAACTTAACTTAATCTTTTTTAAAAACATAATAAATTTTCAAACTTAATTTAATCTTTTTTAACAAACTTAATAATTTTTTTTTCAAACTTAACTTAATTTGAACAAACTTTATAAATTTAATTTTTCTAACAAAACTTAAAATTCAGCTATTCAGGTCAAACTGATTAGATTGAAATCTGTCTCACAAATAGAATCATAGACATAACATGATTGATAATTTAGACCAAGTGAGATAGCCTAGGCAGTGAAATTTCAATTAATCTATCCTTATACTTATATTAATATGGATCAAAATTATGACACTTTATGTGTGGGAACATAAAGATTTGGACTGGTAGATATTGGATAGTGGGTGCTCTAGATATATGACTAGAGACAAATTGAAGTTCACCAAAATCAAATCTAAGAATCTAGGTTCAGTTGCATTTGACAACAATGCTTCACTTAAGATTATTGGTTCTGGTAATATTCAACTGAGCTCAGATTTAATTATTATGAAAGTATTATTGGTTGATTAGTTTAAGTTTAACTTGTTTAGTATTAGTTAGCTTTGTGATACTGGTTATATAATTACTTTTTTCAATCTAGATTGCCTGATTAGGAATATAAAAGACCCAAAAATGACACTTAAGGGAATTAGGAAGAATAATATTTATGTTATCAATCTACCCTCTTCACCTAAATACTTTTTAACCCAACAAGAAGAAACTAACTTGTGGCATAGAAGACTAGGTTACACCCATGTAAAATTGATTTAAAAACTAAGACAAAATAGACTGGTTAAGGTTATACCTAAACTTAGACATTTTGAAAACTCAATTTGTAATCCATGTCAACAAGGTAAACAAACCAAGTCAACTCACAAACCTACCCAATCTGTTCTAATTCAATCCACACTTGAGTTCCTACACATAGACCTATTTGATTCTCATAGAGCCAAGTCACTAAGTTGAAATCGATATTGCTTAGTAATAATTGATGACTAATCTAGATTCACCTGGGTTAAATTCTTAAAAATCAAAGACGAAACCTTTGAAATCTTTAACACTTTATGTAAAGTAATTGAAAATGAAAAAACACTAAAATTAAAAGAATAAGAAGTGCCCATGGGGAAGAAATTGAAAATCTAAGGTTAATGATTTCTGCAAAATAAATAGATATATATGTGAATTTTCTTGCCATAGAAACCCACCCCTCCAACAAAATAGTATAGTTGAAAGAAAGAATAGGACCCTTTAAGAAGTTGCTAAAACTATGCTCAACGAATATAACTTATCAAACACATTTTGGGTAGAAGCAATAAATACAACCTGTTATATCCAAAAAAGGGACCTAATAAATAAAAGACATAATAAAACATCCTATGAAGTATATTATCACAAACTACCTAACCTATACTACTTAAAAGTTTTTAGGTGTAAAGTGCATATCATAAACACTAAAGACTATTTAAGTAAATTTCAATCTAAATCAACACTTGGAATATTTGTAGGGTCCTCAACCAAAAATAGGGCATATAGGGTCTATAACAAACATACCCTTAAAATTGAGGAAATCACAAATGTAATATTTGATGAAGAAATAGTAACTAACCAAGCCAATCCACCTATCTTATGTTGGGACCGGGTGCATGCCGACAAGGACACGTATTGTAATTGTTACATAATTACATGTAGCGGAAACAAAAGCATGAATAATTTCCTAAATTATTCTAACACATATCCTAAGCATGCAATGTGTTCACATAATCATAATATAAAAATTTTTGCAGAAAAGGAAATTACTCTACGAAATACTTTGCGTAACTTGGAAGAAGGGACGAGATCCAACCGTTAGCGTCCCTTGAAAGCTCCGCCTCTATTCGTATCCACGCCGAGTATCGTCGGGATGACTTCGCTAAGCCACGAGTTTCGTGTTCACGAGAACTACTAGATTCTCCGTGAACACGACGAAAACCGAGAGAGTAATCAAATCGAAAGACTCACCACCAAGGTCGGCCGAAGAGGAAGATCGTCGCAAGGAAGAACTTCGTCGCCTTGATGCTTCTCCTTGTGCCCACGTCAAGAAGAAAGGGGAAAGGCCTATGGCCGGCCAAGAGAGAGGGAGAGAAGAAGAGGAGAGAGCCCAAGCAATTCTTGGATGGATCATCTACCAAGGCACCCCTTGGGTCCTTTATATAGGGAGAGGTTTCTTAATTCCCAAGCAAACCTCTCCTTGATTATGGAATAATTTCTCAATCAATCCATAATCAAGGCTCTCATGATCAAGCCTCCTCTCCTTGATTATGGAATAATTTCTCAATCAATCCATAATCAAGGCACTCTTTCTTTTGGCATGATTATATAAAATTTATAAAACAAACCAACCATTGGTTCATTATATAAAAATTTATATATATAAAATTTATATAACCTTTTATAAAATAAACCAACCTTTGGTCTATTTTATAAAACAAACCAAAATAGCCTTATCCTTTAGTGGTGGCCGAAATTCATATACAAGAGATCTCATCTCAAGTGGTCGGCCAAGATTTTATCCAAACCATAGGTCCCCATGGTTCAAAACCCACCAATGGATTAAATTTTGTCATCTTTGATTTATTATAAATTTTTTATAAAACAAACCAACTCTTTGGTTTATTTTAATTCATGATAAAATAATCCCATGGATTATTTTAAGCTTATAATAAACCATACCACCTTGGATCAAATCCCTTAATGAATTAAACTTATTTAATTCACCTATTAAGTCTTTAAAAGACATAGCCATTCTATGCTTCCGATGCGTCTGAAATAAATTCAGTTTTGACTATTGTTTGGACTTACCAAAAATAGTCTATCTCGATTGGAGAATCCAATTCTCAACTCGTTTTAAATCCTTCGAATTACTCATTATGCGTGTGACCAAATAGGCTTTCAATTTATGTTGGTCGTCCATAATTAACTAATTAATTATAGAACGATCATGAGTGGCACCTAGTAGTACATCATGATCCCCAATTAATTGAAAGATCAACGGTTGACCTTAGAAATTATTCTGAAACCCTTCAGCAGCTATAATGAATCGTGCCCCATTCCCTTCACCATCTTATACCCACTTGGTTCAGGACATGGTCTATGTGTGTCAGTCCCCACTAGGCTGACTACGTCACAACTAGCCCAAGTAACGTTTTCTCGTCCTACGGATTCTAATTACTCTCATGTATCTGAGATATTCATACTCTGATCATGTGATGCTCTAGCCAGAGGCTTCGAGTAATAATCCGACAATAGGCCATGGGTATACATCTCCTCGCAAGGAGTGGTGAATCCTTTGTAGGCTGTTCAAACATCTTCGGGCACTTCGGCTTATACCCAATCATCCTGGGTTCACACCTCCTTGGAGATGCTTGCTTAAGATGTCAAAGTATAAGTCTTCATGACCAAGATGACTTGAACCCCGCAAGTCAAAGGAACATCGCACTTAAGCTGCAGTAAGAACTTCATTGACATATCTATATGTAGATTACCATATGAAGTTTTACAGCCAATCACTCCAATGAACTAGTTCCCTTAACTAGCATTCATGTTTATCTCTGGACATCCCAATGTCACCAACCAGTGAGAATCAGCTGATTAGAGAATAACTCATGCTAGTCTCAACAGAATTGATAGTGTCCGTATTTATCAATTCATCGACTAGGGACAATTTCAATACTTCACAATTGCACATGTAGAGATAATCACTAGTTGTGAATTCATCACAAATTCTCTCCTGCTGTGAATTATATTGCGGGCATTCAGTGAATGAGTTTAAGATCTCAATCAAATACACAAATAACATGTATACTCAAATAGTGAATATTCATTTATTAAAGTAAATGATTACAATCATAAGGCGATTGCCTTAGGACACTTCTCTCATATTACTAACAAACTCCCACTTGGCCTAATGCCAATCGCTATGGTATCCAATACCACAGGCTCTAACATGACCCTCAAACTTGCTTTGAGGCAAGACCTTAGTTAAAGGATCCGCTAAATTCCTTTCAGTGGGAATTTTCTCAATTTGTATATCATTCCTACTTATAATCTCTCTGATTAGATGACAGCGGCAAAGCACATGTTTGGATCGCTGATGAGACCTTGGTTCCTTTGCTTGTGCAATAGCTCCATTGTTGTCGCAGTAAACCGGCACTGCTTCATCAATGGTTGGAACCACACCAAGTTCTGAGACAAACTTCTTGATCCAGACTGCTTCCTTTTCTGCTTCCGAAGCTGCAATATATTCCGCTTCCGTGGTAGAATCCGCTACGGTGTCTTGTTTGGAACTCTTCCAACTTATTGTGTCTCCATTCAAAGTAAATACGTATCCAGACTGAGATTTGGAGTCATCCTTATCTGTCTGGAAACTGGCATCTGTATACCCACGTATTACCATATCTCCTTCTCCATATATTAGGAACACATCCTTAGTTCTTCTAAAGTACTTAAGGATTGTCATGACAGCCGCCCAATGATCCATTCCTAGATCAGATTGGTATCTGCTTGTGACGCTCAGAGCATACGATACATCGGGCCTAGTACATAACATAGCATACATGATAGATCCTATCGCGGATGCATAAGGAATCTTGTTCATGCAAATCCTCTCGTCTTGTGTGCGCGGACACATAGACTTCGAAAGGTTGATCCCATGCCGGATGGGAAGGTAACCTTTCTTGGATTCCGACATGCTAAACCTTTCTAGCACTCGGTCTATATATGTAGACTGCGAAAGACCAAGCAACCGTTTCGATCTATCTCTATAGATTCTAATCCCAAGGATATAGGTTGCTTCTCCCAGGTCTTTCATGGAGAAAGTTTTGGACAACCAAATTTTAACTGACTGTAAGACTGATATATCGTTTCCTATAAGTAATATGTCATCGACATATAACACTAGGAATACGACTGCACTCCCACTAACCTTCTTGTACACACAAGGTTCGTCAGGATTTTGTGAGAAATCAAACTCTTTGATTGTCTCATCAAAACGGATGTTCCAGCTCCTGGATGCTTGTTTTAGTCCATATATGGATCGTCGAAGCTTGCATACTTTGGTTTTATCAACCGATGTAAAATCTTCAGGTTGTATCATGTATACATCCTCAAGGAGGTTTCCATTAAGGAAAGCTGTTTTCACATCCATTTGTCATATCTCATAATCATAATGAGCTGCTATGGCCAGGAGCATCCGAATGGATTTAAGCACAGCTACTGGCGAATAGGTTTCGTCATAATCAATTCCATGTTTCTGACGATATCCTTTTGCCACTAATCTAGCTTTAAAGGTAACAACATTACCTTCCATGTCGGTTTTCTTCTTGAAAACCCACTTGCACCCTATGGGCTTAATCCCTTCAGGTGGGTTAACCAAGTCCCATACTTGATTTTCGTACATGGAATCCATTTCCGACTTCATGGCTTCAAGCCATTTATCCCTTTCTAAATTTTTCAGAACATCTTCATAACTGATAGGTTCGTCATCGCTAATGAGTAACACGTCGTTCGATTCACTTATGAGAAATCCGTATCTCTCTGGAATATTGCGTGTCCTATCAGACCTATATGAAGAGGTGGTGCTGTTTTAGGTTCAACTGATAGCTCATCATCATGAGTTCTCGGTTGTGGGTCTAGACTAGGTGTCTCTATAATGTCTATTGGAGTTTCTTGAACTTCTTCAAGTTCAATATTACTCCCACTGTTTTCTTGTAAAAGAAATTCTTTTTCTAGAAACATAGCATGTCTTGAAACAAACACCTTTTGTTCCAAGGGATGATAGAATTGGTAACCTTTCGTTTCCTTAGGGTATCCAATAAATAGACATTTATCAGACTTAGCATCCAATTTGTCTGATACAGTCCGCTTCACATAAGCAGGACAACCCCCTATTTTAAGGTGAGTTAAATGAGGTTTCTGACTATTCCACGTCTCATATGGAGTAGTATAGATTACCTTGGTCAGGACTCTGTTTAGCAAGTAAACAACTGTCTTAAGTGCATAGCCCCAAAAGGATTTTGGAAGAGTTGCATGATTTATCATAGATCTAACCATGTCCATCAAGGTTCGGTTACGCCTCTCAGATACACCATTATGCTGTGGTGTATACGGCGGAGTCCATTGAGACAATATCCCATTGTCCCTAAGATAATCTTGAAACTCTTGACTTAAGTATTCACCACCCCGATCGGATCGAAGTATCTTAATACTTTTGCCAAGTTGTTTCTCTACTTCACTTCTGAACTCTTTGAATTTCTCAAAAGCTTCAGTATTTGTGTTTCATTAAGAAACACATACCCGAATCGGTGAGTGATCATCGATAAAGGTAATGAAGTAGCTATAGCCTCCTTGGTGCAAGAGTTGACATTGGTCCACATACATCAGTATGTATTAGACCAAGCAATTCTCCCACTGGTTTACCTTTTCCGGAAAAGGGTAATTTGGCCATCTTGCCTTTTAAGCATGATTCGCATGTATCAAATGAACCGGGTTCAAATGATTCCAGAATTCCACATCGGTGTAATTTGGTCATGCGTTTCTTACTTACATGGCCAAGACGACAATGCCACGTATAGGAGTCTATTTGATTATCTATTCGAGCACGTTTGTTGCTAACTTCGATATTGAAAACGTCACCGGATAAATCTAACGTGTAGATACCATTGCATAAAGTTCCGGTCCCATAAAGAACACCATTTAAAGTTATGTAACAACAATTGTTACTAAAAGTTAAATGATAACCCTTTTCATTCAAGCATGAAATAGATACAATGTTCTTTATTAACGAAGGAACAAAATAACAATTATCCAATTCTAAGACAAGTCCAGTAGGGAGCTTTAGCAAATATGTTCCGATGGCAACAGCAGCAATCTTTGCTCCATTTCCAACTCGCAAATTCGCTTCTCCCTTGACGAGTCTTCTTCTATTCCTTAGCCCCTGTATGTCATTACATATATGTGAGCTACACCCAGTATCAAGTACCCAGGTGTTGAGGAAATAGAGTGACATTCAATAACGAAGATACCTGAAGA
>JAGFNQ010002513.1:88065-117547 GCA_024364735.1 Boesenbergia rotunda
CTGTTTTTAGGTTCAACTGATAGCTCATCATCATGAGTTCTCGGTTGTGGGTCTAGACTAGGTGTCTCTGTAATGTCTATTGGAGTTTCTTGAACTTCTTCAAGTTCAATATTACTCCCACTGTTTTCTTGTAAAAGAAATTCTTTTTCTAGAAACACAGCATGCCTTGAAACAAACACCTTTTGTTCCAAGGGATGATAGAATTGGTAACCTTTCGTTTCCTTAGGGTATCCAATAAATAGACATTTATCAGACTTAGCATCCAATTTGTCTGATACAGTCCGCTTCACATAAGCAGGACAACCCCATATTTTAAGGTGAGTTAAATGAGGTTTCTGACTATTCCACGTCTCATATGGAGTAGTAGAGACTACCTTGGTCGGGACTCTGTTTAGCAAGTAAACAGCTGTCTTAAGTGCATAGCCCCAAAAGGATTTTGGAAGAGTTGCATGATTCATCATAGATCTAACCATGTCCATCAAGGTTCGGTTACGCCTCTCAGATACACCATTATGCTGTGGTGTATACGGCGGAGTCCATTGAGACAATATCCCATTGTCCCTAAGATAATCTTGAAACTCTTGACTTAAGTATTCACCACCCCCGATCGGATCGAAGTATCTTAATACTTTTGCCAAGTTGTTTCTCTACTTCACTTCTGAACTCTTTGAATTTCTCAAAAGCTTCAGATTTGTGTTTCATTAAGAACACATACCCGAATCGTGAGTGATCATCGATAAAGGTAATGAAGTAGCTATAGCCTCCTTGTGCAAGAGTTGACATTGGTCCACATACATCAGTATGTATTAGACCAAGCAATTCTCCCACTGGTTTACCTTTTCCGGAAAAGGGTAATTTGGCCATCTTGCCTTTTAAGCATGATTCGCATGTATCAAATGAACCGGGTTCAAATGATTCCAGAATTCCACATCGGTGTAATTTGGTCATGCGTTTCTTACTTACATGGCCAAGACGACAATGCCACGTATAGGAGTCTATTTGATTATCTATTCGAGCACGTTTGTTGCTAACTTCGATATTGAAAACGTCACCGGATAAATCTAACGTGTAGATACCATTGCACAAAGTTCCGGTCCCATAAAGAACACCATTTAAAGTTATGTAACAACAATTGTTACTAAAAGTTAAATGATAACCCTTTTCATTCAAGCATGAAATAGATACAATGTTCTTTATTAACGAAGGAACAAAATAACAATTATCCAATTCTAAGACACGTCCAGTAGGGAGCTTTAGCAAATATGTTCCGATGGCAACAGCAGCAATCTTTGCTCCATTTCCAACTCGCAAATTCGCTTCTCCCTTGACGAGTCTTCTTCTATTCCTTAGCCCCTGTATGTCATTACATATATGTGAGCTACACCCAGTATCAAGTACCCAGGTGGTTGAGGAAATAGAGTGACATTCAATAACGAAGATACCTGAAGAGGATGGGGCATCGGATGCCTTCTTCTTCAAGGACTCAAGATAAACCTTGCAGTTTCTTCGCCAGTGACCCTCCTTGCCGCAGTGATGGCAAGTGCCTTTTGGTGTCTTTTCAGTCTTTTTGGCCTTTTTCTTCTTTCCCTTATTCTGTTCTTTGGCCTTCCTCTTAGAACCTTTCTTCGAGGAACCAACTAACAGTACCGTCTTCTGATCCTGCTTCACAGAAGGCTCTATAGTCTTCAGCAGGTTGAGCAACTCAGGAATGGTAGTCTCCAGCTTGTTCATCCGATAGTTCATCACAAATTGTGAGTAACTTTTGGGCAAACAATGCAGAATTAAGTCAATACTTAGTTCGTGATCCATTGCAAAACCGAGTGTGCCCAGTCGCTCAATGTACCCTAACATCTTCAACACAAACTGTGAGACAGAAGTGCCTTCCTGCATCTTAGAGGTGAAGAGGAGTCTGGAGACCTCGAACCTTTCGGATCTCGCCTGCTCGTCAAATAACTCATGAAGATGGAAGATGATGGTATAAGCATCCATATGCTCATGCTGCTTTTGCAGCTGAGGTACCATAGCGGCTAGCATGATGCAACTCACAAGTTCAGAATCGGTCACATGTTTCTGATAGGCCACTAACTGGTCTGGAGTTGCATCTTCTGGAGGACGGTTGGGAAGTTGATCTTTAAGGACATAAGCAAGCTTTTCTGCCTTGAGGACTATCCTCAGGTTTCGAAGCCAATCCATGAAGTTTGGCCCAGTCAGCTTAATGGTGTCCAAAATGGAACACAAATTCAGAGAAGACATGATCAAGTGATTATCCTAGAAATACAAATTGAGCTTATGTAAGAAGAATGATAAAGAATGCATCAACATACATTAATTAAATCCTATTTATTTTTCGAATCGAATAACCCTTTTTTTCAATTCGGGAGATCGTAGGAAGATCTCCAAATAGGTTGATATCCAACCATAGATAAGAACAACCATGGCTGGGGCCATCAAGTTATTCTTAGCTATGAAGGTAGGTAATTATACCGATTACATATCACACATATGTAACTATCACATTATGCTATCAACTAATTGAATGTTTGCATAAATCATTGGGTTGTTAACTCATTAACAAGTATGCAACATTATACATAGCACCCAACTGCACCTCTCTTTACATCGACCTTGGCTGTGGCACAACAAATCGATGCTCCAAGCTTAAGGCTGACCCATTAATCAAGAAATAGTTTTAATATGGTTGGAGCTCATTCAACCGTTTAGTCAGGCTTGGATGTGTCCAACAACCAAAACTAAGGATTGACCTCTGACTCCAACTATATTAATCATAAACTAATTCCATGGTTTGAACATGTTGAGGTTCAAGCCGGGCATGGATGTGTCCATCAACCCAAACGAGAAACAAAACTCCGGTTCTAACCATATTAATGGAAGGTGTTGGCCTTAATATTTTGTAAGGGGTTTTGGGTCTCATCCTTTTCTTTTAAGCACATTCATGACATATAATTATGTCATGTTCTAACGATTTCCTTAATAAAGTATGTATGTGACTTAATTTATCAAGTCTCATTAATTGAATTAGGAACCGGATTTCCTAATTCTAATTTCACACTTTATTCAAGGAATTGTTTTGGGAAACAATTTCCTAAATTGTCATAATCAATTTCGGAAATAATATGTTTAAGACTTTGATTTCTCTAAATCAAATCTTATTAAATTAAGAGACAGATTCCCTTAATTCAACCACATATTATTTTCATGAAAATCTTATTTAAGGAAATATACTCTATAGGAAACAATTTTCCTAATTAATTTTGGAGACAATAATATGTAAGAGCATCACCTCATAAATCAAATAAGGAAATTATCATTTGAGAATCACCTCAAAAATTTCCAAGATTTGATCACATATTTTATTTATGGAAAATTAATATCAATAAATAACTTAATTTGGACGGCTCCCCGAGGCTCAATCCAAAATAAGAATTTATTGATAATATAATTTGGACGGCTCCCCGAGGCTCAATCCAAATTAAACATTTGACAATTTAAATTCAATTTAGGAAATTTAATTATAACAACTAACTTTAAATTGGACGGCTCCCCGAGGCTCAATCCAAAATAAAGAATTTTGTAAATAATTTAATTTCCAATTATGAATTTAAATGCCAATTAATATTCCATAATTTGTCCAGACTTTCTTGAAAGAAAGTGCCAAAAATTGCGGGCTTTCTATAAATGGGAAGTTTCCAAAAATAAAATTTTCAGAATAATTGTAAGTTTCTGGTACAAAGAAAACTTACGTATTTCCAAAATTGAAAATTTTCCAAAATAGGAAAGTTTCCAAAAATGGAAAGCTTTCACAATTATCATAAAATTTCAGAAATAGGGATATTTCAAAAGTTTGCGAAATTTCATGAGGATTTCCAAACCTTGAAATTCCTAAATCTAAAATTTACCATAATTGGAAAGTTTCCATAATTGGAAAATTTTCAAAAATTGAGATCATGACAAAGTTTTCCGCAAAACAATTATATGATTATGTCGAACACTAACTGGCTCTGATACCACTGTTGGGACCGGGTGCATGCCGACGCGGACACGTATTGTAATTGTTACATAATTACATGCAGCGGAAACAAAAGCATGAATAATTTCCTAAATTATTCTAACACATATCCTAAGCATGCAATGTGTTCACATAATCGTAATATAAAATTTTTGCAGAAAAGGAAATTACTCTACGAAATACCTTGCGTAACTTGGAAGAAGGGACGAGATCCAACCGTTAGCGTCCCTTGAAAGCTCCGCCTCTATTCGTATCCACGCCGAGTATCGTCGGGATGACTTCGCTAAGCCACGAGTTTCGTGTTCACGAGAACTACTAGATTCTCCGTGAACACGACGAAAACCGAGAGAGTAATCAAATCGAAAGACTCACCACCAAGGTCGGCCGAAGAGGAAGATCGTCGCAAGGAAGAACTTCGTCGCCTTGATGCTTCTCCTTGTGCCCACGTCAAGAAGAAAGGGGAAAGGCCTATGGCCGGCCAAGAGAGAGGGAGAGAAGAAGAGGAGAGAGCCCAAGCAATTCTTGGATGGATCATCTACCAAGGCACCCCTTGGGTCCTTTATATAGGGAGAGGTTTCTTAATTCCCAAGCAAACCTCTCCTTGATTATGGAATAATTTCTCAATCAATCCATAATCAAGGCTCTCATGATCAAGCCTCCTCTCCTTGATTATGGAATAATTTCTCAATCAATCCATAATCAAGGCTCTCTTTCTTTTGGCATGATTATATAAAATTTATAAAACAAACCAACCATTGGTTCATTATATAAAAATTTATATATATAAAATTTATATAACCTTTTATAAAATAAACCAACCTTTGGTCTATTTTATAAAACAAACCAAAATAGCCTTATCCTTTAGTGGTGGCCAAATTCATATACAAGAGATCTCATCTCAAGTGGTCGGCCAAGATTTTATCCAAACCATAGGTCCATGGTTCAAAACCCACCAATGGATTAAATTTTGTCATCTTTGATTTATTATAAATTTTTTATAAAACAAACCAACTCTTTGGTTTATTTTAATTCATGATAAAATAATCCCATGGATTATTTTAAGCTTATAATAAACCATACCACCTTGGATCAAATCCCTTAATGAATTAAACTTATTTAATTCACCCATTAAGTCTTTAAAAGACTTAGCCATTCTATGCTTCCGATGCGTCTGAAATAAATTCAGTTTTGACTATTGTTTGGACTTACCAAAAATAGTCTATCTCGATTGGAGAATCCAATTCTCAACTCGTTTTAAATCCTTCGAATTACTCGTTATGCGTGTGACCAAATAGGCTTTCATTTATGTTGGCCGTCCATAATTAACTAATTAATTATAGAACGATCATGAGTGGCACCTAGTAGTACATCATGATCCCCAATTAATTGAAAGATCAACGGTTGACCTCAGAAATGATTCTGAAACCCTTCAGCAGCTATAATGAATCGTGCCCCATTCCCTTCACCATCTTATACCCACTTGGTTCAGGACATGGTCTATGTGTGTCAGTCCCCACTAGGCTGACTACGTCACACCTAGCCCAAGTAACGTTTTCTCGTCCTACGGATTCTAATTACTCTCATGTATCTGAGATATTCATACTCTGATCATGTGATGCTCTGGCCAGAGGCTTCGAGTAATAATCCGACGATAGGCCTTGGGTATACATCTCCTCGCAAGGAGTGGTGAATCCTTTGTAGGCTGTTCAAACATCTTCGGGCACTTCGGCTTATACCCAATCATCCTGGGTCCACACCTCCTTGGAGATGCTTGCTTAAGATGTCAAAGTATAAGTCTTCATGACCAAGATGACTTGAACCCCGCAAGTCAAAGGAACATCGCACTTAAGCTGCAGTAAGAACTTCATTGACATATCTATATGTAGATTACCATATGAAGTTTTACAGCCAGTCACTCCAATGAACTAGTTCCCTTAACTAGCATTTATGTTTATCTCCAGACATCCCAATGTCACCAGCCAGTGAGAATCAGCTGATTAGAGAATAACCCATGCTAGTTTCAACAGAATTGAATGTGTCCGTATTTATCAATTCATCGACTAGGGACAATTTCAATACTTCACAATTGCACATGTAGAGATAATCACTAGTTGTGAATTCATCACAAATTCTCTCATGCTGTGAATTATATTGCGGACATTCAGTGAATGAGTTTAAGATCTCAATCAAATACACAAACATGTACACTCAAATAGTGAATATTCATTTATTAAACTAAATGATTACAATCATAAGGCGATTGCCTTAGGACACTTCTCTCATATTACTAACATCTTAACCAATCAACCTAACTTAACCAACTCAAACCAAGACTTAGAAGATGTAGAATCAATACATGAATCTAGTTTCAACCAACCGGATGAACCAATAACTAAACCAATTGAACCATCATCTAGGATTAAGTTAAATCACCGAACTGACCAAATTTTGGGTGACCCAACATTAGGTATTAGAACTAGATCATCCTATAGAAATCTAAGTCAGATTGTCTTGATTTTTAAGATTGAACCTAAGTCAATAGAAGAAGCCTTGCCTGACCTAGACTGGATTATCACCATGCAGGAAGAACTGCCCTAATTTGAGAGAAATCAAGTCTGGAAGTCAATACCAAAACTAGAAGGTAAGACCATAATAGACACTAAGTGGATTTTTAGGAATAAGTTAGATAATAAACGAGAAATAGTTAGAAATAAAGATCGTTTAGTCGCTAAAGGGTTTAGTCAAATTGAGGGATTATATTATGATGAAACCTATGCACCTATAGCTAGACCGGAAGCAATTAGAATGCTTTTAGCCTATGCAACTTTATTTGCTAGACCGGAAGCAAATAAAAGATCATGTCTGCCGGGCTTTTAGTCTAGTTTGCATGCTCCTATAGATTTAGAAGTCAGCATCTCATAAGCACATTAGGGATATCTTACTTGACAACTTAGACTGAGTTGAGATTCTTAGGCCTATGCTTTAACTCAAGATGCTATAAGTTAGTGCATCAAAATAGTTGGGATAATAAATACAGTTAAAAATCAATCAAGTTAAGTAATCAAGCTTAGCAAATCTAACTTGACTTGACTACTTAACTTGATTAACCCAAGTGAAAGTTACTATTTTATAACAGTTAGTAAGTAATAAACTGGGTTAGACAGGGACCCGAAGATTTATTTTTTTATTTTGTTATTCAAATTACGTTTCAAATTTGTTGGTTGTTTACCTTTTATTTTTGGACTCAAATCATGCTTAAACTCAAATGGGTGAATCAAATTGGTTACGAGATCTTTTCTTAGTTATTCTTGTTTTTAGCATTAACTATTTGCTTCACTTAAAATAATTATTCAATTTTTATTTAGCATTATTTAATTGCTTAACTTAAAAATTCTTTTTAAAATTTACTTAACATTATTTACTTACCTCACTTAAATATTTATCACTCAATTTTTTTTCCAACATTTACTTAGCATCATTTTCAATTTTGACTTGCTTCACTTAAAATTGTTTTAAAAATATTACTTAGGATTTATTTAGTGTGATTTAATTGCATTTCAAAAATTAATACGAGCTCTGATACCTAAATTTTTTTCCTAAAAATCAATTTTCTTAACCAAAATGTTTTTCATATATTTCAAAGGGGGAGAGAAAAGAAAAGTTAAAAGGAAAATAAAAGTTAAAAAGAATTTTTTTCTTCTAAGTTGCAAAAGAGTTTTTTCAAAGTAATTTACATTTTAAAATTCTATTTTCAAAGGGAGAGAGAAAGGAAAAGTTCAAAATTTTCTTTCAATTTTACTTAGAGTTTTCAATGTGTGTACAATTTTTCAAAGTTTTATTGTTTTCAAAAAGCCTTTTAATTAAAAAATGTACATTTTACAAAAGCATCAGGGAGTTTCATATCAAGGGTGAGTTTCATGCATTTTCAATTTTACAAGTTTTCTTAAAATACTTTAAAATTAAATTATAACTTGTAAATATTTCTAACTTTGAAATGATACTTTGAAAAATCACTCTTACCTTGAAAAAATGTTGGACTATATTTCTTTAATGCTTTTGCTACTTGGCTAATTATTTATTTTAACTTAACTTTTGAACTGGGTTGCCATAAATCAAAAAGGAGGAGATTATTGGTGTCGGAAGCACCAGATTGAATCTAGTTTTGATAATGCCAAAGGGTTCAAAGTTGAGTATGCTTTTGAATGTAATGTGTTTCAATAAGTATGTAATAATGTTCTAGTTTACCTAGGCATTGTTGATGCAGTCTGACCCTGATTGGTATTTTGGTGTTTGACATGGATTTAAGTTTGATTCAAGTTTGGTTGAATTCGGATTAAGTCCAGGTGGATCGGGAGATCGCACGCTGGCACGTGAAAAGTCCTAGCTTGGAGGGCTAGGTGTGAAAAGTCCTAACTTGGAGGGTTAGATGTGGAAAAGTCCTAGCTTGGAGGGCTAGGTGTGAAAAGTCCTAGCTTGGAGGGCTAGGTGTGAAAAGTCCTAACTTGGAGGGTTAGGTGGGAAAAAGTCCTAGCTTGGAGGGCTAGGTGTGAAAAGTCCTAGCTTCGAGGGCTAGGTGTGAAAAGTCCAAACTTAGAGGGTTAGGTGGGAAAAAGTCCTAGCTTGGAGGGCTAGGTGTGAAAATTCCTAACCTGGAGGGTTAGGTGTGAAAAAGTCTTGGCTTGGAGGGCTAGGTACTAGCTTGGAGGGCTAGGTCCTAGCTTGGAGGGCTAGGTTGGATGAAACCCTGGCTTGGAGGGCTAGGTCCTAGCTTGGGAGGCTAGGTTGAAGTCCCGATGAGTGAGACTTGGTATGGAGTCTTAGTCTAGGGGACTGAGCACGAGTCAGAGAAGGGCTGGAAGCTTATTCTCGTGACTTAGAGTGGATTTGACCTTGCCTGGATCGGTCTGGTGACCGATCAAGGAAGTTGGCACGGAGTTCCCTTGTGGATCGGTCTGGTGACCGATCCAGCTATGTCTGATCAGTCTGGTGATCGATCAGGGAGCATACAGGGACTTTGGGAACCTTACTGCTCGGCTCCGGATCGGTCTGGTGACCGATCAGGGAGCATACAGAGACTTTGGGAACCTTACTGCTCGGCTCCGGATCGGTCTGGTGACCGATCAGGGAGCATACAGTGAGTTTGGAAAACTTTCTGTGCGGCTCCTGATTGGTCTGGTGACCGATCAGGGATACTATTCAGATCATTCTGGTGAACGATCAATTGTCGCGAGATTCTCACTATAACCGATCAGGCTGGAGCCTGATTGGTCAGGAAGCAGCCTGATCGGTCACTGGACCGATCAGGGCACAGCCTGATAGGTCTGGGGACCGATCAGGAGTGTGCAGCAGACTGCTGGATAGGTCTGGTGACCAATCAGGATCCTCTCTGATCGGTCTGGGGACCGATCAGGGCCTGAACTTTAATTCAAATTCACTATCAGACGCTCTGATCGCGTCTGTTTTCTCTGTCGATTCTCTGATACACTCCTGATTATGTTTGATATGATTTGCTAAGCTTCTGTTAAAGCGTGCAAGCTTTATAGGAGGATTCAAACACTCAAGGAGGGTCAATGGGAGGTTTTACTTGGAGCATGTTTGAATTCTTTCTTTTCTCAGGTTTCAACGGCGTCTGAGGAACGGCTGGCATCTGACGGAGGCTTAGCTGGAGAGGGACTACAGTGGACTGAGTGCTCAGGGAGGTCAGTGGGTTCAGGCTGTGCTCAGGGATGCTGATGGAGCCAGGCGATGAAGCAGGAGCTTAAGAGGAAGATGAGAAACAGAGGAGAATAAAAGAACGAACAGGAAAACAAGCAAGTGTGGCTGTGGGTTTCGCTGTTGTTGTTGTGCTCCTTGTGTAGCTTCTCTCTTGAGCTTTCTTGCTACTGTCTTGTGAGAGGTTCCTCCTTAGTCTCATGAGCTTACCTTGTATCCTATTGAGACGTTTGTGGAGAGGTTTCTCCACCGAGAAGGAGGCGCTGATTTATCCGGGTCACCGGGGCTTGATCTGCCGACGATCAAGGGATCACCCACCTTACGGGCACGTCAAGGAGTAGGGGCAAGTTATCCCTGAACCTTGTAAACGATCCTTGTTAGCGTTTTTGGGTTGCTTTTCATTTCTGCAGTTATTCTCTGTTTTGTATTTCTTTCGCTGTGCTACTAACCCTAAGTGCAGAATCTTCAAAAGTGAAAGTGATTTTTGTGTCTGGCTATATTCACCCCCCCCCCTCTCTTTCCATCCAAGCACCAACAAGTGGTATCAGAGCTTGGGGCTCTGTTCAAGCGGCTTAACATCCGAGAGCTTACAACAACGATGGCCTTGAGAGAAGGGTTTAGCACCAGCTGACCTCCATTCTTCGACGACACTGATTTCAAATATTGGAGGTCAAGAATGGAGTTTTATCTCAAGACCAACATCAGTATGTGGTTTGCCGTGAAGGAGGGCTTCATCCCTCCAAGAGATGATGAAGGAAAAGAGCTCGACTTCTCATGGTGGTCGGCAGAACAAATCCGGAAAGGTGAGGCTGATGCAAAAGCTGTGGTCACCCTATAATGTGGGATGACCAAGGAGCAACTAACCAAGGTTGGCCCTTTCACCTCTGCCAAAGATTTATGGAACAAACACCTTGAGCTCCATGAAGGAACTCAAGACACCCGAACTACCAAGAAGGACCTCCTTCTCAGCCAACTCCAAAATTTGTCCATGGAAGAGGATGAAACCGTAAGTATACTCCATGGACATTTCAAAGAAATTTTGAATGGTTTACATTCCATCAGTGAAAAGGTAGAAAACCGAGATCTAGTAAGGTATGTACTAAGAGCTTTTCCAAGGAATGCCTTGTGGTCATCCATGGTGGATGCCTACAAGGTCTCCAAGGACCTTTCGATTCTTAAGATAGAAGATTTGTTTTGTGAGATGGAGCTACACGAGATCTCTAACACAAGCCCAAAAGAGAAAGGGTTTGCTTTAGTGGCAGGTGACAAAAAGAAAAAGAAGAATGACAAGGAGGAGGAGGAAAGCCACTGTCACGTGGCTCTCGTGGCCTTAGAAGAGTCATCCAAGGAGAGTGACAACGAATCAAGTTCCTCAATCGCGCCTTCATCATTTTCGGATGATAAAGAGGTAATCTCTCCCGAGTTGGATAAGTGCTATAGAACAATAGCATGCCTAACTAAGTTGCTTAAGAAATCTAAGGCAAAAGTTAAATCATTAAGATTAGAAGTAGAGGAATTGAAAACCTCTAAGGATGAGGTAATTGATGACTCACATGATAAGTCCCTTGAGAATGAAAATAAGGACTTGAAGAGCGAAATTGAAAATCTCAAGAATATTCTTGAGAATTTTTCAACTAGCTCTAAAACATTAGACATGGTACTAAATTGCCAAAGGGCAGTTTACAACAAAGCCAGTTTGGGTTACCAACCTAAAGAACCTAGTGTCATATCACTAATGTCTAGAACACATTTTGGATCACAAAATAAGTCTATAGTTCAAAAGGCTAGAAAGAAAATGACTAAGGCATGGGTGCCAAAGTGTTTCATTGTAGATGCCTTAGGTCCCAAAATTTAGGTACCTAAAACTTTCATATTTCGAATTGTATAAGCATTATTTGAGGGGGAGCATCTATCAACATGGGAGGTTGATATTTGGTGCTCCAAACCCATGACCAAGGAAAAAATTATCATTCACATGGTTGGTTATGGAAAATTCGAATTAAATGCTTTGAGCTTCATTGTCTTAGTTCTTATAACAAGATGATCCCTTGGCTAGTGATTTATGAAATCTCATTTGGCCAATAAGGAAACTTATCATGCAACGAATGATAGTATATCCATACTTCAAAATAAATAAACAAGTTTTGAGAAAAAAAAATTCACATGAATGGTTTAGGTTGACACATAATTTACTCTTGCCATGAATTGTTTAGGATAATTAGGTTTATTGTTGCAATTTATGTTTTCCTGCAATTCATGGTTTATGATATGCCTTATGTCAAGCCTAAGGAGTCCATTTTCTTGTATATGTTATACAACATGAATGCATGCTAAAGAACAAGGATTAACATATAGTTTGTACTAATAAGGCATCACCAAACAAAGAACATGAGCTTAAGGTTTAGGCTTAAGTTTTACTTAATATTTTGGAGATGAACTTAGTTGAATATGCCATGATCTTACTGTTTGTGTGATTAACCTTAATGTATGATACCAATTTTGTTTAAGAACAGCATGCTCACATAGTTCATGATGATTCAAGTTCCATGATTATTTTGGGTTTGGGGAGAGACTCGTGTTTGAGGGGGAGGTATATTTAAACTTAATAACCATACCCTTTTCGATGTTTGACAAAGGGGGAGAGAATGGTTGATTAAGTTTACGGTTATTGTAGGGGGAGGATTTTGATTCTCTTACGATAATTGAACTGCCTTCAATTGATCATTAATGCCTAAACTTAAATCGGGTTGTCAAACAACAAAAAATGGGGAGATTGTTGATGCAATCTGACCTTGATTGGTGTTTTGGTGTTTGACACGGATTTAAGTATGATTCAAGTTTGGTTGAATTCGGATTAAGTCCAGGTGGATCGGGAGATCGCACGCTGGCATGTGAAAAGTCCTAGCTTGGAGGGCTAGGTGTGAAAAGTCCTAGCTTGGAGGGCTAGGTGTGAAAAGTCCTAACTTGGAGGGTTAGGTGTGAAAAGTCCTAGCTTGGAGGGCTAGGTGTGAAAAGTCATAGCTTGGAGGGCTATGTGTGAAAATTCCTAACCTGGAGGGTTAGGTGTGAAAAAGTCCTGACTTGGAGGGCCAGGTCCTGGCTTGGAGGGCCAGGTCCTGGCTTGGAGGGACAGGTCCTGGCTTGGAGGGCCAGGTCCTAGCTTGGAGGGCTAGGTTGGATGAAACCCTGGCTTGGAGGGCTAGGTTCTAGATTGGGAGGCTGGGTTGAAGTACCGGTGAGTGAGACTGGGCATGGAGTATTGGTCCGGGGGACTGAGCACGAGTCAGAGAAGGGTTGGAAGCTTGTTCTCATGACTTAGAGTGAATTTGACCTTGCCTGGATCGATCTAGTGACCGATCAGGGAAGTTGGCACGAACTTCCCTCGTGGATCGGTTTGGTGACCGATCCAGCTATGTCTGATCGGTCTGGTGACCGATCAGGGAGCATACAGGGACTTTGGGAACCTTACTGCACGGCTTCGGATCGGTCTGGTGACCGATCAGGGAGCATATAGGAAGTTTGGAAAACTTTCTGTGCGGCTCCTGATCGGTCTGGTGACCGATCAGGGATACTATTCAGATCGTTCTGGTGAACGATCAATTGTCGCGAGATTCTCACTATAACCGATCAGGCTGGAGCCTGATTGGTCAGGAAGCAGCCTGATCGGTCACCGGACCGATCAGGGCACAACCTGATAGGTTTGGGGACCGATCAGGAGTGTGCAGCAGACTGCTGGATAGGTCTGGTGACCAATCAGGGTCATCTCTGATCGGTCTGGGGACCGATCAGGCCTGAACTTTAATTCAAATTCACTATCAGATGCTCTGATCGCGTCTGTTTTCTCTGTCGATTCTCTGATACACTCCTGATTATGTTTGATATGATTTGCTAAGCTTCTTTTGAAGCGTGCAAGATTTATAGGAGGATTCAAACACTCAAGGAGGGTCAATGGGAGGTTTTACTTGGAGCAGGTTTGAATTCTTTCTTTTCTCAGGTTTCAACGGCGTCTGAGGAACGGCTGGCGTCTGACGGAGGCTCAGCTAGAGAGGGACTTCAGTGGACTGAGTGCTCAGGGAGGTCAGTGGGTTCAGGCTGTGCTCAGGGATGCTGATGGAGCCAGGCAATGAAGCAGGAGCTTAAGAGGAAGATGAGAAACAGAGGAGAATAAAAGAACGAACAGGAAAACAAGCAAGTGTGGCTGTGGGTTTCGCTGTTGTTGTTGTGCTCCTTGTGTAGCTTCTCTCTTGAGCTTTCTTGCTACTGTCTTGTGAGAGGTTCCTCCTTAGTCTCATGAGCTTACCTTGTATCCTATTGAGACGCTTGTGGAGAGGTTTCTCCACCGAGAGGGAGGCGCTGATTTATCCGGGTCACCGGGGCTTGATCTGTCGACGATCAAGGGATCGCCCACCTTACGGGCACGCCATGGAGTAGGGGCAAGTTATCCCCGAACCTTGTAAACGATCCTTGTTAGCGTTTTTGGGTTGCTTTTCATTTATGCAGTTATTCTCTATTTTGTATTTCTTCCGCTGTGCTACTAACCCTAAGTGCAGAATCTTCAAAAGTGGAAGCGATTTTTGTGTCTGGCTATATTCACCCCCACCCCCCACCCCTCTCTAGCCATCCAAGCACCAACAGGCATGAAGTCTTGATCTAGAAGGTTGAGCAAGAAGTCCTGGTCGAGGACTGGGCACAAAGACCTGGCCGAGAGTTGGGCACCGAAAACCTGGTGAGTGAAGCCGAGCACGAAGACCTAGTTTGGAGGTCTGGGCATGAAGACCTGAAGGGGGGTCGGACACCGAAGACCTGATCCGGAAGATCGGGCAGAAGTCTTGTCGAGCAAGAACAACGGATAGAAGTAGGGACAGGTTGAGGTACGAATGTCTCGAGATTCGAAATCTTCGAAGGTCGAACAAAAGTCCAACAGGAGGTGCCGGTTGGTAACAGGTAACTTCTCCAAAGTGGAGTAGGTGAGGTCGCGTTACATAGAAGACGGAACAATAGGCGTTGGTCCGACCTAGGATTTTAGTTGAAATCCAAAGTCAAGATTGGACAGCGTTGGCTGTCGTACATGTATCCACTTTATATGTTATTTGTGTTTGGACTAACCCTGTATTGCAGCTAAAGAAGATGAAGACTAGTCACATCTGAGGTGCTTGAAAGGACTCTGGCACCCGAGAACACAGGCACCCGAGAGGTCTCGAGCGCCCCTATGCGAGTGACTCAGCCTGGATGAGGCTGAGTTTGCGTGTGCTGGTTGGAGTTGCCATATCAGCAACACAGGCGCTTGAGAAGGATAAGTTTCGACCAGGGAGCGGATTGAGACACGGCTAGATCGCAGCGTTGGGGGCGCCCCTATAGGCACTCGGGCGCCCGTATGCCCCTTTATAAGGGGTTTTGATCACAGACTCTAAACATCAATTTTCTACAGCTTTTCTGCTCAACTGTGCTGCTCTGAAGCGATCCAGAATCACCAAAACATTACTCCAACAACGACGCGCTACTTCTTCCTTTTACTTAAAGTTGTTGTTATAATTTATTATTATTATTGTACTCAACATTGCATCTTTGTAACATCTTTTATGAATTATAGAATTATCCAACATAAACGGTCAAGGACCATGAACTTTGGAGTAAGAGTCATCACAGACTCTGAACCAAATAAAAACAAACGTGTTAGCGATTGTTCTACTTGTGTTTGTTATTTTCGCTACGTGAATTGTTACTTAAATCCAAAATTTTTAGAAATGCGATATTCACCCCCACCCCCTCTATCGCTCTTTACGATCCCACAAAGATGGCAAGGCATCATTGGGGAGTATAATAATTGGGGGTTCAATTAAACACATCACTATCAATTTGGGTTGTGAGTTATATGGGTTGAATCTACATGGCATGTAGCTCCAAGATTGACCTTAATACTTGCCTAGCGATGAAAATAATTAGTAGAGAAGCAAGAGGTTACAACTTTCTTAGGAGTAATGAGTTTCCTCTCCTCTACCCAATCCCGACCAAACTTCAGTTACAATCCCCAACAATTGGAACATTACAGATACCCTGATCATTGATCTTGCACCCACTCTGGAGGGTCATCTTGAGTCCTCTTATAGGCCTGAGACCTCTTTTGATCTCGAGCACCCCAATATACCTGAGAGCCTACTAGGAATTCATTCGCTTATGGTGATGTGAGGTGATCGAGATTTAATTTTTCTAATTTTCATGCTTGCTTGGAAGCTCTTCATGAAGATAGTTACTTCCACAAGACGATGGAGGGACACTTTGTTCTGAGCCAAGAGCAATTCCAAGAAGTTCATAATCATTTTAGGAGGACACAAAATTTTCAGGGACAAGTATTTGAATTTGTTAATGACAAGTACAAGTGGGATATAATGAGGGACTTTAGGCGCTCCATAGATTTAACTAGACAGTAAATGACCACTACCATGAGCATCTTAGCCACCTACCACATGTGCCTAGATTCCCTCCTAGACCATGCTCTCCAGACCCTAGAGATCACCCCCTCCATTATATTATCCTCCTCCATAGTGCCCTCCCATGTATCACCCTCCACTACCTTATTGATTTTATTGGGATAATGAAATTCTAAGTTTGGGGGAGAGAGAGAGTTGTACATTTGTACATACTTGTTTCTTATTTCAATACTTGTTTCAGTTTATTTCAGTTTGTTTGCATTTTATTCTAGTTAGTTGTAATTTGAATTAGTTTGTTTCTAGTTTAGTTTACTCTTTATCCGTGGCATATAAGTGCATCATTGAGTACATTACTACTAACTTGTTCTCTAGCACGCTTGTTTTTGACTTATGTTTGATTCTTAGTGCTAGTATATTTAGTGAATGATTTTTTTTCTATCTTTAATAGCATGAAATGAGCAGTATTTTTATTGGAAATATTTGAATGATAGTCTAGTTTTGAATCTCTCTTCACTTTGCTTAGTTTGGATAGTAACCTTGCAAACCAACCTTCCTCACTTTCTTGCTCACTCTCTCTCTAGTTCACAAACATTTGAACAACTTGAACGTCTAGATAATTCATGGTATGAAGTCAGTTAGTGCTTGATCCATAGTTTTTGAGGATTGATAGTTTTATTACTTGAAGATTTTGTTGTATACTTGTAGTATAGATAACAAATATCTAAAAAAAGATTAAATAATTTTATCAATTGAAAAAGAATTATTGTCAAAACTTGAATATAAAATTTTAATTAGTAACTTTGTACATAAAAAGTTAGAAAATTAAATTTTAAATGAAAATATTTTTTTTTACAATTATTACTTTTTTAATTAAAAATTAATTGATAGATATCCGTCTTGAATGAATAATGATTGAGAGAAAATATTTATTTTTTAATAAATATTAAAGGTCTTTTTCGTCTAGGACCTCAAAATCTAACTGAGACAGTCCTGCGACTAGGTCAGGCTTATGGTGGCAACCCCTATGGCGGCCCAGGCAATGCCATGCGCAAGGACATTGTTGCACCATGCGGTGATCGAAGGCGATGCAGTGGACTCCCTACATCATGAGCTCCGGCCAGAGTCAATTCACGAAGTGACGAAGGAGGGGCCAACAGCTGGTAAAGCTGAGGTACACGTCGCAACTCTTCTGTTAATACTAAAAGATTTGTGGGATCGATGTGATCGATAGAAAGGGGTGAATATCGATAATGATTTTTCAGATAAAACAGATTAAATGCAACGGAAGTAAACAAGTCAAGCATGGCTAATACTTTGTTTTTTACTTGGTTCAGAGTCTGTTACGGCTCCTACTCCAAGGTCCACTGTCCTTGACCATTTTCGTTGGGCAATACTAGAATTCGTGAATGAAGTACAAGAGTTATGATTAAGTACAAAAAATAGAAATTATACCACGCCACTAAAAGAAGGAATTTCGTTGCAGAAGCGGCGTGTCATCGATCTTTAACTTTTTGGGCGCAGAGAACTCGAGCACGAAGTCTTTATCGTTGAGATTTCGAGAGCTTGAGTTAATGTTTGGAAGAAAGGGGTGAATATCCTTTTATACTTGATCTCATGTGCCTGAGTTGCTATAGGGGCGCCCTCCACGTCACCGGATCAGCCGCGCCCTTATCCGCAGACTCGACCAACTTTTATCCTATTCTTGGGCTCCTGGGAGCACTGGGGCGCCTGGGAGCAATGAGGTGTCTGAGAGCTGACATGGTGCGTCCAACCAGCGACCATCAACTCAACTTCACCATCTGTTGAGAAAACCCATCCGGGGCACCTGAGTCCTCTCAGGCGCACGGGTTCTCGGGCGCCTGAGCCTCTCAAGCGCCCCTGATCTCAGCAGCTGGTTTATTTTGCCTGCAACCAAGGTTAGTCCAAGAACACAATATAATAAAGTAAATGCATGGATGAATGATAGCTAGAGCTGTCTGGTTCTGACTTTGGATTTCAAATGAAATCCTAGGTTAAATTGACGCCTACCGTTCCCTTTTCCGGGGAAAGCGCCCTCACCTACTCCACTCTAGAGAAGTTACCTTTTGCCAACCAGCACCTCCAATTGGACTTTTGCTCGGCCTCCGAGACTCTCGGATCTCGAGACGTCCGTACCTCGACCCGTCTCTACTTCTATCCGTAGTCCTCGCTCGGCTAAGTCTCCTGCTTGATCTTCCTGATTAGGTCTTCGGTGCCCAGTCCTCGACCAGGACTTCATGCCCAATTCCTCGAATTAGGTCTTCATGCCCAACCCTCGGTCAGGTCTTCGGTACCCAACACTCGGCTAGGACTTCATGCCCAGTCCTCGACCAAGACTTCACGCTCAATCCTACAGGTCAAGACAGCACGCCTAGGTAAATTAGGATTTTCCAGCACACTTAGTAAATTCATTAGATCACCACATAAACATAACTTTGAACTATTTGTCATTATCAAAATCAGCTTCGATCTGGTGCTTCCGGCACAAACAATCTCCTCCTTTTTAATTTATGGCAACCCAATTCAAAATTTAAGTTAAAAACTATATAAACAAGAGATAAACCATAGTTAAGTAATCAAATAAAGTAATTTTCTTTAAGACTTGACATATTTTTGAAAAAACATTTAACTCTCCCCTTGATTAGTAATCTCTCCCTTATTTTTAGAATATTTGTAATTTTTGAGAAAACCCCCTGAAATATTGCATAAAGCTCCCCCTTAATTTAACATTTTTCCACTGAAGCTTTTGAAAAAAATATGCAATTTCTACTTTGAAAGATTTTCTAATTTTTAAAAAAATTCTAAGTATGAAAATGTTCATTACTTTGAAAAATAATTCTAAGTATAATTTTGAAAAAGTATTTTAATAAAAAAACTTTTGAGTATCATTAAGGAGACTCGAAGTTAAGTGAAAATATTTTTCAAAAAATAAAGTTTTTCTTTTAAACAAAATTATTCTTTCGAAAACAAAGTTTCTTTGAAAAAGAAAAAATTTGAGAAAAATTTAGAAAAGTTTGAGTTTTAACTTTGCTTTTTCTACTCTCCCTTTGCCACATATCAAAAAATTATAGTAGATATTCTTTTTGAAAACTTTGATTAAAGAGAATATTGAGTATCAGAGCCTATGAATTTTGTAAAACCATAAGAAAATTTTGAAAAAAAATTAGGTGTTAAATTTTAAGAGAGTAAATGATAGGGAACAATTAACAAATTATGAGATAATTGAGCTAGAATTAATGCTAAAGAGCAGTTTGTTAAACCAAGTAACAGGATTTGAACCAAGTTGATATTCCTATTGAGTCCAAGCATGATTTACCTCTAATAAGTAAACCATACAAAAACAATAAAAAATACTCAAATCTTAATTCCTTGGATCTCTGTTTAACCCAGTTTGTTACTTACTAACTGTTATAAAGCAGTAGATTTCACTAGGGTTAGTCAAGTTAAGTAGTCTTATCAAGTTAGACTTTCTAAGCTTGATTACTTGACCTGATTGTTATTCAATTGTATTTATTGTCTCAACTGCTTTTGATGCACTAACTTAAAGCATCTTGAGTAAAGGCATAGATCTAAGCATCTCAAACCAATCTAACTTATCAATCAAAGTATTTTAATGTGCTTGTGAGATGATGACTTCTAAATATATAGGAGCATGCAAACTAGGGTTAAATTCTAAGCTAAGTCCATAACGACGAAATCTCTAGTTTTAAAGGCGGTAATTTTTGAAAAACTAAGTCGGAAAAAAATATTTAAAACAATATGTTTTTAAAACTATGAATTTTTGAAAAGTAGTTAATAGTTTTTGAAAAATAAAAAAATGACAAGAATCATTTCAAAAACACGTAAACGAAAAATAACCCTATTCTACTGAGCACATTTCTAGCTACCTTATTAGTGAACTAAACTCACACGTAGGTAGTGGTTTAGTGAAAATATCAACTAGGTTAGATTTTGATTCTATGTGTGTAAGTATAATTTCACCCCTAGCTACATGATCCCTAACAAAGTGGTATTTTACTTTAATATGTTTAGTTCTGGAATGGTGAATGAGATTTTTTTGTAAGATTAATTGAATTAATATTATCAATGTAGACTTTAGTGTTAGTGTAGGTCAATTGAAAATCCTTAAGGGTATCCATCATCCCTAATAATTGAACTACACATTCTCCCAGGACTATATATTCAGCTTCAGTTGTGGATAATGAAACACAGTGTTGCTTTCTACTACACCAACTAACTAAGCTGTGATCTAACATCTGACAACTTCCACTAGTACTTTTTCAATCTAGTTTGCACCCTGCATAATCTGAGTCAGAGTAGTCTAGTAGGTTAAAATTAGGAGTTCTAGTTACAAAATTCCTACATTTAGGTTACCTTTAATATACCTAAGTGGGACTCCTTATCACAAGTTTGGTACCTAGCATAAATATCTACTGCAAATAAAATGTCAGGTCTGCTAGCAGTTAGGTAAAATAGGCTACCTATAACACTTCTAAAGTGCTTCAAGTCCACTGGTTTTCCTTCTGGGTCTCAATCTATGTTAATATTTGTTGCCATCGGGGTATTTATGACATTAGAGTTTTTCATTCCAAATTTTTTAATTAATTCTTTTACATATTTAAATTGATGAACATAATTTTCATCTTTAGTTTGTTTAATTTGAAGTCCTAAGAAAAAGGTTAGTTCACCTACAAGACTCATTTCAAATTCACTTTCCATTACTTTTATGAATTCTTTTAAGAAATTTGTGTTGGTTGAGCCAAAAATTATATCGTCTACATAGATTTGGGCAATGAAAATGTTATTTTCTAAGGATTTAACAAACAGGGTTGGATGAATTTGGCCTTGGTTAAACCTCTTAGAAACTAAGTAATTGGATAATCTTTCATACCAGGCTCTAGGTGCTTGTTTAAGTCCATATAGGGTCTTTTTAAGTCTAAAAACATGATTAGGATGTTCTAAGTCCTCAAAACCTGGATGTTAACTTACATAGACTTCCTCCTTTATAAATTCATTTAGAAAGACAGACTTAATTTCCATTTGATATAATTTGAATCCCTTATGGGTTGCATAAGCTAGAAGCATCTTAATTGATTCTAGTCTAGCTACAGGTGCATAGGCTTCAACATAGTCCAATCCTTCAATTTGACTAAATCCTTTAGCCACTAAGCGGGTTTTATTTCTTACTATTTCTCTTTTGTAATCCAACTTATTCCTAAAAATCCACTTAGTATCTATCACAGTCTTACCTTCTGGTTTTGGTACTAAGTCCCAGACTTGATTTCTCTCAAATTGAGCTAACTCTTCTTGCATAGCTATAATCTAGTCTGGTTCAGGTAATGCTTCGTCTATTGTCTTGGGTTCAATCTTTGAAATCAAGGTGACTTGGCTTAGGTTTCTATAGGATGACCTTGTTCTAATACCTAAGGTTGGGTCACCTAAGATTTGACCATTTGGATGATTTGACCTAGTCCTAGAAGATGGTTTAGGTTGTTCACGTTCAGGTTTAGGTTCAATTGTTTGAGTTGGTTCAATTACTGGTTTAATTATTGGTTCTCTTTCTTCTAGGTCTTGATCCGAATTATTTAGGCTTGGTTGAATGTTTGGTGAGTTGGTTAAGTTAGATAAGTTGATTGGGTTAGGTAAATTAGTAGCTGTTGTTACCATTTCTTCATCAAATATTGCATTTGTAGTTTCTTCAATTTTAAGGGTATGTTTATTATAGACCCTATATGCCCTACTTGTGGTTGAGTACCCTACAAAAATCTTTGGGGTTGATTTTGATTGAAATTTTCCTAAGTAATCTTTAGTATTTAGGTTATGTATCTTACACCCAAAAACCTTTAGATAATATAAATTAGGTAGTTCTAGAAAAAGAATTTCTTTTACAAGAAAACAGTGGGAGTAGCATTGAACTTGAAGAAGTTCAAGGAACTCCAATAGACATTACAGAGACACCTAGTCTAGACCCACAACCAATAACTCATAATGATGAGCTATCAGTTGAACCTAAAACAACACCACTTCTTCGTAGGTCTAATAGGACACACAATATTCCAGAGAGATATGGATTTCTCATAAGTGAATCGAACGACGTGTTACTCATTAGGAATGACGAATCTATCAGTTATGAAGATGTTCTGAAAAATTCAGAAAGGGATAAATGGCTTGAAGCGATAAAATTGGAAATGGATTCCATGTACAAAAATCAAGTATAGGACTTGGTTAACCCACCTGAAGGGATTAAGCCCATAGGGTGCAAGTGGGTTTTCAAGAAGAAAACCGACATGGAAGGTAAAGTTGTTACCTTTAAGGCTAGATTAGTGGCAAAAGGATATCGTCAGAAACAAGGAATTGATTATGACGAAACCTATTCCCCAGAAGCTATGCTTAAATC
This sequence comes from Boesenbergia rotunda, assembly GCA_024364735.1. Classification (NCBI taxonomy): domain Eukaryota; kingdom Viridiplantae; phylum Streptophyta; class Magnoliopsida; order Zingiberales; family Zingiberaceae; genus Boesenbergia; species Boesenbergia rotunda. Next base: position 110,648 of record JAGFNQ010002513.1, read on the forward strand.
CATTCGAATGCTCCTGGCCATAGAAGCTCATTATGATTATGAGATATGAAAAATGGATGTGAAAACAACTTTCCTCAATGGAAACCTGCTTGAGGATGTATACATGATACAACCTGAAGGTTTCACATCGGTTGATAAAACCAAAGTATGCAAGCTTCGACGATCCATATATGGACTAAAGCAAGCATCCAGGAGCTGGAACATCCGTTTTGATGAGACAGTCAAAGACTTTGATTTCTCACAAAATCTTGACGAACCTTGTGTGTACAAGAAGGTTAGTGGGAGTGCAGTCGTATTCCTAGTGTTATATGTCGATGACATATTACTTATAGGAAATGATATATCAGTCTTACAGTCAGTTAAAATTTGATTGTCCAAAACTTTCTCCATGAAAGACCTGGGAGAAGCAACCTATATCCTTGGGATTAGAATCTATAGAGATAGATCAAAACGATTGCTTGGTCTTTCACAGTCTACATATATAGACCGAGTGCTAAAAAGGTTTAGCATGTCGGAATCCAAGAAAGGTTACCTTCCCATCAGGCATAGGATCAACCTTTCGAAGTCTATGTGTCCGCGCACATAAGACGAGAGGATTTGCATGAATAAGATTCCTTATGCATCCACGATAGGATCTATCATGTATGCTATGTTATGTACCAGGCCCGATGTATCGAATGCTCTGAGCGTCACAAGCAGATACCAGTCTGATTCAGGAATGGATCATTGGGCGGCTGTCAAGACAATCCTCAAGTACTTAAGAAGAACTAAGGATGTGTGCCTAATATATGGAGAAGGTGATATGGTAATACGTGGGTATACAGATGCCAGTTTCCAGACAGATAAGGATGACTCCAAATCTCAATCTGGATACGTATTTATTTTGAATGGAGGCGCAATAAGTTGGAAGAGTTCAAAGCAAGACACCGTAGCGGATTCTACCACGGAAGCGGAATATATTGCAGCTTCGGAAGCAGCTAAGGAAGCAGTCTGGATCAAGAAGTTTGTCTCAGAACTTGGTGTGGTTCCAACCATTGATGAATCAATACCGGTTTATTGCGACAACAATGGAGCTATTGCACATGCAAAGGAACCAAGGTCTCATCAGCGATCCAAACATGTGCTTCGCCGCTATCATCTGATCAGAGAGATTATAAGTAGGACTGATATACAAATTGAGAAAATTCCCACTAAAAGGAATTTAGCGGATCCTTTAACTAAGGCATTGCCTCAAAGAAAGTTTGAGGGTCATATTAGAGCCTGTGGTATTGGGTACCGTAGCGATTGGCATTAGGCCAAGTGGGAGTTTGTTAGTAATATGAGAGAAGTGTCCTAAGGCAATCGCCTTATGATTGTAATCATTTATTTTAATAAATGAATATTCACTATTTGAGTATACATGTCTGTGTATTTGATTGAGATCTTAAACTCATTTACTGAATGTCCGCAATACAATTCACAGCATGAGAGAATTTGTGATGAATTCACAACTAGTGATTATCTCTACATGTGCAATTGTGAAGTATTGAAATTGTCCCTAGTCGATGAATTGATAGATACGGACACTGTCAATTCTTTTGAGACTAGCATGAGTTATTCTCTAATCAGCCTATTCTCACTGGCTGGTGACATTGGGATGTCCGGAGATAAACATGAATGCTAGTTGAGGGAACTAGTTCATTCGAGTGACTAGCTGTAAAACTTCATATGGTAGTCTACATATAGACATGTCGATGAAGTTCTTACTGCAGCTTAAGTGCGATGTTCCTTTGACTTGCGGTGTTTAAGTCATCTTGGTCATGGAGACTTATACTTTGACATCTTAAGCAAGCATCTCCAAGGAGGTGTGGACCCAAAATGATTGGGTATAAGCCGAAGTGCCCGAAGATGTTTGAACATCCTACAAAGGATTCACCACGCCTTGCGAGGAGATGTATACCCAAGGCCTATCGTCTGATTATTACTCGAAGCCTCTGGCCAGAGCATCACATGATCAGAGTATGAATATCTCAGATACATGAGAGTAATTAGAATTCGTAGGACGAGAAAACATTACTTGGGCTAGGTGTGACGTAGTCAGCCTAGTGGGGACTGACACACATAGACCATGTCCTGAACCAAGTGGGTATAAGATGGTGAAGGGAATGGGGCAGGATTCATTATAGCTGCTGAAGGGTTTCAGAATAATTTCTGAGGTCAACCGTTGATCTTTCAATTAATTGGGGATCATGATGTACTACTAGGTGCCACTCATGATCGTTCTATAATTAATTAGTTAATTATGGACGGCCAACATAAATTGAAAGCCTATTTGGTCACACGCATAACGAGTAATTCGAAGGATTTAAAACGAGTTGAGAATTGAATTCTCCAATCGAGATAGACTATTTTTGGTAAGTCCAAACAATAGTCAAAACTGAATTTATTTCAGACGCATCGGAAGCATAGAATGGCTAAGTCTTTTAAAGACTTAATGGGTGAATTAAATAAGTTTAATTCATTAAGGAATTTGATCCAAGGTGGTATGGTTTATTATAAGCTTAAAATAATCCATGGGATTATTTTATCATGAATTAAAATAAACCAAAGAGTTGGTTTGTTTTATAAAAAATTTATAATAAATCAAAGATGACAAAATTTAATCCATTGGTGGGTTTTGAACCATGGACCTATGGTTTGGATAAAATCTTGGCCGACCACTTGAGATGAGATCTCTTGTATATGAGTTTGGCCACCACTAAAGGATAAGGCTATTTTGGTTTGTTTTATAAAATAGACCAAAGGTTGGTTTATTTTATAAAAGGTTATATAAATTTTATATATATAAATTTTTATATAATGAACCAATGGTTGGTTTTATAAATTTTATATAATCATGCCAAAAGAAAGAGAGCCTTGATTATGGATTGATTGAGAAATTATTCCATAATCAAGGAGAGGAGGCTTGATCATGAGAGCCTTGATTATGGATTGATTGAGAAATTATTCCATAATCAAGGAGAGGTTTGCTTGGGAAGTAAGAAACCTCTCCCTATATAAAGGACCCAAGGGGTGCCTTGGTAGATGATCCATCCAAGAATTGCTTGGGCTCTCTCCTCTTCTTCTCTCCCTCTCTCTTGGCCGGCCATAGGCCTTTCGACGATCTTCCTCTTCGGCCGACCTTGGTGGTGAGACTTTCGATTTGATTATTCTCTCGGTTTTTGTCGTGTACACGGAGAATCTAGTAGTTCTCGTGAACACGAAACTCGTGGCTTAGCGAAGTCATCCCGACGATACTCGGCGTGGATACGAATAGAGGCGGAGCTTTCAAGGGACGCTAACGGTTGGATCTCGTCCCTTCTTCCAAGTTACGTAAGGTATTTCGTAGAGTAATTTCCTTTTCTGCAAAAATTTTTATATTACGATTATGTGAACACATTGCATGCTTAGGATATGTGTTAGAATAATTTAGGAAATTATTCATGCTTTTGTTTCCGCTGGATGTAATTATGTAACAATTACAATACGTGTCCGCGTCGGCATGCACCCGGTCCCAACAGTGGTATCAGAGCTGGTTAGTCTTCGACATAATCATATAATTGTTTTGCGGAAAACTTTGTCATGATCTCAATTTTGGAAAATTTTCCAATTATGGAAACTTTCCAATTATGGTAAATTTTAGATTTAGGAATTTCAAGTTTTGGAAATCCTCATGAAATTTCACAAGCTTTTGAAATATCCCTATTTCTGAAATTTCATGATAATTGTGAAAGCTTTCCATTTTTGAAAACTTTCCAATTTTGGAAATGTCCTATATTGGAAAATTTTTAATTTTGGAAATACGTAAGTTTTCTTTGTACCAAAAACTTACAATTATTCTGAAAATTTTATTTTTGGAAACTTTCTATTTATGGAAAACTCGCAATTTTGGGCACTTTCTTTCGAGAAAGTCTAGACAAATTATGAAATATTAATTGGCATTTAAATTCATAATTGGAAATTAAATTATTTACAAAATTCTTTATTTTGGATTGAGCCTCGGGGAGCCGTCCAATTTAAAGTTAGTTGTTATAATTAAATTTCCTAAATTGAATTTAAATTGTCAAATGTTTAATTTGAATTGAGCCTCGGGGAGCCGTCCAAATTATATTATCAATAAATTCTTATTTTGGATTGAGTCTCGGGGAGCCGTATAAATTAAGTTATTTATTGATATTAATTTTCTATAAATAAAATATGTGATCAAATCTTGGAAATTTTTGAGGTGATTCTCAAATGATAATTTCCTTATTTGATTTATGAGGTGATGCTCTTACATATTATTGTCTCCAAAATTAATTAGGAAAATTGTTTCCTATAGAGTATATTTTCTTAAATAAGATTTTCATGAAAATAGTATGTGGTTGAATTAAGGGAATCTGTCTCTTAATTTAATAAGATTTGATTTAGAGAAATCAAAGTCTTAAACATATTATTTCCGAAATTGATTATGACAATTTAGGAAATTGTTTCCCAAAACAATTCCTTGAATAAAGTATGGAATTAGAATTAGGAAATCCAGTTCCTAATTCAATTAATGAGACTTGATAAATTAAGTCACATACATACTTTATTAAGGAAATCGTTAGTACATGACATAATTATATGTCATGAATGTGCTTAAAAGAAAAGGATGAGACCCAAAACCCCTTACAAAATATTAAGGCCAACACCTTCCATTAATATGGTTAGAACCGGAGTTTTGTTTCTCGTCTGGGCTGATGGACACATCCATGCCCGGCTTGAACCTCAACATGTTCAAACCATGGAATTAGTTTATGATTAATATAGTTGGAGTCAGAGGTCAATCCTTAGTTTTGGTTGTTGGACACATCCAAGCCTGACTAAACGGTTGAATGAGCTCCAACCATATTAAAACTATTTCTTGATTAATGGGTCAGCCTTAAGCTTGGAGCATCGATTTGTTGTGCCACAGCCATGGTCGATGTAAAGAGAGGTGCAGTTGGGTGCTATGTATATTGTTGCATACTTGTTAATGAGTTAACAACCCAATGATTTATGCAAACATTCAATTAGTTGATAGCATAAAGTGGTAGTTACATATATGTGATATGTAATCGGTATAATTACCTACCTTCATAGCTAAGAATAACTTGATGGCCACAGTCATGGTTGTTCTTATCTATGGTTGGATATCAACCTATTTGGAGATGATCCTACGATCTCCCAAATTGATAAAAAGGGTTATTCAATTCAAAAAATAAATAGAATTTAATTAATGTATGTTGATGCATTCTTTATCATTCTTCTCACATAAGCTCAATTTGTATTTCTAGGATAATCTCTTGATCATGTCTTCTCTGAATTTGCTTCTATTTTGGACACCAATAAGCTGACTGGGCCAAACTTCATGGACTGGCTTCGAAACCTAAGGATAGTCCTCAAGGCAGAAAAGCTTGCTTATGTCCTAGAAGATCAACTTCCCAACCGTCCTCCAGAAGATGCAACTCCAGACTAGTTAGTGGCCTATCAGAAACATGTGACCGATTCTGAACTTGCGAGTTGCATCATGCTAGCCGCTATGGTACCTGAGCTGCAAAAGCAGCATGAGCATATGGATGCTTATACCATCATCTTCCATCATTATGAGTTATTTGACGAGCAGGCGAGATCCGAAAGGTTCGAGGTCTCCATACTCCTCTTCACCTCTAAGATGCAGGAAGGCACTTCTGTCTCACAGTTTGTGTTGAAGATGTTGGGGTACATTGAGCGACTGGGCACACTCGATTTTACAATGGATCACGAACTAAGTATTGACTTAATTCTGCATTTTTTGCCCAAAAGTTACTCACAATTTGTGATAAACTATCGGATGAACAAGCTGGAGACTACCATTCCTGAGTTGCTCAACCTGCTGAAGACTATAGAGCCTTCTGTGAAGCAGGATCAGAAGACGGTACTGTTAGTTGGTTCCTCGAAGAAAGGTTCTAAGAGGAAGGCCAAAGAACAGAATAAGAGAAAGAAGAAAAAGGCCAAAAAGACTAAAAAGACACCAAAAGGCACTTGCCATCACTGCGGCAAGGAGGGTCACTGGCGAAGAAACTGCAAGGTTTATCTTGAGTCCTTGAAGAAGAAGGCATCCAATGCCCCATCCTCTTCAGGTATCTTCGTTATTGAATGTCACTCTATTTCCTCAACCGCATGGGTACTTGATACTGGGTGTAGCTCACATATATATAATGACATACAGGGGCTAAGGAATAGAAGAAGACTCGTCATGGGAGAAGCGAATTTGCGAGTTGGAAATAGAGCAAAGATTGCTGCTGTTTCCATCGGAACATATTTGCTAAAGCTCCCTACTGAACTTGTCTTAGAATTGGATAATTGTTATTTTGTTCCTTCATTAATAAAGAACATTGTATCTATTTCATGCTTGAATGAAAAGGGTTACCATTTAACTTTTAGTAACAATTGTTGTTACATAACTTTAAATGGTGTTCATTATGGGACCGGAACTTTATGCAATGGTATCTACACGTTAGATTTATCCGGTGACGTTTTCAATATCGAAGCTAGCAACAAACGTGCTCGAATAGATAATCAAATAGACTCCTATACGTGGCATTGTCGTCTTGGCCATGTAAGTAAGAAACGCATGACCAAATTACACCGATGTGGAATTCTGGAATCATTCGAATCTGGTTCATTTGATACATGCGAATCATGCTTAAAAGCCAAGATGACCAAATTACCCTTTTCCAAAAAAGGTAAACCAGTGGGAGAATTGCTTGGTCTAATACATACTGATGTATGTGGACCAATGTCAACTCTTGCACAAGGAGGCTATAGCTACTTCATTACCTTTATCGATGATCACTCACGATTCGAGTATGTGTTCTTAATGAAACACAAATTTGAAGC